>ML660214.1:733612-1141943 GCA_007570785.1 Antilocapra americana
TGGATTGGAAGAATCAATATAGTGAAAATGAGTATACTACCTAAAGCAATCTATAGATTCAATGCAATTCCTATCAAGCTACCAGAGGTCTTCTTCAAAGAATTAGAACAAATAATTTCTCAATTTGTATGGAAATACAAAAAACCTCGTATAGCCAAAGCAATCTTGAGAAAGAAGAATGGAACTGGCGGAATCAACCTACCTGACTTTAGGCTATACTACAAATCCACAGTCATTAAGACAGTATGGTACTGGCACAAAGACAGAAACATAGATCAATGGAACAGAATAGAAAGCCCAGAGATAAATCCACGCATCTATGGACACCTTATCTTTGACAAAGGAGGCAAGAATATACAATGGAGAAAAGACAACCTCTTTAACAAGTGGTGCTGGGAAAACTGGACAGCCACTTGTAAAAGAATGAAACTAGAACACTTTCTAACACCATACACAAAGATAAACTCAAAATGGATCAAAGATCTAAGCATAAGACCAGAAACTATAAAACTCCTAGAGGATAACATAGGCAAAACACTCTCTGCTATAATCCAAAGCGGGATACTCCATGACCCACCTCCCAGAATATTGGAAATAAAAACACGAATAAACAAATGGGACCTAATTAAAATTAAAAGCTTTTGCACAACAAAGGAAACTATAAGCAAGGTGAAAAGACAGCCTTCAGAATGGGAGAAAATAATAGCCAATGAGGCTTATTTATTTTCATAATGAGATTTAAATTGATTGTGAAAAATGACAGTTGCTTTCTTGACAGTACTTTCCCATGAGAAAATGTATTCAAAACCATCTAGACCAGTACCTAAATACTCAATGCTGTGCTGTGTCACTGATTCATGTCCAACTCTTTGCGACCCCATGGACTGTAGCTTGCCATGTTCCTCTGTCCATGGGGATTCTCCAGGCAAGAATATTGGAGTGGGTTGCCGTGCCCTCCTCCAGAGGATCTTCCCAACCCATGGATTGATCTCAGGTCTCCCTCATTGCAGGTGGATTCTTTACTGTCAGAAACACAAGGGAAACCCAATATTTAATGCTACTCAGATAATGAGCTTCTATTTCCTCTTGATTTTTTAATGTTGTAGTCATAGTTTAAAATATGTCTCCAGTACAAAAAGTGGAAAATGCAGGTAAGTATAATAAGGTCACACAATTACCCTACTATTAACATTTTGAATTTACCTCAACAAAATTAGGATTTTATTGTATTTACTTTTTTATATCCTATTTTCATGTAAAAATGTTACTTTTTCACATCACTAAATATCCTTTTGAAGCATAATTTTAATGAGTATAATAGTCTCATGACTAAGTATGCCATAATTTATTAATTAAACCCCTCTACTTATATATAGCATTCATGTCACTGAACTAATTATCTCTTTTACTTTAATAGCTTTATAGAGATTTTTGAGTCAACAGAGGAACATTTTCAAGCTTTTGAGATATTAGTCCTTATAACTGTAACCAGTCTCTGGTCATACCATATTGTATATGGATACCCTCTTAATCCCGTTCAAGCTCTTAATTCTAGACCTTCTTTATGTTTCTTGGGCTGTGATACCCCACATCAGCATATTCTGCAAGTATTTGATCTTTTTACCCTACTAGGCTGGGTCACCCCCACATGTGGTTCTCTCCTTACCCTTCCCACAAGGTCCCCTTCTACACCCTTCTTTGGTTGATAACCCACCATGGTTACCCCTGTGTGTCAGAGTCTCTGACACCTGCTTTGCACGTGCCACCCATCCCCCCTAGGGACTCTGACCCATCTAATGGCTGTACTCCTGAATTGTTCCGGAGAAGCAGGAGAAAGAGAAAGGAAACTATACAGTTTGAAGACTTAACGAAGAGCCCTGCCAAGGGCATAGTACCATACCTGGTATATTGTAGATATTTGGTGGCAGGGTGTGTGTTTGTTTGTATATTTAATTCTTCCCTCCTGATCCTGTGATTTGGTGGTGAAAGAGAGAATACAAACAGGTAACTCAGCTGACTCCCAGCTGACTGTTTCTAATACCAACTGAAACAGTGTCAGACTTTATTTTTTTGGGCTCCAAAATCACTGCAGATGGTGATTGCAACCATGAAATTAAAAGATGCTTACTCCTTGGAAGGAAAATTATGACCAACCTAGACAGCATATTTAAAAGCAGAGACATTACTTTGCCAACAAAGGTCCATCTAGTCAAGGCTATGGTTTTTTCCAGTATGGTCATGTATGGATGTGAGAGTTGGACAGTGAAGAAAGTTGAGCGCCGAAGAATTGATGCTTTTGAACTGTGGTGTTGGAGAAGACTCTTGAGAGTCCCTTGGACTGCAAGAAGATCCAACAAGTCCATTCTAAAGGAGATCAGTCCTGGATGTTCATTGGAAAGACTGATGTTGAAGCTGAAATTCCAGTACTTTGGCCACCTGATGTGAAGAGTTGACTCATTGGAAAAGACCCTGATGCTGGGAAGGATTGGGGGCAGGAGGATAAGGGGACGACAGAGGATAAGATGGCTGGATGGCATCACCGACTCAATGAACATGGGTGTGGGTAGTCTCCGGGAGTTGGTGATGGACAGGGAGGCCTGGCGTGCTGTGATTCATGGGGTCGCAAAGAGTTGGACAGGACTGAGCGACTGAACTGAACTGAATACCAGCTCTCTGCATTTGCTCTTCCTGGTGTCCCTAATCTAACTCACTCTAGTTGAATCTGTATTGTCTCCCTGACTAGTTATTTCTTACCTTTATCGTCCTCCATTTCCTAAACTCCCAGCTTCCACATTTCAGCTAATGACTTGGCCTCTATTTAACTGTGATCAAGATTATTTGACATGAATATGTTTATCTACGAACTTCAAAATGTTTCAATATTTTTAGCTCTCTTTACCTTCTTTCTTAACACTCCTGTTTTCCATTTATTATAGTATATTAATATGTATACTATACTGCCCTTATATATGTAAATATAATGCTTTAATTATCATATATAAATATATTATACAATCTCTTCCTACCTATCTAATTTTTCTAAGTCTCCTTACTTGATTTTGATACTTCTCTCCAGTTGAATATTTGTCCTTCTTACTTGACTTTGACACTTCTCCTTTCCAGTTGAATATTTACCTTTCTTACTATTTTGTTCTTGATCTCACTAAGTTATTCTGTTCCCCTAGATTATCAAATTGACCACATAAGTCAAAACACCTAGTTTAAGCTTCTGAGTTCCAGTTTGTTTGTTTTTTTTTTTTACCTTTTCAACTCTCTGAACTCAGACATAATTCCTAGCTGTCTTAGAGCTCCAACAGCTTTTTTCAAACTTTTTTTTTTTTTATTCCATGCCATGGTTAATGATACCTATACAGTTCAAGGTACTTCAGCCAGAAATTGTCATGTGACCTGTTTCCCATGCCCCCATATCCAGTAAGTTTCCTGCTACACCTTTTGTCTCACAAATACCGCTCATTTTCAGACGAACTCTCAGTGATGTGTAATACGATAGTCCTTACTTCATTCTGTTTTGAATTATAATGAACTGAGTATTTTTTCTTTGGATTTATAATTTTTTAGAAACACATTCTACCATGATCATCTCTCTTTATTAAAGAATACTCTTCAACACTTTTTTTCTAAACTTAAATCAGTGTTTTACTCTATCATCAACTGGCTTTTCTTAGGCAATAGAAACTTGGTCATGATTCATGATTTGATAATATGTATGTGGCCTGTAATACACTATTCTTAGGGTTAATCCAGGTAAGAGAGTGGTTTTAGATGATGTATAATTTAGCAGAATCTGTGGGAAAGTGTGAAATGGCCTTAGCTGTTATTACTAATAGTGAATGGAATCTTTGCTAATTAGCCAGGTTTTAGTATCTGTAGATGAGGATATGTTTTCAAACTTTGATGTTTTAATCCAAATGCCAGAGGCTGGGTGGATAATGTTGTAATTTAAAGTGGGTTAAATTCCATAAATCTGTTTTCTTCCTTTAAAGTTCTGTTCTCCATCTAGAAAGACTTTTTACTGTTTTTTTTTTTTCAAAAAAAGAAGTTTTATTTTTTACTTTGCCTTCTACTTAAGCAGGTTTGATTTTCTGTAGTAACACTTTTCATATGATACGATTCTGGTAGTAATTGATAGCAAAAGAAATGAATGACAGTTGAAGCAAAAAGATTGCCAGGAAACCTCTTTGCTTATGATTATTCATATTTATTCTATGATTTAAGCTTCTTTCCCCAGTTAGGATACAGGTATTCCCCCCCTTGTTTGAAAGTGTGGCATACATCCCTTGCTTTTACAAAAGGCATACTTTGGGTTTGTTGCTACCCCCACAAAAAAAAAAATCCAAAGAGTGTTTTCACTTTTATGAAAAAAGGTGAAAAGTGAAAATAGCATCCAGCGTTTGTTTTGCAGTGAGTGAACTGTTCAAGGGGCCGCACACACCCTGAGCAGCAAGAATGCACTGCCAAGCTCCTTCCCCGGGAACAACGTGAAGCATCCCAGCTGCCACTGCTTTGAACTGTGTCTGTGAGCATCTGTGCTTTATCTCGATTTATTTTGTGCATCTGTTAGCAAGATGTGCCCTAAGATAATTTGATTCTTCATTTTTCATTTTAAGCCATTTTGACCTATAAACAGTTTCATAGGAGTGCTTTACTTTCAGAAAGTGGGAGAAACCATATCTTAACTTTGAATACTTACCCATTTTAGGTCCTTCTCTTGACCCCAAAACTAGAATTATATGGCAGTATTTTAATTATTGGATTAAAACGCTTCTGTGATTTGGCTTGGGCTTCCCTGGTGGCTCAGACAGTATAGAATCTGCCTGCAGTGCGGGAGACCTGGGTTCAGTCCATGGGTTGGGAAGATCCCCTGGCGAAGGAAAAGGCATACCCACTCCGTTACTCTTGTTGGAGAATCCCCTGGCCAGAGGAGCCTGGTGGGCTCCAATCTATGGTGTGTCAAAAGAGTCAGACATGACTGAGCTACTGACACTTTCACACTATGATTTGGCTTCTCATATGATTTTTAGAGTTCTAAAACTGATTCAGAAAAGTTAAAGAGTTCGTAATTTGGTAGTTACACATTCAAAGGAATTGCTAGCTCATGCCGTGTTTTCACACCACACCTGTTTTTCTGACATCATCATCACTCATAGTTTATATTGTGTAATAAAATGATTTAACTTCCTCATTTGATCTTCATTGTTAAAGTTACCTGTGTGTCTGACAATTATAGGAGTGTGTGGGTATGTATGTAATGGACAATCAGAAACATTGGATAATATGTTGATTAAAATAAGACATTGTGAAAAAGCAAGAGAATAGGATAGGAGAGCATATAATTGGAGACGTAATGGGAATTTGCTATTGAAGATACATAGCAGTTACAAACAAGGCTTTACATAGAAGAAGTTTTAAGGACTCAGATATTCCTAGGCATTCAATAGCCAAATTTGTTTGAGAGGATTATTTATGAGCAAAAAACAGTGAAAACCTATTTGATATTCAAAGCATTAATAGCTTTTCATTGAAATAAAATAGTTTAAAAAAGTTAGCCTACATGTCCATTGGCAGTTGAATGGATAAAGAATATGTGGTGTTTATACAATGGGACATTAGCCATGAAAAAGATTGAAACAGTGTCATTTCAGCAACATGGATGGATCTAATGTTTACCATATTAAATGAAGTAAGTCAGACAAAGGCAGATATCATATGATAACACTTAAATGTGGAATCCAAAACAATGATACAAATGAACTTTTTTGTAAAAGAGAAATCAACTTGTAGTCAGAGAAAACAAACTTATGGTTACCAAAGGTGTACATTAGTAGGTTGGGATTAGCATATACATACTACGCTACATAAAATAGACAAACAACGAGGACTTACTGTATAGCACAGGGAATTATATTCAATATCTTGTGGTAACTTATAATGGAAAAGAACTTTTAAAAGAATATGTGTGTGTATATACATACTATATACATCTATGTTTATAACTGGATCACTTTTTTGTATACCTGAAAGTAACACAAGATTGTAAATTAACTATACTTCAATTAAAAATGGTTATAATAAATTTTAAAGTTTAAAAAAGTCAAAAAAATTAGTTTCCACTAATTCTGGGGATAGATTTATCTGGAAGTTAATAATCCTAATGATTTTAAATGACCCTAATTGTTTCTTTAGGATTTTTTAGTAATATGAACAGAAGTACAATTTCTGTTGTACTTCTGTACATATAATTTCAGCATGTCTACCATGACAACGTAATTTTTTTTTATTATAGATATAAATTTCCTTTCGTTGGTGACCATATTCTCAGATCTGCTGCTTTGTTCAGTGACGTGACTTCTGTTGCTTTGCACACCCCTCCCTCAGTCTCGTGTTTCTTATCGTTCTTCTAGATGGATTACTGTGGGATTGGAAACCATATAGTTTAGTTGTCTGGGTAAGTGAGATTTTGGGTGTTGACAGTTCTGGTTTCACTAATAAACTATGTAATTCTAGAAAAATTTTATCTTGAAATTAATTAAGAAAAGGACACTTAACTTTACACTGTTGTATGCTATTTTTCTTGGCTTCCCTGGTGGCTCAGACAGTAAAACGTCTGCATACAATGCGGGAGACCTGGGTTCGATCCCTGGGTTGGGAAGATCCTCTGGAGAAGGCAGTGGCAACCCACTCCAGTACTCTTGCCTGGAAAATCCCATGGACGGAGGAGCCTGGTAGGCCACAGTCCATGGGGTCGCAAAGAGTCGGACACGACTGAGCGACTTCGCTTTCTTTCTTTCTTTGCTTTTTACTCAGTACGTTCTACCTCTACGTTTCAGGCTATTCTTTTGGTTCTGCTTTTTTTCATAGTAGCACTGAGTCTTTTCTCTCCCCATCCTGGTACATAAAAAAAATATCTCTGGTCATTCAAATTATCATTAGTGAGTCTAAATGTTGTCATACAACCTAGAGGGGTGAGTTGTTGGGGGAGAGTAGGAGGGAGGCTCAAGAGGGAGGGAATATGTGTATACTTAGAGTTGTCTTATGTTGTTGTACGGGAGAAACCAACACGACATTGTAAAGCAGTTGTCCTCCAATTAAAACTGGAAAAAAATTGTCCTGATTTAATTTAAATATAATTAGCTTCATTAATTTAAAAGTGAGGTATTTGAGGCCTGTAGAGATTGAGATCTGCCAAGAAAGGAAAGAACTAACATTCACAGAACACCGATTGTATATCAGACACAATCATTTTATATTCCAGTTCTGTGAAATATGTTCTTTTCCCCATTTTAAAGAATCTCAGAGGTCAAGAAACTTGCCAAGGACCGTAAGGCTAGTCATGGTGGAGGCAGGATGAAAAGCCAGTTCTCTTGCAGAGTCCAGAGTCTCTTCTAACCCCCGTCAGCAAGCATTAAGAGCCGATCAACTAAGTCAGTGCAGGAAACATAGGATTAAGAAACCAGAACTTATAAATATAACAAAGGATATTTTCTGATTGATAACTTTCACTTTTATAAAAAGACTCAGAGATAAAAACTAATTATCGTGAGTTGTACTGGAAATCAATTATCTCGAGATTCTTTAGCCTCCTGTCTTGTGCTTTTAACAGCAGGCTTCGTTTGTCCCAGCACGTGATTGGCCTTTAATGTTTGTTGAACGAGGCCAAGCTTGGAGAGGATTGGGCTCTGTGTTACCTTTTAAAATATTTACTTATTTTTGTTTATTGTGGCTTGTGGGATCTTTTAGTTGTAGCATGTGGGATCCAGTTCCTCAACCAGGGCCTGAACTCAGGCCCCTTGCAATGGGAAGCATAGAGTCATAGCCACTGGACCACCAGGAAGTCCCACCTTTTTAAACCTGATTTGGTGTTTGTGAGAATTAATAGCCTACTTTTCAGAGTTTCTGAAATGAGTTTGCAAAAAAATGAAACTGAGAATAAAAGTAATAGGAAAAATTAGGGCTCTAATATAGCATTATGGAATGCCCATTCATTAATTAAAGAGCTGAGTGTTTAAAGTATGTGTGCAAATCTGGGCCCCCATTTGCCCTGCTTATATTTATTTGTGAACTCTAAATCTTTTATTTAAGCACTTCATCTAATTAACTGATGGTAACTACATTCTTTAGCCTCCTGATATGTGATCCACTGCTTGTGAATGTGATGACCTAAGAAGTAATCAAATCACCCAAGAGTAGCTTTTCAAATTGTTTTTCAGAGGTATTTCTTTTCTGGAGTCATAACTGGTACATATTTCCCACCTCACCATTTAATTACCCAGTTTTTAGTATTTGTATTCTCGATACTTCATCTTCATTATAGTTTCTTTTCCGGAGAAGCCAGAGCCGAATTGCAGACACCTGGACAAAGACAGTCTTTTCTCTCCCTACCAACTCTTTCCTCTCATTCCTCTCTATCCCTCCCACCTCTCCCTTTCCTTGTCCCACCCCTCTATTTCTCTTCCCCATTTTGTCTCAGTGTATAGGAAAATAAAAACTAGAATGATGACAGATAGAGGTGGATGATTCCTTGCAAAGATAATATTCATTGACAGAAACGTATTAGTTTCTTAGATAACCAATTCAAATTACTTTGTGGTTCACTAGACCTGGGTTAAACTCCTGCTTTATAAAAATAGTACATATCCATTGTAGGGAGAAAAAGTGATACAGTATCAGTGAATATAAAGCAGAAAGTAAAAGTGCTGTTCTTTTCTGTACTTGCCAGAGATACTATTAATGGTTTTTATGTATCTTTCTGAAATGTCTGCTATATATATATATATATATATATATATATTTACATACATGTTTAATGTAGTTAATTAGTTACAACCATTTGCCTTTTACAGGTAGTCTTCAGAATATCATAAAGCATCTATTCAATTTTAGTGCGCTTGATACTACTAAATGATAGTATCTCAATTTCTTTTCTCATTTTTTCCCTAAAATTATTTTTTTAACCACTTTCAGGACACTAGTCCCTCGAATATTCTTTTTTTAAAAATTGTTTTTTTAAATCAATCTTAACATTTGCAATGTATCGCTTCGATGCAGTTGAAATAATTGATTAAAAGTGCTTCCAGGAGTGTTATGTTCTGAGTAATTAGAAATTAAAGCCTGTGAGAAGAAAATTTAGAATTATGCTTGCTGTCATTACTGGGAGTATTGTAAGTGATCCATATAAGATTAACAGACCTGTTGTTGAAGATACAGAATGTATCTATAGAGGGCAAAGTGTTTGGTCTTCTGGGACCTGGTGAAAAAGGCTGACTGCTGATTAGCTCTGGTTGGGTAAGATTACACTAGAGGCTTAAGGTGTTCGGGGCATCTATGGGAGTAATAATCAGAGCATTAGTAAAATTTGCTGTCTGTAGCCAGGCACCAGAGAATAAATGTTACTTTCTTAACATGTATAAAATTATTGGCTGCATATCAAATGTTAATCAGAATTTGAGTCCTCTCTTATAATACAATAGAAGCAATGTTTTTCCCTCCTTGAAGCACAGCATTACATGGAGAATATGGTCAAAATTCATGGAACTACTCATACATTATTTACATAGGTATTTTTCCACCAATAAAACATTATTTGCATATATATCCTTTTGTTTCTATAGAATGTTAGGCACTTTTCTGAACACCCAAACAGCGGAGGCATTTTGTGGGTCAGGGAAGAGCAGTTAGGCACTTCAGTCAGTTCGGTTGCTCAGTCGTGTCCAGCTCTTTGCGACCCCATGAATCACAGCACGCCAGGCCTCCCTGTCCATCACCAACTCCCGGAGACTACCCACACCCATGTTCATTGAGTCAGTGATGCCATCCAGCCATCTCATCCTCTGTCTTCCCTTCTCCTCCTGCCCCCAGTCCTTCCCAGCATCAGGGTCTTTTCCAATGAGTCAGCTCTTCACATCAGGTGGCCAAAGTATTGGAGTTGCAGCTTCAACATCAGTCCTTCCAATGAACACCCAGGACTGATCTCTTTTAGAATGGACTGGTTTGATCTCCTTGCAGTCCAAGGGACTCTCAAGAGTCTTCTCCATCACCACAGTTCAAAAGCATCAGTTCTTCGGCGCTCAGCCTTTTTCACTGTCCAACTCTCACATCCATTCATGACTACTGGAAAAACCATAGCCTTGACTAGATGGACCTTTGTTGGCAAAGTAATGTCTCTGCTTTTCAGTATGCTATCCAGGTTGGCCATAACTTTCCTTCCAAGGAGTGGGCATCTTTTGATTTCATGGCTGCAATCACCATCTGCAGTGATTTTGGAGCCCCCCAAAATAAAGTCTGACACTTTTTCCACTGTTTCCCCATCTATTTCCCATGAAGTTATGGGACCAGATGCCATGATCTTAGTTTTCTGAATGTTGAGCCTTAAGCCAACTCTCTCACTCTCTTTCACTTGCATCAAGAGGCTCTTTAGTTGTTCTTCACTTTCTGACATAAGGGTGTCGTCTACATATCTGAGGTTATTGATATTTCTCCTGGCAATCTTGATTCCAGCTTGTGCTTCTTCCAGACCAGCGTTTCTTATGATGTACTCTGCATATAAGTTAAATAAGCAGGGTGACAACATACAGCCTTGACGTACTCCTTTTCCTATTTGGAACCAGTCTGTTGTACCATGTCCAGTTCTAACTGTTGCTTCCTGACCTGCATACAGGTTTCTTAAGAGACAGGTCAGATGGTCTGGTAGGAGGTAGCTAAAATTTGAAAGTGGCCAAAATATTACATAATATTTTTCTCAGTTAAAGAACATATTTGATTAAAATGCCTTCTCTGTTAGACACGTTACTACTGAACTTCTGTTAATGTTTTGTATGGCATTAAAATATAATGTAGTTATTGTCTTCCTGATTTTTCACAGAACTGTATTTGAACTTGGCCTTGGCATTTAATTTTTTTGTAGAAGAAATAAATACACAAGAGAAACAGCTTCAGGGTTAAGTGATTTAGTCAAGTCTGTGTAGTATGTGTGAGTCAGAAATAGCATATAACCGTTGGAAAACTTGTCAAGTTTATTTTTTTTGTATACACAGCTCTGCAAATTATTCTTAATCTATGAACTTAAGTCTTAAGATCGTTCTTCTCTTCAGTTTGTTTCACTTCTCTTTTTGCTCTGTTATGATTGACCGTAAGATTATGTTTCTTTCAAGGGAAATGCTTGAACCCAGCCGCATGTGTTCTAATCTTCTATCTTGCCAGATTTCAGGGTGGGATAAAGTGAGGCTTTGGGTCGGAAAGGAATCTTCCCTTCTGAATTCCTTTCCAGTCCCTTCTAGTGCCCTGCCACCACCCTGATTTCATGATGCTTCTGAGGTCCTATACACATACCCCAGGATGCAGTTTTCAGAGACAGTTAAGTCTGAATTCATACGTAAAGGTAGTTTGTTAATGGTGTTATATATCACTAAGCAGAACCGTGAGCATCTCCTGAAACACCTGTGGTTAGCTTTAAAGGCTCCTATCTCAATGTTTTCTTCAATAAACCAGGCAGTCTGTTTATGTAACTAAAGGGTCTTCTCCAGGACCATTTTCAAAACAAAATGAAGACTAAGCAAAAGAGAACTGATATTTCCACTTTAGACAAATTTAAATGCTTGTAATTGAAAATGACACTTAAACCTGATTTAAAGAAAATAAAAAGATCGACAAGGTATTCTGTTACAGCAAAAGTTGCTCCGCCTCTCATCCATGAAATCTTTGAAAGAAAGTTGATTACCCAGTAAAACAAGCCATCGTTTTCTTTTTTATATTTTTATAGCAATATTCTGCATCAGTATTCTGCTGTTTGCAAGAATTTCAGCCTTCAAAAAACTTTTCCACTTTTAACCACTGCTTCTGCAAGGTTTATTAGACTTTCTACACCTTTTAAAATACGGAGCTATTTAGTAGCATACTGTGGTTGTACTGGCATGCTTTCTTGAGTTGGTCTGTTGTACATGCATTATTTTATTTTCCCTGACTTAGAACTGTGGGGTATATATTCCCATGTTCATATTCTTGAGTCATCTTGAAGTAAAAACACTTGGATGTTCTTGGATCCCCTCGTGATCAAGTTAAGCATGGTCAGACTCCATGCTTCCATTGCAGGGAACTAACATCCATCCATAGTCAGGGAACTGAGATCTCTCATGCTGCATGGCACAGCCAATAAATTAATTACTTTAAACAAACAAAAAACACCACAGTTCTTTTTAAAGAGAACCTAGTGCATTGTTTTGTACCTGAAAACAAAATACCGCCAAAGTTATTATTAAACATATTGGTACCTATGTCTGGGAAATCCCATGGGCAAAGGAGCCTGGTGGGCCACGGTATATAGTACAAAAGAGTTTTATGTGACTTAGCTACTAGGGTTTCCCTGGTGGCTCAGAGTCCATGGTAAAGAATCCGCCTGCCGTGTGGGAGACCTGAGTTTGATCCTTGGGTTAGGAAGATCCCCTGGAGATGGGAACGGCTACCCACTCCAGTATTCTTGCCTGGAGAATTCCATGGACAGAGGAGCCTGGCAGGCTGCACACAGTCCATGGGGTCGCAAAGAGTCAGACACGACTGAGAGACTTCCAGCACTCACTCACTAGCTACTAAACAATAACAACAAAGCCTACTATTTACTGGTTTTGGTTATTGTTTCACTGAAGAGTATGCAGTGCATTGAGATGGTTACATATTTTAGAAAAACAAATGTTGATTGAATTAGCCCAGTCATTCTGAATTATCATGTTAGAGCAGAATTACTCCTATGGAATCTATATTCTGATACTTAACTTTTATGATTTTAAGAAAGATGATTGATTGAATTCAGAATTTAAGAGAGTAAGGGGAAGCTAGTCATCTCAGTTTAGCACTACTGTTAGAACTAACCATTCGGTTATTGCTTACCTACGACTTAATAATCATGCTTTGTAGAGACTGATGGCAGTTTCAGTTAAGTATGTGTGACTTGGTCTACATGTTAAAAGATTTTAATTTGCAGGGTATTAGTATATCATAAAGTGGTTTTTAAAATAAGAAAGAAGTCACAGGAAAGTGATGAAAAAGAACAGTATTTCAAGGAACAGAGAAATTAGAATAAAGAAGATTAACATGTAGGAGAGAATAACAGAAATAAAGGGTACTTACAGAACAGCCCCAGATACACTCTGGATGTCTGGGCATTTCTTTCTCTCTGCTAGAAAATGTGTAAAAACATGTACGTCCTTAAAAAGTCTTTGTAAAAGTCACACCTTTAAAAAATGATTTGACAATTTATTTTTTACCTCCTTTATGTCTATCTTTAAAACATTATCAGCTTATCAATTTGTTGTTTCTTGAAATGAGATTTTAAAAAGAATGGGTAGAAAAGAGGACTTGTGGGTAGAAAGATCTTGTGAGTCAGAAAATACTCTTTCCTGAATTTACTCATGTCTTTGCCTATTTCTGGTCACTATCTCTAGTCTCTAAATTGTAATTATCTGAAGTAATTTTAATTTTTCAGAATTCTAATTTTTAATTAATGCTCATAATGAAAACTCTTTGTTTAAATTATAGGCTTTTGACCCATTTCAGTGTCCTCCTGAACATAGGAAATTGAGTGGAAATTGGGGATAATAGGAGGCAGGAGAAAAGAACTTGGTTAGAAACAGTAAGAATGGTTTGTTCATCCTGCCCAAGTAAAGGTATATTCAGAGAACTTTCCAACATGTAAGAGTAATAGGCACAAGCTACAAGGAATTCTGCTTCTTGATGCTTTCTCTGTGTCTTTACTTGCTTTCCTGACTTTATTTTTCAACTTAAACCTTCATCCAAGTGGGTAATTGTGGTCTACCTGCTTGTGAATTTTTACTTCTGTAGAATATTGATATTTTTTCTTTAAAAATAACTCCGCAAAGAATGTGTCACTTGGGAGTTTTTTCTTGAATGTACTTGGGCTTTAACAATCATGTTAGTTTAAAATAAAAGATTCCCTAGGGTCACTGCCCTAGGCTTTTAAACTTTACTAGTGTATCAGAATCACCTAGAGGGATTTTAAAAACAAATTGTTGAGTATTGAATCCATATTTCTGATTCAGTAATTCTAAGATGAAGACAGTTGGCATTTCTATCAAGTTTTGAGATGGTGCTAAAACTGCTGGTCCTACACACATTCTTTGAGACCCACTGCCATGCAGCATTGGTACAGAAGTCTGAGACAGAGCTGGATCTAGTCTGTGTTGAATGAACAGCTTGTTGCTTGTAATACAACAGAGTTGTACTTGTTGGATGGGCTCCAACAATGATCATTTAATGTAGTACTGTTTTTATTTTATTTTCATAGATTGGAGCATATGATCAACAAATATGGGAAAAATCTGTTGAACAAAGAGAAATCAAGGTAACAAGTTAATATTTTGTATATTCTATAAATTGATTATTAACCACAGCTTATTGAATGTCTTTCTGCAGACCTTTTAAGGTACAAATTAATATTACTCATTCTGTCCACACTTATATATAATGAAGTGAAGTCTTTTATGATGGTATATTCATGTGTCTTTACTTCTGATTTTTCTTTTTGGGATCTTTAGCATCTTTCTGTTTTTTCAAAATTTCATTTCTAATTATTATTTTTTGTCAGCTCTTTTCCCCTTTCACTTGTCACCTTATACTTCTAGTTTGCTTTTCCTCCCTTTTGATGCTGTCATTGCTCTGTACAGTTTATTAAACTGGTAAGTGTTTCAGGATTTTTCCCGCCTGAGTGATACTGTGCAAACGCTGCTCTGCTTAATTGAGATCTGCTTTTTGGTGCTACTAACAATGACTTGGACGCAGAATCGCTGAAAAGTTGGTCGTTTTTGGAAAGAATTTAGAAAAGTAAAACATTAATTAAAATGTTTCTATAGTTTGCAGTTTCTTCTTGAACATGTAATCATTTACAGTGATTAGATGTCCTCATAGGCTACCTTGCTAGCATGGAAACTATTTTTTAACTAAAGTTGTTTTGTTTCTCAGCAGTCACACCTTTTCAGTAATAAGATTTATATTTTTCATTTGCATAGATGATACTAATCAGTGTGTTCCTGCACGAGCTAAACTTAATATTGGCCCAGAGAATGATACTTTAGTTGCTTTATATTTTGTACAGAAAGTTTACATTAAATTGAAAACCCGTATCTATATTTACTTAAAAATCTGTCCAAAAAATATCTAGTGTTTAGACAACCTAATCATCTATAATGAAGAGCAAGACTCTACCATTTGTCAGTTTTAATCTTTGAACTGTCGTCATGAAGAGTTAATACAGTCAACAGAGTTGTAGTGAGCACTTCCTGTGTCTTAAATATAGGATTAAATCATGGGGACAAAAAAGATAAAGTATACTATAATTATGTAGACGAGATACATGATTACAAATGAGATAAATTCAGTTAAGAGAGGGACGTGTAGTTCTCTGTTAGGGTACAAAGTTGGGAAGCACTGCTAGTGAGGTTAGGAAAGATTCACAGAGGAAGTGACTCATGAGTTGAGTTTGACACACATTAGGGAGAATGAGGAAAATATTCCAGACAGAATGAAGAGCTTATGAAAATAGACATGATGGAAGGAGCATGATTGACTGAGGAATCCTCAAGGAACTTGATGGGTAATAGATTGGGTGGAGGAAGGCTATTAGAGTGATGTGGAGAAAAGCAAGAAAGGAAAATGAAGTCAGATCTTGAAGAGGCTTAACTGCTTTACCCAAGAGTCTAGACATAATCTAGAAAACAATGGAAGAGACATGAAAGAATTTTAAGCAGAAAGAGTTACCTGGTTAGATTTCTATTTCAACAACTTCACTAAGGCAGCACTAAGTATGGTGGGAAATATTAGAAGAGGATCAGATACAGAATTTTGTTTTAGAAATAGTCAGGTGGTGCTTGGCAGAGAGATTGGGTAGTCCTCAGTATTTAAAGTATGTATGTCTGTATATATGTATACATATGTACCTGTGTGTTAAGTCGCTCAGTTGTGTCCAACTCTTTGTGACCTCATGGACTGTAGCCCTCCAGAGCTGTCTGTTCATAGAATTCTCCAGACCAGAATACAGGAGTGAGTTGCCATTTCCTTCTTCAGGGAATCTTTCTGACCCAGGGATTGAACTGGATCTCTCACATTGCAGGCAGATTCTCCACGTGTATATGTATGAAAGTGAAAGTCTCTCGGTTGTGTCTGACCCTTTATGACACCACGGAATGGTCCATGGAATTCTTCAGGCCAGAATACTGGAGTGGGTAGCCTTTGCTTTCTCCAGGGCATCTTCCCAACCCAGGGACCAACCCCAGGTTTCCCTGCATTGCAGATTGATTCTTTATCAGCTGAGCCACCAAGGAAGCCCAAGAATACTGGAGTGGGTATCCTATCCCTTCTCCAGCGGATCTTCCCAGCCCAGGAATCAAACCTGGGTCTCCTGCGTTGCCAACTGAGCTACCTGTGTATGGGTGGTTTTTTGTTGTTCAGTCGCTAAGTTGTGTGCATGGGTGTTATGTATACTGTATATGATACACATTATACAGATAATGACCGTAGGACTCGGTGGATTTACATTGAATAGAGAAAAAGGCTGAGAACAAAACATTGGGAAACAAGATTTAACGGATAGGTTTATTTAAAAAGAGATGTAAGTAAAGGAGGAAAGAGAAATGAGAGATCATGAAACAGTAGTCTGAGAATATCACAAAGAGCTGGAATAGTCAAGAATATTAGCAGAGAGGTCTACTAAGATGCTTTAAAATGCTCTTTGGCAGTCGTTAATTTGTTGGGCAGGAAATGTTAACATACCTTAAGAGATTGTGTTACCGGTTAGCACACTTGGATGTTTTTGAAATTAACTCCCCACTCCAAATCTATCTATCTATCTGCAATTTTTTAGCTTTAAGTGCTCATCACAAATTACTGTTTTACTTATGTAATCACCTCATTTTTAATAGATCTATTTTAATGCCTAAATAGAGGCTCAGGTAAGGGAGGATTATATCAGTTGGTACTTGGTGTGCTGGCAAGATGAACTTAGGGAAGGCTGAGACTTATAACTTGTTTCTGAAATATGTCTTCTTTTAAAGATAATACTTTGAAATAGTAACTGAATAATTAAAACTTTTGTTATTTTGCATTAAAAGGCTCAATTTGTTGACAAGGCTCAAAGCACATTCCATTCTTGTTAAACATTCTATTGGAAGCAAGCTATTTATAGTGTAAAATAATTTTGTATTTATTCTATGGGAGTTAGAGAAGTTGTGTAACTGTGGTGTATTAATGTTGATACTTGATTAAAAAAACAACAGTGTACCTGTTGTGCTTAGAGAATACGATAACAAATGTATTGACTTTGTCCTCTCATATAATTAGTTCTTTAATTATCTGTTGAAGCAGTGAGCAACAATTAAAGGAAACCATGAAAATATATGTTTTGAAAATTGTTTTTATATAAAGACCCTAGCTGATACTGCTAAACTATAAAGTCCCTTGTAAATTGCAAGTTATTTTTTCTTAAACATTTTAGAAATTATAACTGAAAACTATAGTTTTCTGTTCCCTTTGACCCAAGTTTAAAAGTAAATATGGAATTTCCCTGTTTTAGTACCCACTAGAATTGTAAAGTTTCAGCAAAACAAACTATGCTGTTTCAAGTCATTAAAGGGATGGGGGACACTAAATAGGATTTCCAGAAAGTGAAACTGTGGTTAGTATATATTTCAATAATATATATTTGATAAAGAATATATTATTTGAATTCTTGGTGATTATATTCATAGTACTTGATTATTTCTACTTTCTAGTTAAACCAGTAGTTTAAACAATCTTTCTAAAACTAAGTTAGTTTTTGTTTTTTGTTTGTTCACTTAAACTTCGTGAAGGCTTATAATTTTTTTAGTACTGAAAGCTATGCTGTTTTGTGTAAGTGTAGTTTACTCAAAACCAATTTAAAGTTGTCCAACTTAAAATATCTACTTAATTAAAATCACATGTTATAAATGCTGACACCTTGGTACTAATATCTTTTGTTTTTGTGAATAAAATCTTTAATGTTAGAAGATCTATCAGTAATACTTTTCTATATCCTTTTTTTAAAACCCTTTAAGTACTCTGATAGGCTTCCTTGAAGGGTAAGTTTTGTCACCTCTGCTGTGACTTTACAATGTAGCTAAAAATTATGCTATGACTTTACAGTGTATGATAGTTCTAAATGTTTTAATAAAATATAAAATAGGAAATTAATCACATATTTAAAAGGCCAAGTAGAATAAGCATGTTGAAAAACAGCATAATTGCATAAATCAAAATACTGTTTCTCTTATAATAGTAGTTGAAATTCTTAAAATAGTCTTGAGGAAAAGTTTAGGCATACAGCAGTAAATTAGGCTTCAGATTTGTTACAAACATTGGCAGTAAGGTTATTTTCAAAGTGCTAGAAAAACAGTTTATGAAAGAAGTAAATGAAAATATGTTACTGTTTTCAAATTTGTTGGCACTAATAAAGGTAAAATAGCATAATAAACTTCATGCCAAATTTAAATAGTGTTTGATCAGTGAATTTTTTGTTTAAATATGTTCTATTAGTTTACCTTTCCAATTTGCAAAATATTGGGAGTAATTTACAGTCTATGAGTGACACTATCATGACATTAAAGTGGGAAATGACATACAGGTAGTTGTTTTTTGTGATATGCGGTAGTTAATGTTCTTTCACCTCTCTGTGGATGCTGATTTAGTGAATACTGGCTATTGTTCTTAGGAGAAATACAGAATTAAGCTTCTGCAAGCCCCAATTCACAACACTTGTCAGCTAATCCATATATAACCTTGTTTAAATGACATCTTATTTAATATATGGTGTTCATCCATTGACACTGAACTAAAGGCAAGCATCTCATGCCTGAACAGAGCTTACCTAACACATTTTCTCAGTGAGCCACCTCACAGCTTTCATGCACTTAGGAACACTAGACCACCTGTCAGCACTATCTCAGGGACCATTTCAACACAAAATTACCAACAGAAAGCAAAAGATTTGACACTGAATAGACTGTGAAAAGGAGCTGAAACAAGGGAACTAAACAAGATGGCAGAGTGATGCCTTGTTTGATCTCAGCTGGGAATGTGGGCATTGAGTGACTCAAATTGTTTGCCACTCTCACTGTGCATGTCTGCAGATGACTGCAAGATCACAGCAAATATTTATTGAGGGGCAAATTAATTTTAGCATATAGGTGAGTTTGCAGGTATGGAATCTATGAATATCAGGATTGCCTATATGTAAGATGGTCATGGCTGTGTCTTCAACTCTGACCCTTTCTTTTGTTTTTGTATCTCTGGGTAGTTGGCAACTTCACAAGGACAGACTATTTGAAGGAGTTCAGAGGTTAATTGCATCTTGATTTAGGATACATTTTTGGTTTAAATACCTGTTAATTTTGAGCTCAAGTGTCCTATTCTCTGTTTCAGATAAAAATGTTACTTGATTAAATGTTTATTTTAAGGGGTCGTTATTACTTAGATTAGGACTAAACAAAGAATTTATTTTATAATTACTTGGTTAATTGAATGAACAATAAACAAATCTTTGAAGCACTAGGTCATCTCTCAGCAGTTGGATTCCAAGGAGTTTAGCCTAGGCTCCTCCAATTCTTAACATCCTAGTCTTAAGTTATAAAATGTAATTTATTTTTTGATAGTTTTTTTTTCATTGATTTTGATCTCTACTCCTCCTCTAACTCGGTACACTGATGCAGAAACTTAATCTTAGTGTTCAGTAATTCCAAGTTGAAACTAATTCGTTTCATGATTTCTGCTTTCTCCTTTCTCCTCCTCCTGGGCATGGCATCTAAGTTATGAGGTGATAAGGTGGCATTGTGGTCTGGTTAGTGGTTGGCATGTGAAGATAGTGGCAGCCTTGAGATGTGCCTAGTCCTCTCTGGTCTCACCCTACATGTTGGCATCTGCTAAGAAGTCTGCATTCTTGTCTGTCCTCAGCTTTGTGGACACTGCTTTCTTCAGCATTGCCTCCAGCATTACACCTTAAAGGCCCTTTAGGGCCATTGTTCTCCCAGCCAGCTTCAGCACTTTCCTGTGCAAAACAAGGGCCACCTCAGTCTCCTGGACCATCTCAGGCTGTACATCTAAATTGGTGGTGATAGTCTTTGTTTTAAAATTACGCTTTTAGTAAACAGACCCCATGTGTTACATACATCCCTAAAGTTATCCTTTTGGAAATTATTACACTACTGTTGTGTTCCGTTTGTCACAAATATATATGTTAGTTTTTGTCCATTATATTACTTAAAGTTTTTCTTCTTAATCGAAATCTTTAGGCATTGATTTTGGGTATTAAAAATGTACATGTGTTGAATTTCAATACTACTTTTTTGCTGAGTTAAAATTGACATATAACATTAGTTTCAGGTGTAAAGCATAGTAATTTGATATTTATATATATTGAGAAATGATCCCAACAGTAAGTCTAGTTTAAATAATCATCCCCTTACATACTTACATATATGTTTTCTTGTGATAAGAACTTGAAAGATCTACTCACTTATCAATACTACTTTTAATATGTTACAGGGGTTAAGGAATAAACCAAAGAAAACAGCACATGTGAAACCAGACCTCATAGATGTCGATCTTGTAAGAGGTGAGTCTTGAATAACCAAATATTTAATGAAATTAGAAATTGACCGCGAAGGAACAGAGTTCAAAATGAGTTAGATATATATGTTTGTAGGAATGAAAGCAATGTGAGGCTAAATGAAGTTATAAAGTAGTATTAAAAGAGAGTAGAGACCTTTAAATACTATTGACTATTTTTTTCTCTCACTAAAAATCATTCCAAGTAATAACTGTAAAAGAACAGCAGCTCATATTTGCTTAGCAAACTATAAAGCTTGTTATAAACATTAAAATGGTATTTTTAAATCCTAACTGGAACTGACATTTGAAAGTTGTCTTGTATTTATAAAATATGTAGGAGAAAGTTTGCTGTTATTTCAGTTAAAAATAGTTCTTTTCAAAGTGCCTGAGTCAATATGATGGCATGTGTGATGTTTTTAAAAATGTTTCCTACCCACAGTTGGACAGGTGACACCCATAGTACAAAAGAAATAATATGTTGTATTGTTCTTCAGATGTTGAAATTTTTTTCTTTAAGGAAATTAAAAGATAATAAATATTGTCTTTCATTTTACATTACTTTTCTTAGGGTCTGCATTTGCTAAGGCAAAACCTGAAAGTCCATGGACTTCTTTGACTAGAAAGGGAATTGTTCGAGTTGTGTTTTTTCCCTTTTTCTTCCGGTGGTGGTTACAAGTAACATCAAAAGTCATCTTTTTCTGGCTTCTAGTCCTTTATCTTCTTCAAGGTACAACTAAATGAAAGAAATGCATTTTGCTTTTAACTTTTGGCATGTTTGTTTTTGGTTAGGATTACTAAGGCTTTGTTATTTTTAAAATATACTACTACTGAGTATGGAAAAAATTTATTGTGATACTTCATTTAATAAGACACAAATAGTTTGGGATTAAAAATGTTTAAGAAAGCAAAGTAGTTATTTTCCAAAATAATTTTATGATAATTTGAATGTGTGGATTGCTAAAGAAAAATACAAATTGAGAGGATTTTTAGAAATTACAGAATCTCTTCCAAATGTACCCCTACATATATGGACACACGAGTCTTGTTTTATGAATCCTTAAGGTTCATTCTTCCTTTTTCAGCAGTATTTTTTTTTTTTTCCTCTTAACCACTGTGTTCTGAGTGGATAATACAGAATATCCTCATTCTGTATTAAAATTCTGTGTACCATGTACTGTTCTAAGAGCTTGTCACAAATGCTCATTTAATACAAGCATCCAGTGAAGCATGGGTTATTAGTATGCCTAGCCTATAGACGTGGGACCTGCAGGTCCAAAGTCACACACTCAGCAAGAGTGGTGGTCCAGGTTCAAGTCTAAGCAGTCTGACTTCAGAACCACATGCTTAGCATCTCTGTAACGTTGCATCCCAGCACAGCAGGATTCCAGTGCACAGTCACAGCAGCAGTACACAGTGCAAGATGCACAACACTCTAGAGCCTTTACAGCCTAAAAGAAGAAATTGCTCACATTTCCATCACTTTAACAAAGCAACAGTTTTAATTTGGTTGATACCCTTGTAGTGTTTTTAATATCTTTTTTCTATAAACACAATTGTAATCCTGAGGGGCTTCCCTCATGGCTCAGCTGGTAAAGAATCTGCCTGAAATGCAGGAGACCTGGGTTCGATCCCTGGGTTGGGAAGATCCCCTGGAGAAGGGAAAGGCTACCCATTCCAGTATTCTGGCCTGGAGAATTACATGGATTGTTCAGTCCATGGGATTGCGAAGAGCTGGACATGACTGAGGGACTTTCTCTTTTTTTTCTATCAAAAAACACTAAGTAAAAGATAATATCTTTTAAGTAAATGAAAACAATAAAAACATTTAGGTGATTTCTTTTAGGCTTGTGTATATCTAATATACCTAAGAGGGTGTGAACTTGGAGTTATCCTCCAATGTTTTCTCATTTACCTAGAGGAGAACACTTTATTCTAAAGTGGTCAGAAATTGCAATTGCTTATTAGAGTAATAATTAATCAGTACCATTCATTGTAACTACTGTGCCTTGTACTGTTTTGATATTATTGCTTTCTTGTATTTGAGGACAAACAAGTTTCCAGTGTAATTAGAAGGTCACATATTGTGGCTTAAATTCACATATTGGCTTGCCTAAATTAAATAGGGAGCATAGCTTAGATCAAGCATGAAAAACAGATATTTTTCAGCTTCAAACCGAAGTTTAATGTTATTATAGTGTTTATAAGTGTTGGCCACTGAAATCTTCCCTAGTAAAGCTTAATTTAAAAAGTGCCTTAACCTGTTTCAAGTCACACAGCCAGTGATAAAGCCATGATAAGACAAACCATCAGAGATTTGAGTGCCTTTAGAAACCTCTGTGCTTCTGCCTCTTTGCATACTGAGCAGAGTATAGCGCTCTGAATTATGTCCTCATTCTCTATCCCACCTGAAGAGTAGAAAGAATTGTGTGCAGTCAGACTGGGTTTTACATAACTCTAGTTTTTCACTTCAGTCACATGACTTTTAAGTATCTCAAGTATGTATTTTCAGCTTCATCCTACTTATTGCTTATGTCATTTCTCTCCTGGATCACTACCAAGCACCCTTATGCCTTTTACTTTCTGTCCATTTACCTTTTGGGCTTCCCTGGTGGCTTGGTGGTAAAGAATCCACCTGCTTTCCAGGAGACATGGGTTTGATCTCTGGGTCAGGAAGATCCCCTGGAGAAAGAAATGGCAATCCACTCCAGTATTCTTGCCTGGGAAATCCCATGGACAGAGGAGCCTGAGGAGCTACAGTCTCTGGGGTCACAGAAGAGTCAGACATGACTTAGCGACTAAACACACACACACACACACATTTACCTTTTACATTACAAATCTAAACCAACCACCCAAGTTCTAAATCTTAATTATCATTGCCTTCAAGATAAAGAGCCAGTTTTTCAGTCAGTCTCTTAAATTTCTCAACTTTAACCAAACTAAACTGGTTCTGTGCTGTTTCTTAAACATTCTGTGCCTTTTTTGGTAACCTGTATACTTTGGGGATAACTCTTTTTGCCTGGGTAGCCCTTTCCCCTTTTATTTACTTAGTTCACTACTTATTCTAATTTGAGAAGTAGGCATTAGAATTCCTTCATACCTCTCCAGTTTACATATCTTTTTTATGTGTCATAGATATTCTGTTAGTCTACTCAGGCTGCTATAATAAAATACTACAGACTGAGTGGCTTAAACAACAGAAATTTATATTCTCATGGTTATGGAAGCTGGAAGTCTAAGATCAAGGTGCTGTTAGGGTTGGTGTCTGTTGGAGGTTTCTTTTCCTGTCTTGTAGATGGCTACCTTCTTGCAGTATCCTCACAAGGCCTTTATTCTGTGCATGAGCTGAAAGAGATTTCTGGTACCTCTGGCTCTTACAGGAGCACTGGTCCTTTTGGATTGAGGCCCTGCCCTTATGATTTTATTCAACCTTCATTACATCATATAGGCCCTGTCTGTTAAGATAGTCATGTTGGGGGTCTGGACTTTAACATACAGAATGAGGGTGGAGGGCGCAATTCGGTCCATTACAGGGGTCTTAATTATTTCTTTATGTGTCCCCTGTTTCCCTTAAGGAGGGGGTGTCTTTGATCTTACCAGGAATGCCTTTAGATTTATAGGTGTCTAGTTTTCATTGCAGTGTTAAGATGTGTACTTTAGAGACCACGTTGGCTGTTACTTTGTTCTAAGAGTTTATTTCTGAATGGTGTGATTAGCCAGGGCCAAACAATAAGCTAGTGCTGAAGAACTTGTCTGAAGTAACTTTTATACTCATTTAAATTTAGAAAAATAATCTGGCAAAGAACAGTGTTAGAACAGTTTTTAAAGTTTTTTTTAAAAAGTTTTGAGGACATGACTGTCAGATGTATAATTAAATGTATTTTCTTTCCCTTTTTGTAGTTGCCGCAATAGTATTATTCTGTTCCGCTTCTAGCCCACATAGCATACCTCTGACGGAAGTGATTGAGCCAATATGGCTGATGCTGCTCCTAGGAACTGTGCACTGCCAGATTGTTTCAACTAGAACACCTAAACCTCCACTAAGTACAGGGGGTAAAAGAAGAAGGTACTGTCTTTTAAAAATGATCTTTTTGTAGATTTCTGTAATTTGAATCCAGGATTGTTCTTGACTTGAATGAAATGTTATCTTGAAACAGTGAGCTTCAGAATCAGCTATTGAATCATTTAGTTTCTTTTATTTGCTTCAGAGCCATTTTGAGACCCCCATACCTGTTTGTTTTCTTTCTTGAAGCTCATTGCTGAGGCATGTGATATCAATGTAGGGAATATATGTTAGTTGGGATTGGTAATAATTTCCACTGTTACAGAACCTTGTATTTAAAAGATACTTTGGCAAACACAAAAGTCAAGGAAATTTTTTAGCTAAATTCCATTTATTATATGTCGTTTGAAGCTGTTTAATACTGCCCTTTGATTAAGTAAGCATAGCAAGTCTTACTGGCCACTTAGCACAATGAAATTCTGTTTTAAGGGTCTTTGGGAACAATTTCTCTTTTGAATATTGTTGCTAAGAGATTGTGACATTTGCTGTTTTGGAATATTGATTTAAACTCTTTATTAAAAAAACCTAATTAGATAAGTAGCACTGCTGAATGGATAGATTATAAATCTCTCCAATTTAAATTTTCTTCTTCATCTGCAATAAGTAACATTCCAATAGGGAAGGGGTACTTTTGTAGATAATCTGCCTAGTGCTATCCTTACAACATAGTGTCCACTGACTTGTCAATATGAGCAAGAAACAATAACTTTTTAACATTTATAGAAACTGGTCTTGAATATGTACTTGATATTTGGCATAACTTTTATGCATCAACTTACATTTTACTGTGTATTAGAGTTCCTGTGTTTATGTTTTCTGAATTTTTATAAATGTAATGTCGAGAAAATGATTATTAAATTTTTAAGTTACCTTCCACTCTTAATCTCTTCTAATGAAGGAAATTAAGAAAAGCAGCCCATTTGGAAGTACATAGGGAAGGAGATGGTTCTAGTACCACAGATAACACACAGGAGGGAGCAGTTCAGAGCCACGGTACAAGCACCTCTTACAGTGTTGGCGCTGTCTTCAGAGATCTCTGGCATGCTGCTTTCTTTTTATCAGGGTTTGTATTTATTCAAGACTTCCTATGGCTTAGAAATACACTGTCCCTTTTTTGGCACTACAGTCTTAATTAATGAGTACTAATGATTTTGAATATGACAGTCCTATTGTGGATTTTATTTTTATAAATTATAAAGCTATATATAATGGAAAAAATAGAGACCATAAAATTCACTCTGAGATATATACATATATATGTAAATGTATATTTCTTTGCATATATATGTATATATATAAATGCATCTGTATGAGAATGAGTATATACTATCAAAGTATATTTAGTTAGTATTTTTTGATTTTAGTTTCTTTTGTGATTTCTCAAGTACTATTTTATTTCTATTGCTTATTTAATCTTCATCAGCACTATAGGACAAATTGGCTTTGTTAATATAGCATGTGAGTTGTATGACATTTTTAAAAAATTTGCCTCAATTACCTGAAATTATCTGAAATAAAACATATAGGTATTGTGACTAGGAAGAATAAAATATACACTATAATACCAGATTCTGTGTTTTGTAGCTTGGGTTTTTTATTTAGTTTGTACCATAATAAAAACTGATGAAAATTGCTAAGTTAATAAATCAAGAAAAGGGATACTGCAAGCAACTTATTTTCAGTTGCTTCTGGTAACTTCTCTGCTAGTATCATTGTTTTATCAATTTGTGACTGTGTTCTTATGATAAAGTTTATCATGCACTATATAATTATAATGCATATAATTAATTATATAATTAATTTGCTATATCCTGGGTGTATTATTGATAGTAATTTGGGGGGAGATTTTAATAATTTGCAGTAATGTGGCAGTAAGTTAATCCTCTGACTTTTCAACCACTTAGTCTTCTAGAAAATACGTATTTTATATCAATTCACTTCAGTTGCTCAGTCGTCTAACTGTTTACAACCCCATGGACTGTGATACGCCAGGTTTCCCTGTCCATCACCAACTCCAGGAGCTTAGTCAAACTCATGTCCATCGAGTCAGTAATGCCATCCAACCGTCTCATCCTCTGTCGTCCCCTTCTTTTGCCTTTGATCTTTCCCAGCATCAAGGTCTTTTCTAATGAGTCAGCTCTTCACATCAGGTGGTGAAAGTATTGGAGCTTCAGCTTCAGCATCAGTCCTTCCAATGAATGTTCAGGATTGATTTCTTTTAGGGTTGACTGGTTGGATCTCCTTGCAGTTCAAGAGACTCTCAAGAGCCTTCTCCAACACCACACTTCAAAAGCGTCATTTCTTCAGCACTTAGCCTTCTTTATGGTCCAGCTCTCACATCCATACATGACTACTGGAAAAACCATAGCTTTGACTATATGGAGTTTTGTTGGTAAAGTAATGTCTCTGCTTTTTAATATGTTGTGTAGTTGATCATAGCTTTTTTCCCAAGGAGCAAATGTCTTTTGATTTCATGGCTGCAGTCACCATCTGCAGTGATTTTGAAGCCCAAAACAATAAAGTCTGTCACTGTTTCCATTGTTTCCACATCTGTTTGCCTTGAAGTGATGGGACTGGATGTCATGATCTTAGTTTTGTGAATGTTGAGTTTTAAGACAGCTTTTTTACTCTCTTTCAGTTTCATCAAGAGGCTCTTTAGTTTTTCTTTGCTTTCTGTCATAAAGTTGGTGTCATCTGCATATCTGAGGTTATTGATATTTCTCCTGGCAATCTTGATTCCAGCTTGTGCTTCTTCCAGCCCAGTGTTTCCCATGATGTACTCTGCATATAAGTTAAATAAGCAGGGTGACAGTACACAGCCTTGATGTACTCCTTTCCCAATTTGGAACCAGTCTTTTGTTCCATGTCTGGTTCTAACTGTTGCTTCTTGACCTGCATACAGGTTTCTCAGGAGGCAGGTAAGGTGGTCTGGTGTTCCAATCCCCTTAAGAATTTTCCACAGTTTGTTGTGATCCACATAATCAAAGGCTTTACTGTAGTCGGTGAAGAAGATGTTTTTCTGGAACTCTTGCTTTCTTCATGATCCAGTGGATGTTGGCAATTTGATCTCTGATTCCTCTGCCTTTTCTACATTCAGCTTGAACATATGGAACTTCTCAGTTCATGTATTGTTGAAGCTTAGCTTGGAGAATTTTATGAATATAAATAAATATCTCTAATTTCTGACAGTGAAAATATGATAGTTTTATCACTGCAGAGTCAATTTTTTATTTATTTTTATTTTTTTATTATTATTTTTTTTTGCAGAGTCAATTTTTTAAATGTTTCTCAAGAGTTTCTGTAAGCAAGTATCAATGGCATAGTAGATAGGTTTTGCTTTGTGGGGATCGTTTAGATATTTTGGTCATTTGAAACTGGTGTTGTATTATTATGTAGTATTCAGAATCCTCCTAAGTTAGTCAGTTTGTGCCTTTAGAATTCTACCATGTTTCTCTAGTCAAATGAGTTTCAGACTTTAATTTTCATCTTTTCGGGCTGTACCATGACTTTGACTCCTAATTATTGATATTATAATGGCTAAATCCACTTGCCAGCATATGAATGAGACTGTTTTAAATACTGGATATAAAAAGATCTTAAGAAAAATGTTAATTTCAAAAGTTCTAAACTGAGTTCTGGAATCTTGATGATGTCTTGGTCTTTCAGGCTTTGATAAGTCACAGAGAGCTTAAACTGAAATACCAACCGAGACTTAAAATTGTTTCTGGTGATAACAAGTTGAATTAGCATAACTGATGGAAAAATAAATGCATAATCACACAAATATCTAAGCTTTGTGATTGGTGAGTTGATGGTTTTCTGGATGTTACAATGAAAACTGTATTTTTAATACCCTGTATTTATGTTATGTACTACTTATTAATGTCATTTCCAAGTATATTTCATTTTCAAGATAAAACTTTTGTTTTTAAAGTAAGGCATAATATTTCTCATTTGTAAAGAATTGGGAATTATTATAAAGGGATTCTGTAAACCTGAGAAAACTGAGCCAGACAAAAATCAATTAGAAAAGATACACAAATCAGTCATATTTCCTAAGGACTTAGCACTTTAATATCAGTTAGTTATAGTCTTAAGTTAGCATAATTATAGAAAGATTAAATATGAAGAATTGCATCTAGATTGCATCTACATCTCTTCAGCATGGTATCTGTTTCAAAATTTAGGTAGATCCTAAGTTCTTGTTTTTTTTAGATCTAAGTTCTCTTTCATGTTCTTTAAGATTTCATTTGACTATCACAATATGATTAAAACAAAAGCATTTGGAATTATGCTTTTGAGTAGAAAAGTAATTATATAAATTGAATTGGTAAGTTAGAGACAGCAGAATAAAACCAGGTTGCATGTTAACTTCTTTGCATAACTGACCTATCTTGAAGTGTTCTGTTCCGTTTAGCTTCCATATTTACTGTTTTTAACACAAAAGTGAAAAATTAAAGATTTAATAAGTTGATTTTCTTCACATGATGGAGTATACTGCACAGTGTAAGCAGTATGCAGTCCCACCAGAAATTTTAGATACTGGGATTAAAATTTGGCTTTTACTGACTGTAGTTTAAATAGTTCAGTTGTTTACGGTGTTGACCGGGTGAAGCTATGTTACATGTCTTCCACAGATAAGGGTGAGGACCATGTAAAAGTCAGTGTATTCTGGCTTTTTTCAGATTAAGACTATCTTATGGACACAACTACCTAACTTCTTAAAGTTGCTAGCGTCACTGTATTTTAGAGTTGGATTGATCCTAGAAAGATACAGGTACTATAAATAATTTGGCACGCATCTCAAACTTATTGTGATAGGGGATATCTAGAGATACGTAGGGTCCCCGGAGTCTTTGAAAGGGGTATGTTAGCTTGTAATCAAGGTGTAGTCATAGATCCAGATAGCAGTGATGGTTGTAATAGGCCCCTGTGTCATTTTCTTATATCTGAGATTTTATGCATTTTGTTTCTATAACTTTCTTTCTCAACTTTTCAACTGATGTTGAAGCTGAAACTCCAGTGTTTTGACCACCTCATGCGAAGAGTTGACTCATTGAAAAAGACCCTAATGCTGGGAGGAATTGAGGGCAGGAGGAGAAGGGGACGACAGAGGATGAGATGGCTGGATGGCATCACCGACTAGATGGACATGAGTTTGGGTAGACTTTAGGATTTGATGATGGACAGGGAGGCCTGGTGTGCTGCGATTCATGGGGTCACAAAGAGTCTGACACAACTGAATGACTCAACTGAACTGAAGTAGTTCTTTAAGAGTTGTGGTAACTTTTTGGCCATAGTTTTATTGTGAAAAAATTTAGTTTAATCATTTATTTATGGTGTAAATCATACATGTACATGTACAAAATTTATTTACCTTTTTTTCAGAAAAGAACCAAATTGTCTTCCACTGTGTCTCACAGAGGAACTAAGGCAATTAAAGTCATGTCCTCCTAAGATATTTTTGACATAGAGCTACCTCCTTTGAACGTCAAGCATGATACTTCAAAGAAAGTATTATGCAGATCATGCCTTCCAAAAGTCTTTATTAGTTTTTAGTCCCTTTATAAGCCATGACCATTACAATGAAATTGTACATTCTGTCATTGAAAATACTTTTTGTTCAAAGTCCAATGCAGCAATATATAAATGCTGAATCACTATATTATTAACAGCTGAAGCTAAAATAATATTGTATATCAACAATACTTCAATTAAAAAAGGCCAAATTCAAGAAATACCACTTCTATTGTGAAGTAAGTAAAATCAGTATAGACTTGTATGTCTCCTTTTTTAAGATACTACTAACCTCACTGCCCATTGTTAACTCTGGTTTTATTAGGTGACTATTTTATGCATTAAATGTAGCTATCAAAAGGTAAGATCTTTTTGTAGATAACAGTAAAAAGCACCATTTCTTTCTATACTGTAGGATTTTAATTCCTAAGTAGCTTCTTTCTACCTTGCTTTTTGTTTTTGGTAGGAAATGATGATTTAGATACATTTATTTTAAAATCAATGTGCTATTAATATTGACAAAAATAAAAAATAATAAACTGACTAAAAAATCTCTTGTAAAAGAGAGAAGTCTATTAAATGATCTCCCCCCAACAAAGAAAAAGGAAGAAAAGCAAAATGATATTTAACTCCCTTCAATTTATTTTTTTAACATATATTAAAGTTGTCTTAAGTAACTTCCCTTTAAAAAATATGTTCTAAGTAGAATTTCACAGTTATCTATTTTTTAAAACTGAATGTCACTCGCACTGTCTTTCCCTAACAGTTTTATTCTCTTTTGTAAAGAAATGGGAGGAATTCCTTAAAATCTGAGCCTTAGTAATCTATGTTCCTTTTGAAAAATTATTATGATTCTGTGAAGTTCTTACTTTCAGCTGTTAATGACAATATGAATGATATAGCAATCAGTGGTAAAATTAAACCTTGCCTGGAGGTTTAAACCTCTGTAACCTACATTTTTGACCTTCTTTAACCTACACTTTTTTTTTTTAACTTGGCTCTCCTACATTTTCTCCTTCCTACATTTCTCCTATGTTAAAATCTATAGTATGTAAAGAAAAAAGTCTTTCCTGAATTTGTTACAATTAAAAAATAATTAAAGACAAAAAATTAATCAGTTTTTACTTTCAAAAATGTATAATTTTACTTTGAAACAATTTTAACAATTGTTATTTAACAATTAGAAAAGTTCAGAGAACAGTGCAAAGAACTCTCATATATTTTTCACCCAGAGACCCAGTTCAATTCTGTTAATTGTCCCTATTAATATCTTTTGCAGCAAAAGGATCTAATCTGGAATCATGTGCCACACTCAGGCTCATGTCTTTTTAGTCTCCTTCACTCTGGCACAGACTTCAGTCTTTCCTCAAGTTTCATGTTTTTCACAGTTTGGAAGATACAAGGCAGTCGCTTGGTAGAATGTCCCTTAATGTGGGTTTGTGTCAGTGGTTTTCTGCATCAAGTTCCAGGTGGCTTGTGAGAGCTCAGTGTATATCTCTTCCTTACGCTGTCTTCAGCATTATCAGTTCGTACTTGAAATTGGTCATGGTAAGGTTATCTACACCATGGAAATCAGAGAACACTACAGACAAGGACTTTTTACACCTGGAAAGCTGGTCGGTCAACATTTAGCAGCACACCATTGAGTTAGTTGTGTGATATTTCTTCATATTTAAACCCATTTTTGGTAGGAATGCCATTGTGTACTATCAGGTGGCAAACAGCGTAGATTTGTTCCTTACTAGTGATATTTATATGAATCACTTGATTAAGATAGTGTCTGCTAAAATTTCTCCACTGTGAATTTATATACTTTTCCTTTGTAGCCAAATATTCTGTGTGGAGATACATTAACTATAAAAATGACCCGTTTCTCGTCCCACCTTCACTTTCTAGTTTTAGCATCCATTGATGATTCTTGCTTGAATTATTGTGGTTGCCAAATGGTAATTTTTCTAACTACATCATTTCCTTCTACATTTATTATTTGGCATTCACTTTAAGGAAGAGCTTTCCCTTAATTATTTACTTAGGGATTTTTATTTTTTCAATTTGTTATTGTCATTTTTTTTTTTTTGTTTGAATGATTAGATTGGCTTCAGTTTGGCCAGGGGATACCTTAGAACAGTTTCTTTTCTTTTGGGGATGTCCTTGTCATTTTCTGAACCCTTCCTTACTTTTTAGCACAACAAAATGTTTCCAGGTTCTACTTGTACTTTCTCTTCCTTAGGCTTGGAATGAACTGCTTCTTCAAGGAGAGTGTGTGTGGAAACTAAACTCTGAATGCTGGATACACTCATTGCTGTTGTGGTCTTGCCACCCTGAAGCCTTCTCAGGGGAAAGAGCTAGAATGTGTGTGTGTGTGTGTGTGTGTGTGTGTGTGTGTGTGTGTGTCTTTTAACATTCATATTTGTTTCTTTGTCTAGATATAAACCATGGATTCTCAGATAATGTGTGTGTGTGTGTGTGTGTGTGTGTGTCTTTTAACATTCATATTTGTTTCTTTGTCTAGATATAAGCCATGGATTCTCAGATAATTCCAATTCAGATACAGTACCACAAAGCTCATTGTATCTTTTCTCCTCTTTATATTTTCATTCTCTGTCACTGAAAAACCTGGTTCCAGTCCTTAATAGACTTATTTGATTAATCCTCTGTGTGTATTGATAGCCTGTCTCCAGTCCCTCTGGGCTGCACCTTGCCCCCTGCCCTAAACTGCCTTCAAGTTAGTTGCCATCATTATCTGTCGCTGGGCTACTGCTGTTCCCTTCCAACTGCTGTATGCTCTTGCAACTCTTTTATTACCACTGCTGTTATCAGCCACTGCCAGGTGCCTCAATTTTAAGCTGCTCTGTAAACTCTGAGGTTGGTACTTAACATTTAGTATTTTATTTGTTATTTCAGCTTTCTTTTCAACTTATCTGCATTTACTGTGAGAGAAATACCAACTAGCTACTATAGCTTAGTAAATTACTATTCGTACCTTCTGACAGCATTGCTTGTACTTTGAGGAGATACTGGGAGAGAGAAACAGCCCAGAGAAAATTGGAAGGAGGCAGAGATAAGGAAGAGAGGAAGTAGGAGATAGCTGAAAGGTATATGGAATGAGTGCTACTGGAACTCTTTCTCTGGACTTAACACAGTCTTTACTCTGTCCTGGTAAAGAAAGAATACATTCTCCTTAGAAATGTAATCTCCTTAAAGCAGCCAATATTATAGATTCAAGCCCTTTTCCTAAGTTCATATCTTTTGATCCTCTGGGGTTCTGGGTCACTCTTCAAGGTTACAGCTACTTTTTCTGCTTTGACAATTGTCTTCTAGGCCTATGTTATCAACTGTCTACTGATCTTTCTCAGGATGTTCCTGGGGACTTTAGGGCCAACATTTTCATCTTTCTTCCCAAATAAATTTCTCTCCTTGCATATTCTGGCTGATTAATGACTCTATTCTACCAACTTTCCAGTCTCCCTTCCTCTTATTCACGGCCTTACCCCTCCCATTCCAACCTAGTACAATTTCCATGGAGCTTCATAATACCTTTCCAACACACTCTTTCACTGTCTGAGTTTCCCACATTTTTATAAGGTCAAGTAATTTCACTTCTTTTGGTCTTTTTCTACATCTCCATGTTGGACAGTGTTCAAGGGAGAGGTAAAGGGAACAGTAAATGACATTTCTCTAGGCAGAGAAGGTTACAGGTGTTCTCTGCACCTTTTTTTTTTTTTTTTTCTGTTTTGCCCTGTCTCCTCTCTCCCATAGTTCATTTTCTTCCTTGAGTCTGCCACTCTTAAATGATCTTTGTTTTGTAGTGCATGCCCTTAGTGTCTCTGTGCCTCTTAGGGTCATACAGAAAGAAAAGTGTGAGATGATTAGGCATTGCATCCTTGCACCTTTGTGAAGATCTGTTGTTCTTTGTGACCAGGAAGGAAGCATTAGAGCTCTGTAGAGCATGTAGGAGGTGTGATCTGTCTGTCCCCTTTTGTAATCTTATAGGAGAAGGTTGGAAGTGTAAGACAAACTTTCTAGGCTTTGAGTGTGTTAAGAAGAAGTCCTAACAGGCAGTTTCCCAAAAGTGGGCTGTTGGAAGTCGTATAGAGAATAAACCTCATAGTCAGAGGGTCTGTGTTCTGCTGTCACCTTTGGCTCTAACTGGCTGTGTGCCCTTAATCATCTAGACCTCTCTTTATTTCTGATTTATTGTTTCCAAAATGAGCATTTAGCATAGGTGAGTTACAATGTCTTGTACAGTTCTGATAGATTCCCAAAGAACTGAGCAACTGTAGTGTTAAAGATAACGGTTTTCTCCCAAAGAAACATTTTTTCCCATATAAAAGTTCTTCTGTTTTTTGACCTACATGAAGGCATTTTACTAGTTTTATTTTTCATGTCTTACAAAACCAATACTCTGGAGAAAATTCAAGGGAATTAATTTTGAATACAATTAGATGCAATTACTTTTTAATAATGTTTATGATAGACTTAATCTTCACTGAGCACATTTTAAGTTTGTGTGGAATTTGCATTGTATTTCTTCTATTAACCATTTCTTTTGGATAGCCATTCTTTGACCCGCTGGACCCCTCAAGCATTTGCCTATTAATCAAAAATGATTTATTATTTTCTGTTACATATTATGTATTGAGAAAAACTTAATTTCTGTAAATGAAGAACCTCAAATGTAGTCTTTTAGATACTTGTAAGCTATATGATTACTGACATTTTTTCTAGAGTATTTCAGTGTGTGAAAGAGATTACTTCTTCCTCTTTGTGTTCTTCATTTTTACTTATTCCATTATGTAGAGTTTTGTACAAAGTTTTTCCTTTTTTCATGTGCTTTTATGTTACAAAAGGTCCTGTGTCTCCATTGTGTATTAAAATGAATTTATCAGAGGTATTTAGGTATCCACACTTATGGTAAAGTGTTTGGGTAAAGGAGAGTATTAAAGTTAACCACTAATTGTAACTTAATTTTGTAATTACTGAGGTAGTTTTTTTTTTAGTCTTATAAAAGTATATTATTAACCATAATAAAGTGGGCAAAATTTTCATCCTAGGTTTTGCTCAAAGACTGGTTGATTTTGACCAAATATTGTTTGATAAGTTAGGGTGTGTCTCTTAGAATTGCTGTTTGTAAAACCTTAAAACTTATAAAGTAAGGTAAAATAGGACCTTGATTTTCATATTTGTTTTTTTATGATAGATATTTCTGAATTACTTATTATAAATATAAGATAGCAATTAAAATCTGAGAAATAACTACTATATTTAATTTTTAGCAGATTGTAATTTCTACCGGCAACCTATCCAAAATAAACTAAGTACATATAATGTGTTTCACATATTTTTCTTTTTAGATCAAAGAAAGCAAAGAATTCAATCGATAAATCAACTGAGACTGACAATGGCTATGTATCCCTTGATGGAAAAAAGACTGTTAAAAGCAGTGAAGATGGAATACAAAGCCATGAACCTCAGTGTGAAACTCTTCGACCAGAAGAGGCAACCTGGAACACCGGGACACTGAGGAACATCCCCAGCAAAGTAAGTGTGAATAAAAAAAAAATAATGCTTTGTGTGATTTTACATTAGTTAATAGAAGGTGACTTACACGTAGTAGTTACCCTTGAATGTATACATATTCTCCAGAATTTATTCTGTGAGCCTTTACAAATCACACTGATAATGCTGAAAATAGATAAAGTAGTGTGAATAAGCCTGATTTCCATTATAACCTGGCACCTTCTAAATTAATTGATTGACTCCAGTTTTTCTGAAATGTTAAATTAGTTTTAAATTTATAATTAATGTTCATTAAACCTTTTTATTTCTCTATTTCCATATGTGTAAATGAATTTGTTTCAAATGAAAGATCTGTGTTAATCTAAAAGCTTAAACTAGGACCCTGGTTTTCCTTTAATGTTCTCTGTAAGAAAATCTTACTTTGTTTTTCCTACCTTTGTGACCTTTGGTGTCAGCACATTTGTTTTGTTTTTTAAAATTCTTACAGATAAAATACTTAAGGATAACAATTGTTTATTTACTTTTCTAAAAGAAACCCTAGGTTTATTGTAACATACCCTAATATAAATATCTCCTTTCTCTTTATTTCCCTGAAGATTTTTGGTTAAATAATTTTTTTCTTTAAAAGCTGTTACAGAGAAAAAATGTGGTAAAATTAAAAGATAATATCTTAGTTGCATTTAGAAATATAAGCATGAATGTGGGTACTGAGGAATAGTAAATGAAGAGAAGAGGATTCTCTATTTGAGTAGAGTATGTGTTATTACTTGACAGTATATATATTTTCAGTACTTGCAGCTATATAATAAATATTGTGGAGTGGCAGTAAAATAGAGTCCCTTACTGTAATTTTGGATTTTTGAGGCATTTAACTCTGGTAATGTGAGCCTCACATCACTAGCGCGTCTCAACAAATAAAGATTTTAGTCATGCAGTTTTCAAACACATTTCAGGTATGTATTACCTACTAACATTCTATAAGAGGAACATGAAAGTATCAATAAAATATCTGTTCTGAAGTCTCTTGGTTTCAGAATTTCTGAAATCTGAGTGTCTTAATGAGTATATGATGTTATCTGTCTGATATGTGTTTCATTTGACTACCAGTCACCTCCTCTTGCCTTGTAAACCATTATTAAATCAGGGCTGGTTTTATGGCATTTTTGGTTTGTGAAAATAGTAAATTGATTTTAGGTCTCTCAGCTTCTTTTAAAGGGTCTCTTTTCTACTTTTATACTATTTTATCTTCTCATAATTTTATAAGCTATTTCAGATCTGTTGAACGAAACATTGTGGGACAATATTTGATAAATGAATGTTGAGTTACTCTTAAAAGAACAGTACCAAAGTCACTGATTTAAGATGTTCTTTAGAAAAGCAGGTGGTGTTAATCAGTTACTTTGACATTTTTAGAGTATTTGAAGCTATATGTATATATGTGTATATAATTTAAAATTTTGCAGTTTTAAAGCTACAGGTTTAGTCAGAAATTACCAGTGATCCTCTTTGCATACTCTTAACTTAGGATACCCAAAGGACAGTAACAAATGTCTCTGATGAAGTCTCCAGTGAAGAAGGTCCAGAAACAGGATACCCATTGCGCCGTCATGCAGACAGGACTTCTGAGAGCATTCTTCGGAATAGAAAGTCACACCATTATAAGAAACATTACCCTAATGAGGTATTTACTTTGGTCTTATATCTGTGCATATGTATCTATATGTTTTTAACTTACAACTTCTTTCAACTATTGAATATATTACTGAAATAAATATCTCCCATCAGTCTCAATATCTTACTGTTATATGATCTGAATTTATAGAAGAGTACTTTTATATATTTCACATTATAAATAGCCACACTTTTATTCACTTTGTGCATCATCTCTGAGGATTCATACATTCAGTTTGTTGTTTTCTTTTAAAGAGCATTCTGGAGAGACAATCTGTGAACTCCCATGTTAGACTTCCACAATTTGAAAGGCTTTATAACTTCTAAATTATAGCAGTGTTACTATTCTAAGTGACTTCCTTCATGTCACTGTCACCAGTTACATTGCCCAGACTATAAAATTCAATTCCTTTTTCTTCTTTAACTCTGTATTTCTTTATTAATGTGTGTTTTTCTTTAAACCTTTCTTCCAACTTTATTACATCTCTTGATGTTGTCATGTCTTTGGAAACTATTTTAGTAAGAAAAGATTTTTTCATTCAATTGTTTTCACATTTTCTTAAGGATAGACCATTGTTTTTCTTCAGGGCACATGAATTACTCCTTTTGTTCTGATAAATGTTACCTTCTGCTCTTTTTGTACCATATTAAAATATTTTTTTTCTTGATGGTTTAGAGTCAAACTTCTGAAAAATCTAATATTATATTATGTTGTAATATGAAAACCTTAAGAGTTTTAAGATTAAAGGAGTTACTTGTTCTTCCTATACTTTTCTTTGTGATTCTGTCTCTAGTTTATCTTTCTTCTGAACTATGGTTGTTTCTTCTGTTAGTTGCTGCCATTGCAAAGACACTTAATGCCACTGTGTCTGCTCAGTGCCTCTTTGCCCACAACTGATGTTCCGTCTCCTGTTCCTAAGCCAGATAACCACACTTGTGAAATTCATAGTCTTAAGTCTATAAACAGGTGAAAGTCTATTGATCCTGGAAAGGATTCAGAACCTCCTGTAAGAGAACCTGTACTCTCCTATAGAATAAAGTATTTGGTTTTAAAGTTACTTTTCTTTACCCATAATCTTTTCTTGATTTGCAGCTGTATTTTGAGATATTGAGAGTCTTAAAAAAAAAACAAAACTGTTTGGCTACACCAGGTCTTAGTTACCTCATGTGGGATCTATTTTCCTGATCAGGGATCGAACCCAGGCCCCCTGGATTAGGAGCTAGGGGTCTTAGCCACTGGACAACCTGGGAAGTCCCAATATTGAGATTTTTGAAGGACAGAACATTATTCTGCTAATCTTAACCTTTAAATAAATGTTTCTTCAAATCTGCCAGATTCCAAACTAAGTAAGGCTGATAATTAGTGAGTAGGCATTGGTTGTTTTAAATCTTTTAAAAGTGATGTAAAAGGTTACATTAAAAATAAAATTAGTTCTTCAAATTCTTCATCTGTGAAGTGAGGAACTTGAGACTAGAGGATATCTAAAAAGTTGTATTTCAAAATTTTTTACTCTCAAGTCAAACCAACTGAAAAGTTGTTCTTATTTTTTATTAAAAAAGCAAAACAAAACCTCCTTTGAATAAGTAGAATTCAAACAGGATTTATAGTGTTGTTTTGCATCTATGTGTAGTTATTGCTGTACTTTTCAAATTACTGGTGCTACTGTTTTCTTTTAGGGTGAGGCACAAAGAAATCATTTGGGGAAACAGTGCAGGAGCAGGACTGATGGGCCTCACTGTAAGAGTACTTTTCAGGAACTCAGCCGTTTGTTGTAAGCCTCCAGATGTTAGCATCTGTAGATGTACTTCTTAGGGGCATTCTGTCTTTTCAGGAAGAAATCATCCAATCTTCTGGTGGCGTGGGAGTGGTAGGTACTATACCTATACATGCTTTCATGGTGTTTGGCACCAAGGGAGTTGGGAATGAGGTGTGATCTTGCCATTCAGTATCTTGGACTTTGACTTAACCCTCCTGTCTCCTACCCCTCAACTCCCTACTCTGGTTTCGTGCCTGGTTCTGCTATTAATATCTACTGTTGCTGATGGGTTTCTTCCAGTCTCCTATTGGGAAGATGGTGGTGGAATTACTTGGTTATCTGGGATATAGGAGATATCCTGGGTTATTGGTAGCTCCTTGTAAGCATTTGTACTATTTCTTAGCTGTCTTCCTTTGTTTAACTCTGCAAGTGTCTCAGTTTTTGTTTCCTGTTGTGAATTAGCTTTTCATCCGATGATGGGAAGCATAATGAAGAAACAATGGGCTTGGAGTCAGACTACTTAAGTGACTTTGGAAAAATTGTTTAACTTAATGTGAGTCTGTTTCTGCTTCTGTACAGTGGGGAGAGGAGGAGACTGGCCTTATCAGATAGTTAGGTTTAAATAAGATTATGCATAATTGCCTGGCACAAAGCATTTATGTTATAAATGCTTCTTCCCTTCAGCTATTTCAGTTCAGATAAATAGTCTTTCTTAATATGATTGTATCCTCAATTGAAACTACCAGTCTAAAGATTTGAGATAAGCAGAGCAAACCATATTAAATGACCCATTGAACTATTTTCTGCAGTTCTAAAACTTCCTACTTTTAGGCTTAATTCAGCAATTTGTAGTGAAATTTAAGGTGGCCATTAACCACCTAAATATTTCAGGTCAAATTCTCTTTGAAATGTAAGCAATTATAGGTAATAATTTTTAGATTTTACATTTTTGAAATGGCCCACTTATCAATGAATATTTGATGAAATACATTTATTAAGAATTACATATACTTTTTTTGATTCCTGAAATCACCCATTAGTTTCATTTAAACAGTTATCAGGCCTTTAATCTTATTACTTACATTTGTATCTGGTTAGCAAGCTCTGCATCAGAAATTAGTTACAGATAATCTAGTTTCATAAAAAATTTTGATTTAGCAATTACTGATTACTTGATACATTGTGTCGTCCTGTCTAATGAAAACAGCTTGTGTTTCAAGTATTCTGGTTGACATTACTGAGTCTGAAGTATTTTGGGAGTGTATGCCTTAAAACAAAGTTGACTTATTTTTACCCTTTTTTCTTTCTTTATTCATTTTCCTGCTCAGCTCTTCTGGAAAATTTTTCTCTCTCAAACAATACTCCTCCCATAAATACTCTTATCAGTACACTAAATTTATGTTTATGGTATCCCATCCTAGTATCAATAAATTAATTATCAATAATATATCTAATTCATTTAAGATATTTTGTTACTCATGCTAATGATGGCAAAAAAAGTGTTTGGTTTCTGTCTTTCATGGACTTATAGTATATTTAAGAGATATAACATATTTGAGAATGTGAACTACATGAACATTTAATTAACGCAGGCAAATTTCACATGCCAGAAAACAATGCAAAATTTGTCATTAAATGAACATAAAAAGTAATAACTTGCTTTAGGGACAAAATGATTGCTCTAAATAGAGAGTGGCTTTATTTTTTTTTTTAATTTATTTATTTTGATTGGAGGCTAATTACTTTACAATATTGTAGTGGTTTTTGCCATACATTGACATGAATCAGCCATGGGTAGAGAGTAGCTTTAAACTAGCATTTGTCGAGTCCCTACTTTCTACTAGGTTTGCATTAAAAGCCACAGTGCTGATTTAATTTTCAGTTATCTCTTTAAGGTAGGTAGGTAGTTTTATTCCCCATTGGTAGATGATTCAGAAACAATGTAAGACAGCTAGAAAGGGTAGAGACGGTATTTTCCTGATACTTTGTAGAGTAGACTTTAAAAGAGAGTAGGATTAACAGTACGTGCTAGGAACATGATTAGAGGCTAGACTGGCAAAGAGCAAGCTGTGTTGAGAGGCTAGGGTATAGTCTAGTGTCACTAGAAGTAGACAACAGGGTCCAAAGTAGCACATTCAAAGACAAGCATGAAGATTGAAGGAATGTGAGAAGCCAGAGAAAGGTTTTAGTCTGAGGAATGAAAGAGCAGCTGCACTGTGGGAAGGTTAGTCTAGAAATAGGGAAAGGCCTTTCAGATAGGGGTCAATAAGGAAGGTCTTACAGCAAATAAAGTGTGAATGATGAAATCTGAACTGTTGCGGTAACATAGCAAAGAGAGAGGAATAAATATAAAACATTGGCAAGGGAAACTGACAGTCTGACTGACAGAGAATGGGTAAAATCGAATCCAAAAATTTCAGCGTACTTGACTATAAGGATGGCTATTACCATTCTTTATTTAGGAAGTTATTTTGAGTTAATTTAAATTAAAATTTTACTCAAAGGTATTTATTTTGTATTTGAAAGAACTCCTAGTGGAAAAGTATATTGATGATAAATTATTTAACTTGTGCCTTTTAGTTTTTCACTTTTTTTTTTTTTACCATAGATTATCTTAAAAAACCTGGGGCTTCCTGGGTAGCTCAGCTGGTAAAGAATCCACGTGAAATTCAGGAGACCCTGGTTTGGTTCCTGGTTCAGGAAGTTCCTCTGGAGAAGGGATAGGCTACCCACTCTAGTAGGTTTCCTGGTGCCTCAGGTGGTAATGAATCTGCCTGCAGTGCAGGAGAGCTGGGTTCGATCCCTGGGTTGGGAAGATCCCCTGGAGGAGAACATGGCAACCTACCCCCTATATTCTTGACTGGAGAATCCCATGAACAGAGGAGCCTGGCAGGCTATATAGTCCATGGGGTTGCAAAGAGTCAGACATGACTAAGCACAGCACACATCTAAAAAACTAAGTTGGCAGTTATCTTCCTGGTATAGAGTATTTGTTAATTTTATATCAGTCTATTGAACTTCTATTTGAAAAACAAAAACAGTTGACATATGAAACCTATTGTTGCTTAAAAAAAAAAGACTAGAGAAAGAAAAGAACTCCCTAAATACATCAGTTAAAGTGGGTTAGTATTCACTATGCAGTCCATATAGATTTAGGCTAGTCTTTGAATTCTGAACTTTGTATAAAGTTTAAGAGAAAACAGGCACAACTTTTGCCTGCAAAATAACACTGGAGCTGAGATGTGAAATCACATTTTGATATAAGAAAATTTTGTTACTCCTTAAAAAGTAATATGTATTTTATTGTTTTGCTGTTTATTTCACTGTCATTTGGCAGTGTGTTTGTTGTTTTAGTAAAAAGTACATATTTCTGATAAAATCCATTGAGTTGGAAAGGATACATAAATTGTATTAATGTCACAGAATATCTTGATTTCAGGATGCCCCTAAATCGGGTACTAGTTGCAGCTCTCGCTGTTCAAGTTCCAGACAGGATTCTGAGAGCACAAGGCCAGAATCTGAAACAGAAGATGTATTATGGGAAGACTTGTTACATTGTGCAGAATGCCGATCATCTTGTACCAGTGAGACAGATGTGGAAAATCCTCAAATTAATCCATGTGTGAAAAAAGAATATAGAGACGACCCTTTTCATCAGGTTGGTTTACAGTGTTGGATTATGTGGGGCTGTTGGTCCAGCTCCTTTGAATGTATGTACATTTTACAGAGGTGAGAGAAAGCTTACATTCAATTAAAATAATGTTCCCATATTTTTATTTTTATGTGACCTGTGATCCAGCTTCATAAGAACATAGAATCTCAGTATTTATATAGTGATTGTCAATCACCTTGCAAACATATGTTCCTGAGAAATGGTTGGTAAATAAAATCTTCAAGTCAGATTGTACTTTAGATGTATTAGTCCTTTTCTCACTAAGCATACTTCATGGTCAGATTCATCTATACCTGTGACCTTAATTCCACACACATATAAGATGATTATTTGCAAATCTACACCTCATGAATATCAGATTTCTATTTCAAAGTGCCTGTAGTAATGCTCTCCAACAAAAATACAATGAGTTACATACATAATTTAAAATTTTCCTGTAGTCTCATTTAAAGACATTTAAAAAGGTAAAATTCGTTTAAATATGTTTTGTTTAACCCAGTATATTCAAAATATTATCATTTCAACATATAACTACTATGAGAAGATCCAGTGTACTGCAACTGGACCCAATGCAGCTAAGTAAATAAATAAATACTTAAAAAAAAAAAGAAGAAGAATCATAACCCTGACAAGTTGGAGAAAGTGAAGGAATGTTTTGGTCCCAAGCTGCTAGAAGTAAATATGGGAGAGCACTTGAGTGCATAGGAGAAAAACAGGGGGGGAAATTTGTACAGTTTTGGTTTCTTAGGGTTCTGGAGAAAAGGCATACTTAGGACGCCTAGCCTCCAACAGGACAAGGAACACATCATCTGCTGAAACAGGCAGGGGAGGAAGAGTGCACGAAGCGAGTCAGACCATGAGAGTTACTGCATGATCTCTATTCTTTGATGTGCTGGAGGCCAGATGGTCTCTTAATAGTAAAGAAGTGGATGATAGGATAAGGGGCTTGTGAATAGTGGTGAAGGCTTGACATTATCATTTATGGGAAATGGAGACGGTGGGAAGAGAGTATATGTTTATTTGTATTCAAACCATATAATACATTAAAAGAGTCACACTCCTACTTGGTTGAGTGGAATCTTGGTTTAGCTGGAATCTAAAACTATGAATTTGTAGTTGCCCATTCTACACATTTTCCAAACCAAACCATTCTACATACAGTAGTTCAAGTCTGTGCTCCAGTCACTGATGCTGAAGAAGCTGAAGTTGACTAGTTCTGTGAAGACAAACACCTTCTAGAACTAATACCAAAAATAGATGTCCTTTTTATCATAGGGGATTGGGACACAAAAGTAGGAAATCAGAGATACTCAGAGAAGCAAGTTTTACCTCGGAGTACAAAATGAAGCAAGGCAAAGCTAGCAGAAGTGCTGGATTTCTAGGTGAGCCATTTAAAATCCTACAAAATGATGCTGTTAAAGTGCTGCACTGAATATGCCAGCAAATCTGGAAAACGCACAGGACTGAAAAAGTCAGTTTTCATTCCAATCCCAAAGAAGGGCAATGCCAAAGAATATTCAAACTACCATACAGTTGCACTCATTTCACTTGCTAGCAAAGAAATACTCCTTCAAGCTAGGCTTCAATAGCATGTGAATGGAGAACTTCTAGATGTACAGGCTGGATTTAGAAAAGGAAAAGGAACCAGAGATCAAATTGCCAGCATTCATTGGATCATGAAGAAAGCAAGGGAGTTCTAGAAAAACATTTATTTCTGCTTCATTGACTATGCTAAATCCTTTGACTGTGTAGATCCCAACAAACTATGGTTAATTTTAAAGAGATGAGAATACCAGACCACCGTACCTGCCTCCTGAGAAACCTGTATGTGGGTCAAGAAGCAACAGTTAGAACTGGACATGGAACATCCGATTTTCTAAATTGGGAAAGGAGTACATCACAGCTGTATATTGTCACCTGCTTATTTAGTTTATATGCAGAGTACATCATGGAAAATGCAGTGCTGGATAACTCATAAACTGGAATGAAGATTGCAAGGAGAAATATCAACAACCTCAGATATGCAAATGATACCACCCTAATGGCAGAAAGTGAAGAGGAACTAAAGAGCGTCTTGATGCAGGTGAAAGAGGATAGTGAAAAAATGTTGGCTTAAAATTCAACATCAAATAAAACTGAGATCATGGCATCTGGTCCCATCACTTACGGCAAATAGAAGGGAGAAAAGTGGAAGCAGTGACGGATTTTATTTTCTTGAGCTCCAAAATCACAGCCAATGGTGACTGCAGCCATGAAATTAAAAAAGACACTCCTTGGAAGGAGAGCCATATGATAAACCTAGACAGCATATTAAAAGCAGAGACATTACTTTGCTGACAAAGGTATGTGTAGTCAAAGCTTTGGGTTTTCCAGTAGTCATGTACAGATGTGAGAGTTGGACTATAAAGAAGGCTGAGCAAAAAGAATTGATGCTTTTGAACTGTGGTGTTGGAGAAGACTCTTGAGAGTCCCTTGGACTGAAAGGCGATCCAACCAGTCAAGCCTAAAGGAAATCAACTCTGAATATTCATTGGAAGGACTAGTGCTGAAGCTGAACCTCCAATACTTTGGCCACCTGACGCAAAGAGTTGACACATTTGAAAAGACCCTGATGCTGGGAAAGATTGAAGGCAAAAGGAGGAGGAGGTGGCGTAGGATGAGGTGATTAGATAGTATCACCAACTCACTGGAGTTGAATCTGAGCAAACTCTGGGTTATAGTGGCGGACAGAGGAGCCTGGTGTGCTGTAGTCCATGGGGTCACAGAGAGTCGGACATAGCGACTGAAAGATAACAGATTTACACAGTTGTATGATGTTCTCTAGAATATAGTTGTAATAATTATAATAACATTTAATAAGCATTTACCCTATATATCCTTCAGTGTGCAAAGTAATCTAGATGCATTGTCTCATATAATCTCCATGGTCTATGTCAATGTAGTTTGTTTTTTGTTTCATAAATGATATGAAGGCTCAGAATTAAATAATGCACCCAGAGTCACACAGTGTAGGTGCCAAGTAGTTGCTATTCAACGGAAAGGAAAAGGGATGCTATGCTGGTTAAAAGAATGGATATGATAAGAATCTTGACATGTTAAGAAGGAAATATGAAGAAGATACCGATAGGTTGAAGAATACGTGCGTTCAGGAAAAAGTCTGTTTTAAATTGAAGGTTAGAGAAATCTTTCCTCTCTGGTAAGATGAAAGTTTGTGGTTAGAGACTCATTTCAGAAGTAGGCATTTCTGTGTGGTGACAGGGTCCAAGGTGTGGTCATGGGACTAGCTGAAGATCCCTCGAATTTAAGAAGTAGAAAAAAAAAAGTGAACAATGCATGGGAAAAGGGTGATTGATGAGTCACCTGTATATTCATCTAAGCCACTGAGGATAATAACTGGATTTTAGGTATAGGAAAATGCCTGTGAACTCTTTTCTCAGCAACCGCATAAGTGGCACAGAGCTAGGGACGCGCCTTGTTTTGCTCATTGTTGTATCACACAGCACTTGGTACTTGGTAGGTGCTTAATATTAGCGCAGTGAAATATGACACGAAAGTTCTCAAAAAGTGCTAAGCAGACCTTTCTTAAATGATTAAAAATGTTGTTGCAATGAATCCTCTATAGAATAAATTTTGGTCCTAAATCTATTATATCTCTTTTTTCCTTTTTTTTTTTTTTTGGTAAGATAAACGTTTTTTTTACTGTTCTACTCTACATATTAATTACAGTATTCTAGGTTTACAGTGGTGTTGCTTTTTGATTTAAGACAGTTATCACATGCATTTTGTATTCTCAGGCTTCTAAAAACAAGCTCATATTTTCAATTTTAGCTGAAATTAGCTCCCTTTAATGAAAAGCTGCCTTTTTTGTTTGTTTGTTTGGCTAAGATCTATATAAGGTTTGGAGGACCCTTTTTTGCCTGCGATAAAGACTAGAAAATTCCTCCCCATGAAGAAGCACTGAGCATTTCAATCAGTGTGTTATAGTCAGTGTGTCACCAAATATGTAGTTTTATTTTATTGGTAAATAGTTACTGAAACATTTCTAAAAGAGAAAATTTTTATTCTGTAGCCATGGATGAGTATATAATGTAAACACACATTCCGGGGGCTTCTCTGGTGGCTCAGTAGTAAAGAATCCACCTGCCAATGCTAGAGACATGGTTTCGGTCCTTGTGTCAGGAAGATCCCACGAAGAAGGAAATGGCAACCCACCCCAGTATTCTTGCCTGGGAAATCCCATGGATAGAAGAGCCTGACAGGCTCCAGTCCAAGGGGTCGTAAAGAGTTGGCACAACTTAGTGACCAAACAATGGCAAAGACACATTCAAGTGAAGTTCATTTTTCAGTTGGTAAAGCCATACTTTAACTGCTATAGTTCCCAGAGGCGGAAACTTCAAGAAAGCTTTGAATGAACAGGGAACAAAGCAATTGAGATTTTGATAAGGATAACAAGTATTGAATGAGTTCTAAACTTTAGCTTGAAAAGCAGCTAAGAAGAACCTGTTACCTGATGAAGCTGTAAAATGGAATGATTTGCTTTTATGTTTTCTCTGAGACTTTTAAAAATTCTTTCATGTACCAAAGGCAGGGTATATTTCGATAAGACTGTTTTTTGAGTACATTACACATGCACACACACATTCCTATATCTTTTAATGCGTTTAAAATTCTCCAGGTTTTAGTTGTTTCTTATGCTCTTGCCTTTTTCCTTTCTAGAAATAGGAAAATGCTATCTAATGCTAGTTAGAAGGTACCTGAGCAAAATGAGTACTTCAGAATTAGAGGGAAGAATTCTTTGATTTCCCATTTCTTTTTCTAGATGGACATTCTTGGTAATGTATATCTTGCTTCATATAATTCACTGTTACAGACTGAGAGTTTAAAAAAAGGAGCCTATATATCGATGCTTTAATCTGTTAACTCTGTGGTTTAACACTCTTCCCATTCAGCTTCTCATACTTGTTCCAGGCTTTTTTGTTTCATCATTTTTCATAATTATTATAGTTTCAGGGAAATTTTGACATTTTAGTGTAAATTATTTCTATTTTGTTTGGGGATAAATTATAAAAGACAATTTGAGGAATTAAGTGGATATTTAATAACTCCTGTCAGTATCTCATAGCTCTTAAGGTTCTCCAGTAATGAAATATATACTATGAAGGTTAATGTATATTAAGATACTATTTTTGGAATAGATAAATTTTCAGAGGAACCGTCTTGGTAGCCAAATAACTACACATAAAAGGGCTTTGCCAGTAGCATGACTACTGGCGTTATGGTTTGCCTATATAATTGTTCATCACTTTTTTTACTCTGTGCATAGTAAATGTATATTAGCTTTACATAAAATTAATGTATGAGGTCAGAATAATAAGTTCCCATATTTATTTTCTTGCATATTATTATGTTACTTTTTATACCTTTAATTGAAACGAATCAGTGCAACTTTACTTCCCCTAGGGGAAAGTATATTCCTTAAGTCTACTGAAGCATATTTTTATCATATTTCAATCACAGTTTTATCTGCCGAAGAATATTTTAAAGTAGATTCTTTTGTTCATTGTTAGAAGTTCTTTCAATGAAATATGTTACTAAAATAACTTAGAAATAATATGATATTAAAAATATCAATTGTATCTCATTCTGGAACTAATCTTTTTTGGGGGGAGGAACCAGTCTTTTTGTGTTATTTCTATTGATACCTGATAATGTAAAGATTAGTGTTTTATTGTGTTGCTATCTTTAACCCTCAACTATCCTATTTTGAAGTTTTATTCTTTTAATTATAAATCTGAAACAAACAAACAAAAAACATACACCAAGTATATGATTTTGTTTGTATTAAAGCTTTCAGCTTTTCTCTCTACCATTTTCTATTCTGTGAAACTGTGAGAGATACTTTATTTTACTTGGGGGAGTACTTCTAGTTCTATATGCTTCAGTTTGCTGTATTTGCTCTGAAGGGAAAAGTTAAATGGATCCTTTGGAGAAATACTAGATTTAAAAAAAATCAGAAAAGTAACTAAATCAAGCATTAAGGGTAAGTGTGTGTCTTTCTGAATGAGATTGTATTGCTGTTTAGTCTTTAAGAAAGGTTCAAATCTCAGCGATCATTTTCTTTTGTATCAGACATGCATAAGTTGGACAGTTAGTAATATGAATTTGATGCACATTTGTCTTTGAACACTAGTATATTAGAAGTTACGTAAACAGATCAATAACTAAGTGCCTTTGCTGACATATTTTAGAGTATTTTTGAACAATAAGTTGCCCTAGTATAGGTTCTGAAAGTTCTTAACTTATATGCATTTTTATAACTGTAATTTCTTATGCTACATGTTCAGTGTATATGCTAACTAATTTTAAGATAGAATTTTAGTGTCCTTGAAATTGTACATGAGATAGCTTTGTATAGATACATATATCTGTTCTATAAATATAAATACATTCACTGGTTTCTATTTTTTAGTGTATGTAGATAAAATTGTGTTTGTATATATACACATTTTACTTGGAAATGCAGTTAATATACTCACCAATTTCTGTTTATTTTTTATAGAGTCATTTGCCCTGGCTCCATAGTTCCCACCCGGGATTAGAAAAAATAAGTGCTATCGTATGGGAAGGTAATGACTGTAAGAAAGCAGATATGTCTGTTCTTGAAATCAGTGGAATGATAATGAACAGAGTGAGTTTTTAAATTTTATTTGTTTAGATAGTGATTATTAATATAGTAAATGATTAATGAAGTGTTATATTTACAACCTACTCATCTCATTTCTTCAACCTGAAAAAAAAAAGTTCCTTGCATGTGAGTGGTTTGTCACCAAAATACTCTCATTTTTTGGTGCTTTTCATTTTCTGATCAAGAATAGACCTTGATGGTTTAAAATTTTCTTTTATGTTATTTTTTTTTTTTTTTGCTTTCAGTGGATCAAATTTAGGAGCTGCTAGGTATATACAAGTGTTAATGAAAACATTTTTCTGTATCATTTATCCCAGTTCATTTATTTATTACTACCCAAAACATTGAAAAAGAGAATTCAATCTGGAAAATTTCTATTGATGCTTGCCTCTTAAATATACAAGAGTAATGCAACTAATGGTAAAAGAATCTTAAGTCACTTGAAGATGTAGAATACAAATCCTACAGGTTTAAACTTCAGTTTCTGTTATTTCTTTTGTTACATAATTACTACTTTAAAAATTTTGCCTAATTCCCATGAACAGCTAGGCATGATTTAACTTGCAATTTTAAATTTCTTGTGTGTTGCTAACTAGAACTGTTGTGCACACTTTTATGTAGGACAGAAATTAAAATAACTGGTTTCAGAAACTGAGCTACTTCCTATTACATATCTCCATGTGAGCTATGAAAAGCTATTAATAAGGAGTCTCCAAAAACTTGAATCTAGTTACTACTCTGTATCTTATTTGTGAATTTTTATGTACTATGCAATATGATGATAAGAAAGATAGCTAGATGATATTTAAAATCCCTCCCAGTCCTGCCAGTTTTATATTTTCCATTATTTAATTTCCAAATTCCTTTTGTTTTTTGTTAATTCCTCTACCCCTTTTTCCCTTGCCCTTATTTAATTTTTACCCCTCTAGCATATTCTCTCTTCTGAAATGGTTTCAGGAAACTATATATATATATATATGTATGTATGTATATATACATAAAAGAAAGTAATTTTACAGTATAAGATTATCCATTTGTATTGTGAACTCTTTGAAGAAGAACATAAAGTATAAATTCTAGATGTTTTTCTATTACTGGATTAAGTGGATACAAGATCTCCTCATTCTCTTTAGTATTGTAGTATTTGTAAATATTTCTCAATTTTTAAATAATTAGATAAGTAGAATTTTTTTTTCAAGATCCAGGAAAGACCAGGTAAGTAAATCCTTTTGTGTCTACCTAATGAATTAGAGATCTGATAATGAACTGTTTTTAAAAACTGAAAAATATTGACTTACTTTTTTATGTGTAATAGATTCTCAAACTTTGAGTAAATTTAAATTTCATTATTCAGGTATTAAAGCTGATACATTTTAACAGTAATTTCATATTGCTACAAATAAAATAATGCTTCATTAGGAATTAATTTTACTGTAGATAAAATTTGTGTACTTCTTTTTTTTTCTCTCTCTTTATAAAGGTAAACAGCCATATACCAGGAATAGGCTACCAGATTTTTGGAAATGCAATCTCTCTAATCCTGGGTTTAACTCCATTTGTTTTCCGACTCTCCCAAGCTACCGACTTGGATCAACTCACAGCACATTCTGCTTCAGAACTTTATGTGATTGCATTTGGTTCTAATGAAGATGTTATAGTTCTTTCTATGGTTATAATAAGTTTTGTGGTTCGTGTGTCTCTTGTGTGGATTTTCTTTTTTTTGCTCTGTGTAGCAGAAAGAACTTATAAACAGGTGGGTATAATATGGACGTCTCAATAGAGAATTTTATCCTTTTCATAATATTCACGGTATTCCTGAAGTATTTTAGTGTTTCATTAAATCATTTTGACGTGCTAATTTTTCCCCATTTTGTTTTTACAGTAGTTAACCAAATAAAACCTTAATAACTTCTATTTTGTTAATTTTTGTTTTTATGTGGTAATCTACTTGAAAATTAATTTTTATTTTAATCTTTTTTAGCGATTACTTTTTGCAAAACTCTTTGGACATTTAACATCGGCAAGGAGGGCTCGAAAATCTGAGGTTCCCCATTTCCGATTGAAGAAAGTACAGAATATAAAAATGTGGCTCTCTCTCCGATCCTATCTTAAGGTAGAATGGTAGTGATAAAAGTATTCTTAACGTGCTGGCTCCCTCTCATAGTTCCAGTTCTTTGTCAGTATGTATGTATGTCTAGATTTTATAGTCAGATTTGTACTCACATAGTGCTATGTGGCCACACTAGTGTTCATTTTGATCCATATGCAGAAATTCAAAATGTTAAACTGGTTCTTTACAGTAAAACATCTGAAATCCAAAAGGCTTAAATGAATTTTAGGTAGATGATTCAAGATCAGATTGTCCTAAATTTATCTTTGTTCATAAATCTCACCAACTACTACTACTTGTTCAAAAGCTAGATTATAAAGATTTTGTTTCTACAATAGAATGATTATATCACAAGCCAGCAGAGGGAGCCCACTGCTTAAAAAAGGAAATTAAAAAAAAAAATCTGTCAATGAGCTGCCTCACTGAGGTGGCCTATTACTATTTGAAAACTTTAGCTTCCAGTTCTAAGCCATTCTTTTCATGCCATTCTTTTCCTTTAATCTTTTAAAATAACTTTCCTAATTATGGAATTAAGATATAAAAGCTCAGGAGGGAAATGGGAAACATCTGAATTAGTTTTAGGAAAACATTTCTTCTGAGGATTATTTCTTTGTTGCATAGCAATGAATTTCATTGTGTATGGAGTAATCATAGCTTAATAAAATTGACCTGAAGGCCAACTATCCTCTGACATGCTTAGATCTTTAATGACTTTTATTTTGAGGTAACAAGAAAAAAGTAGAAATTTTTTGCATTATTTGTCTACACTTCTCTTTAAGAAAGTTCATTATGCTGTTTATTTAACTTGTTAAATTCAGCTAAGTTAGTCTTCATTGGGCGATGCCACAGATCAATATAGATTTTTTTTTTCTCACTGTGACACCCCTGGGAGGATGGATATGATCCTTGTTACCCGTCTTAGTGAGAAGCCACTTAAAATTTGCTCTCCTTTTCATCCCTGAGCAGGTATTGCATTCTTTTATGCATTGATTATTTTAGTCAATAAACATTCATTTAATGTTAACCATGTGCCATTCACTATTGATGAGATGAAACTCCCTGCCATTAGGAGCTCATTCTTCAGTTAGGGAAACATGTAACCCCAGGTCTAAGAATTATCCTGAATACTGACTTCCTCTCTTGCATTTCCAATATTCAGTTTATCACTAATTCCCACCCTTTCTGCTTCCAAAATGTATCTTAGATCCATTTACTTCTCTCTCTCTGTTTTCATTTCCCCACCCTAATTGCAGCCAATCTCCTATTTTGGATTACTGCAGTTACATCTTATATGGCCTCTCAGCATTCCTGCCTGTTTCCTCCTTTTAATATTTTTCTCAGTTTGCTACCAGAGGTGTCTTAAAAATATAGATTTGACCATATTCTTAAACCTTTCTGAAAATTCTCCATTGATCTTAGGATGTAGAACCAAATCTTAATAGGGCTTTTAATGCCCTTCTTGACTCAGCTTCTGCAGATAGCTGTCTCTCTTGTCTCATTTTGAAATACTTTGCTCCCTGCATTCCAGCCAGACTACACTGCTTCAATGCTTTGAATGTACTGTGATCTTTTCTGTTTTATACTCTTGCACTTTCTTTTCCTACTACCAGTAACACTGCCATGTGTCATCATGCTACTGCACCCTACTTTGGTGTAAATATCACTTCCTTGGAGAGAGCTTCCCAGGCCTACACAATCTTTCTGGGACTTAGGAGTATGGGCCTGGGAAGATCTCTGTAAGAAGGTGATATTTATGCCAAACTCATCACCAGTGTTCTGAAAGCATTCTATACCTTTCCTTCATAGCTCTCATCACAACTTGCAAGTATATCTGTCTCACTGAGCTTGATGTTTGACTTCTTGTCTGTTTTATTCTCTACTATATTTCCAGCATCTGGCACTGTCCCTCCTTCTGAGCAGGTGTTCAAAAAACCTATTGAATAAATGTTTAGTGTTTGACAAAATGGAATATTTGGGAGTTATCCTACTACAAATTCTAGGCTATATATTCACCATTTTTCATTGTGTTGCAAATCCTCAGGCAATAGTAACAGTTTATAATTAAAATTCATCTCACAAACTAGGTATATTTTCAATGTCATAAGCTATGGTCAATATGCAGTGACGGATCATGACCTTAATTGAAAGCAGGGACTTAGCTGCTAATTAGTAAATATATTTAAAAGTGTTTTCACTTTCCCCCCCCAGCGTCGAGGTCCTCAGCGATCAGTTGATGTCATAGTTTCATCTGCTTTCTTGTTGACTATCTCAGTTGTATTTATCTGTTGTGCCCAGGTGAGTTAATTTATTCTGTGTAGAACTTAGATAATCAAATCTATAAATATTCAACCTCCAAGGCTTTCTAATAATAAAGTAATAAGTAATTTGAAATTGAATTTTTATAGTTTATTTTTTCAGTAGAATAAGTAAATGTATCTTATTTACATGATGAACAATGCCTAACTTATTTTTTAGGTGTCTATTAATTGTTATTTCCCAAAACAAACTGATGAGTGTCTAGAGTTACGAAATTTTCCAGACTATTTTCCATGATCTCTATTTTATTCACATTTAATATTGACTTTTATTGTATACCTGAATTATCACTGTGACTTAACTGCCTCATCTCTGAAGAAAGAATTCTCATTGACCAAGATTAGTCAGGAAGCACAAAAGTATATCTCAGGATATATTCTATGCTACGAAACTTCCGTTTCAAGTAATAAGACATGCTAGACTACCTGAAAATTCTTCTGGTTTAAAACATCATACAATACTGGAGGGGAAAGAAAACAGCATTTTAGTATGTATAAGTGAGCTGTTTTATAAATATATCTATTGCTTATATATTTCAGTTTATAACACAGTAAGGGGCCAAAAATGAGGATAAAAGTGAAACACTGAGTGGTTAAGTATATGTGTTAATGTTAGGTTGAAGTGCCTTGTTGGTGTTAGTATGGAGAGACTTGAGATTTTATGCCCATTTGAGGACAGGAGATGAGGCCTTGATCTGCTGTACCTCCTTATACATATGCTACAAGGCCAGAATCCTCAAAGGCCTGCAGTCTCAGTGAAAAGGTGCAATAAGAAAAAGTCTGCCCAACAGCACAGGAAGACAATAAAGAAACTTGGTCAGTTTTGCCAGGATTCTGGCCAAAGAAGGAGAGAAAGTCTGTCCTAAGAATATATAAATGTAGGTCAGCTTTTAATACAGGTTCAGGGTTCAAGTATACATTACAGGTCTTGTCTTGTAGCCGCTGTGTCAAGAAGTTAATATAACAAGATCCTAGACTCCTGGATACCTGAAAGAAGCTAAACCAAGACTGTTCTTGGGGATGTAACATCAACCCTAATTCTCATAGAATTTGCATACATAAAGCCCCTTCAGGTCTCAGAACACATGAGAAAACTTTCTAACATGAGTGAGTCAGCAGATTAACGACACAGTAGGAGTACATCTCCAGCAACTTCAGATCTGATCAGATAGAAACTATAAGCTTGTTTAAAATGACTGAAAATGTAGATAACACAATTAGAAAAAGAACAGACAGATTTGAAAAATACCCAAGCATTGCTTCATAGAAGTTAAAAAAAAAAGTCACTGGCATTAAAAACACAACAAACAAAAGAAACAGCAAATTGAAGACAAATCTAATTGGTGAGCTGGGAGATGGAGGAAATTACTCAGAATATAGAACAGAGATGAAGAGATGGAAATATGAAAAGGGGAGCCAACATATATCTAATAGGAATTTCATATTGAAAGAAGAGAGAGAACAATATTTGGAGAAATGATGACTTAAGACTTGTTCTGATTTAGTAGAAATTAATTTGCAGGTTTAGGAAAGACAAGAAGAGCAAGAAGCCACAATAAAAACAGATTGACACTTGGATACATTATAGAGATACTGCGGTAGAGATACTATAGAACACCAAAAACAGAAAAATCTAACACAATCAGAAGGAAGAAGACTGGTTTCTTTACTCAAAGTGCTTGTTGAATTTCAGTCTTTTCTTCAAGGTTTTATTTCCACGTTCCTGAAGTATATCCTGCAGTATTTTTGTCTCTAGTGAACATAAAATCTGTTTCTGTCAGCAAAAGACACATGGAACATAATAACATTGTCAAGTTTTAAATGTAAAAAATAGAAAAATATGTTGCAGATAAATACTAGCCAAGAGAAAGCTGGTGAAGTAACATTAATAGCAGATGAAATAGACTGTAATCTAAGACATGTTACTGGGATAGAGAGAAACCTGACAAAAACTTTGAAGAATTATTAGGAAGAACTAACAATTCTAAAATTGTACGTGTGTTATCACATAACTTCACTCTTAGCTATACACAACCTAAATCAATAGCACTGTAGTGAGGAATTGACAAAATGCCTCATTGGGAGCTTTGAACACATTTCTTTCATAATTGATGCAGCAGACATGTATCTAAATAAGACAGTTAAAATTTTATTCTGAAATTGGACAAAACATACTCTTTTCAGACACAGAGCAATTTATTAAACTTTCCCATGTACTAGGTGACAAAATGATTCTAAACTAACACCATACAGACCTCTAGTTATATACAGAGGTATGTAAAGTAGAAAACAATGAGAGCAAAAAGAAAGCCGTGCATTTGGAAATTTCAAAGCATACTTATAGATAACAGTGTTTAAAAAGAAAACTCACAGTATTAAACTGAAATAGTTGAGATTTTTTTAAAAAAAGAATAGTATATATTAATGTCATTGAAGTTAAAAGCTTCTGTGGACAGTTTTGTAGAAATGTTCATTAAAACTGACTCAAAAAGTACCCTAAGAGCTGAGAACCTGTAGCCATACAGCAGTATTGATTCAGTAGTTTGAAAATCTGCTACCAACAAAAATCCCCAAGAACCATGTGATTTTTAAAGATGAATTTTGCCAAATGTTTTAATAAACAAGTAATCCTAATCCTACGCGAAAGATCTAGAGAGTAGAAAAAGGGAATATTCCCCCAAGTCATCTTAGGTACTTCATGTAACTTTGTTACCAAACTGGAGAGACAATATGAACACACAAAACAGTGAACCAGCTTAGATGCAGAAATACTCAGAAGATGAAGCCAGCAGTTAATAACAGTAAATATGCCATAACCTAGACAGCCTATCCGTTGGACACAAAGGTTTTCGACTTTAGAAAATCCAGTTATCTAGTTTGAACTCCTTTAGTTGATTAAAGGAGAAATCATCTGATCATCTCAACAGATACAGAAAACAAATTGGTAAATTTCGATGGGAGATTCATAATACAGTGACTGAAAAGTACTATTCTTAATTTGATAAATAAAAATCTTTCAAAAACTGGAGCAAACATTATACATATGATATTATCTTCAAGATACTTTAAAACCAGGAATGAGATGGGTGCCCTCTTTATCACTTCTAGTTAAGGAAGGTACTAACCAGTGAAGATAGGGAAAAGAAAGAAATTGTGTAAAGATTGGAAAAGAAAAAAAAAATAGGCTTTATGGATGTCTATGTACAATATTCTAGTAACTTTCCAGACAGTTATTAAAAACATGACACATTTTTTTTTAGAAGTGCAAGATCAACAAAAATGGATATAACCTCAATGTAAAAGGATCAGTTTTGTTTCTGTAAGTCAGAAATCAGCAAACTTCCTCTGTAAAGGGCTAGACTAAATATTTTAGACTTTTACCTGATACATTCAGTCTCTCATATATTCTTCTCTCCTGCTTCTCCCTAAAAATTTTTAAATATTAAAAAAAGCACCATAAATGACAAAAGAGAGTCTGTGAAAAAATACTGGCAAAATACATGGTTTAAATAATTTTGTTATTCACAATAAATAAATAACTTCAACAAATCAATAAAAACAGACAACCTAATAGAAAAAGGTACAGAATTTAAAAAGATAACTTAGAGAAGAGGAAACCCAGTGACCAGTAAGCATATGAAACATACTCATGCTCCCTAAAGTATTGTGGAAAAGTAAAAGGAAAAGAGTAAGAGAACAATTTCTACCCATTAGAATGACAGGTGTTAAGAAGTTGAATAATACCCCATTTGGTCAGATATGAAGGCAAAGGGAACTCTGATCTACTGCTGAGAGTATAAATTGGTACAACTGTTTTCAGAGAGATTTGTAATATCTGCTAACACTGAATGTGTGACTATCCAAGGCTTCAGCAGTTTTACTCCTAGATATTAACTCCTCAAGAAGGTCTTACATGTGCACAAGAAGATCAAGAGAGGCATAAGAGAATATTTATTGCAGCATAGTTTGCAATGAGGAAATTGGCAACCCAGTGAATGTTAATTGGTAGAGTAGGCGAATCCACTGTGGTTGATTCTTTTCCTGTAATACCTTGCAGTAGTTAGAATGAATGAATTTGAGCTTAATGAATCATGGGTAAACTTTGAAAACAAAATCCAGTAGAATAAAAAGCAAATTGAAGAATGATAAGGTCAATGAGACAGCATTTATACAAATTCCAACATGTATATAACATAACATGGTAGAAGCATAAATACCTAGCTAAACTATAAAAGCTGAGTGGAAAAGGTAAATGCAAAAGTCATTACCCTTTCAGAGGGGTGGGGAAGAAAGGAAATGATGAAAGGAAAAGTTTAAAGGGGCTTCCATTGAATCTTTACTCTTCTGTTTTTGAAAAGCTAAAAAATATTGCAAGATATTAAGATTTAATGAAAGTAAATATATGGTTTTTGATTACATCATACTCAGTACCTTTCATGTGCTTGAAATATTTCCTAAGAAATGTTGAATGTTTGAAAAATGTAATACTATATCCATGATCTATCTGTATGAAGTAAAATTTTACTTTCTTTTAAAGAAGAAATTTTTGAATCACATTCTTCTTCATATTGCCTTTTCCCTACATTTTTAGTTGCTTCATGTACATGAGATCTTCCTTGATTGTCACTACAATTGGGAACTGGTAATCTGGTGCATCTCGTTAACACTTTTTCTCCTAAGATTTGTTACTCTTGGATCAGAAACAAGTAAAAAATATAGCAATACCTCAATATTACTTACTGAACAGGTGAGAATTCATGTTTATTATGTTATAAATTAATGTCTGATACCTACATGTTAAAAAGTTTTCATTTACTTGAGAATTTTTCAGGAACCTCTGTTAAGACAATTTATGTTGCAGAGGAAAACTTGAAATTTGGTAGTGCACAAAACTTTCTTCAGTGTTCTTCCTTGATACAGATTTCAAGTCTAAGCTATTGTTTCTGTGTCCCATTTTCATTTGATAAGCAGGAAATACCATTTGTAGAAATGATGGATTTTAAACCATTGTTGGGATATGTTTGCATTGCAGTGTAGCAGAGCCATATTAGAATAAGCATAACCTTTTATTCAGTAGAAAGTATAAAGCCTAATAATTTTGATGCTTTATTTTGTATGAATTAAAAAAAAGTTTTCCTTATTTCATAGGAATTATATAAGCAAACTTATTTCTAGTGAACTTGTTGAGTATTTTTGTCAGGAATAGTTTGATTTTTAGAAATTGGTAACGCTGTCAAACCAAGTCAGTTTGACGGAAAGGGGAAGGTAGGAAACAAACCAACTGATTTACTTTACTCTAGTTATTGTTTATTTTCTGTGTTGATTTGGATCTGGGACTAGTATTTCACATTTTAAATAATGAAATCCAGTTTTCCTTCTTTCAGCTTTTAGTTACATTTGAAAAGTTAAAAAAATATTATCATTATAAAATATTTGCAGTAAGAAGTTAGGAATATATAGTTAAGTATGAAGAAGAATATTAATATCACCTATACTCTTAATAATAGAGAATTACTGCTAATATTTTAGCAAATGTTTTTTAGTTCCTCTTAAAAATTAGTATTTGTTATAGTTTTAAGTATATTTAATTGTTAATTCTTTTTTAATAAAAGATAAACCTCTACTTGAAAATGGAGAAAAAACCTAACAAAAAGGAGGAATTGACACTAGTGAACAATGTTTTAAAACTGGCTACTAAATTACTAAAGGTAAGAGTGAAAATGAAAATGGATATCATGTAGAAAATGCTGTTCTTTTCTTACTTTTTTGTTTGTAGATCCTACTTTGTGTTTGGTTTTCAGGATTATCGAAAGTGTTTTCCAAATTATTTTTGAGCACATTCATGCAGTTTACATTTTATTTCTCATTGAAAAACTAATCAAAGTAATTCAGGTCATTTCATTTTGAAGTTTTATTCAGTTTAGAAATTTTAAGACTCTTAATAATGTTTAGAATATTGTAGAAGTTGGCATCGTTGGAAATTTTTGCATCCTAGAACTTAGATTTTAAAAAAGATTTGATGTTAATTTGCTATTTTTTTTTTCATTTTGTATTTCTCAAAGCAGTCTTCTGTTTACTTGGCCTGAGTTGGTTTAAAAAGTAGTAATACATTATCACTGTAATAATTATATATCACCAATAAATTTCCAAAGCGTTTTTTGGTAGCAATCAAAAATAATATAATTTCAGTATATCTGATCTCATAATAGTAACTCTTCAGAGGTAATTTAATAAAATACCATTATCACTGCAGTGTTGGTAATTCCTTTCTTTCTTAAAAGGAAACTATTTTTAAAAATCTGTTTCTGTAACAAATTAAATGGAAATTTTAGAATTGTTTATAAAGTGTTGGTAGAATAGTAGGAAATTACTTGTGTCTCAATGCTATGATTACTTCTTCAGTTAATTAAAATGTATTAACTGACTATAGATTGAACCTCACAGTATATTAGGCACTGAAAAGGTTTAGAAGAGTTAGGTGGGTTTTGTTTTTTTCTAATTTTATTTATTTATTTATTTTTGGCTCTGCTGGGTCTTTGTTGCACCATGGGCTTTTCACTCGTTATAGTGAGCAGGGAGTACTTTCTAGTTGTGGTGAGCAGTCTTCTCTTTGCCGTGGCTTCTCTTTTTGGGGAGTATAGGCTCTTGAGTGCATGGGCTTCAGCAGTTGCCAGTCCCGCTGTTGAGAGCACAGGCTCAATAGATGTGGCAAATGAGCTTAGTTGCTCTGCAGCATGTGGGATCTTCCCAGAGCAGAGCTCAAACCCATGTCTCCTGCGTTGGCAGACAAATTCTTTACCACTGAGCCACCAGGGAAGCTCTGGGTGGGTTTTTGACACATATATATTGAGTATCTTGAGAGTGTTGGCACTTTGCTAGCTAGCAGGAGGCTGTAAAGTTGAGACTTCATGGAGCAGCTTCATTTGCAAAGTAGAGAGAAATACAAATTTAACCAAAATACAAAGCACATCATTGTGATCCTTTTTGATCACACATAGTCTTCTATTCAGAACCTGGGACATGATATAGGTTGCTCCTTCTTTCTCTTTTTTCACAGCCAAGAAATTCTTGGGCCCATTGACTCACCCTCTCTAATATCGTCCAGTTCATCCCCTTTTTCCTACCAATACTGCTCTAAGTCAGACCTGCATCATTTTCACTTGAGCTTCTGATACACTGAACTCTGAGGGCTTCTTCCTTCTTGCGTTGCTGCTCTCTAATCTGTATTTCTCGCATGCACATCTGATATACTACTCCCCAAATTAAATTCCTTTCGTGCCAATCTCCTGTCACTGTTTGCCTTAAGAATGACCCTTACCTAAATAGCCAGTTTTATAAAATTTATACTTGCCTTGTACAACCTGTAGCAATTCAAAGGTGCCATGTTCTTGTGTCTTGGGGAATACCTTCTCTCCTCCCATGAACTAAGTTGTAGGAGCACCTTCTACTCTGGCCCTCTGCCATTTATACATATTTCTTTGCTTGTCTATTTGACTGCAAGGTCCTTCAGCATGGGGACTGAATCTTAACTTTCCAGGGTCTGCCATGGTGCCTAGCATATATAGAACTTTACTTAAATGTTTGAATCAGTCAATCAATTAATGAATCTATACATTTGAAAATTATCTCAAAGGGGGATTTTATATATATATGCACATATGTATGTATATGTATGTGTGTCATATAGACAGAAAATTTGGCTACCTAAATTTCTAATTCTTATGCAAAAATATATTGTTTTCTTTCTCTTTCAATTTCTATTGTTATAGTGAAAAGTATTCTTTAACCTTGTAGCTACCAGACCAATAGTTTATTAGTCATTCATTTGGGACAGAAATTGGAGTTACAAATTTAGGTTATAGATTTCTTTTATTTATTTATTTATTTATTTATTTTTTATTAGTTTTGCCAAACAATGACATGATATCACCATGGGTTTACATATGCTCCCCCTCCAGAAGCCCCCCCTCCTCCCTCACCCCGGGAAATCTCGTTGCACCAGTCCCAAGCATCAATCCTGGACCGGCTATTGCTTAGACATATGATAATTAACATGTTTCAATGCCATTCTCCCATATCATCCCACCCTTTCCCTCATCCACAGAGGCCACAAGTCTATTCTATACATCTGCGTTCCTTTTGCTGTCTCGCATGTTGGGTTCTTGTTACCATCTTTCTAAATTCCATATATATGCGTTAATATACTGTATTGTTGTTTTTGCTTCTGGCTTACTTCACTCTGGATAATGGGCTCCAGTTTCGTCCATCTGAGTAGAACTGATTCAAATGAATTTTTCCTTAATGCTGAGTAATATTCCATTGTGTATATGTACCACAGCTTTCTTATCCATTCGTCAGTTGATGGGCATCTAGGTTGCTTCCATGTCCTGGCTATTGTAAATAAAGCAGCGATGAACATTGGGGTACATGTGTCTCTTTGAATTCTGGTTTCCTCGGTGTATATGCCCAACAGTGGGATTGCTGGGTCATATGGCAGGACTATTTGCAGTTTTTTAAGGAACCTCCACACTGTTTTCCATAGTGGCTGTACTAGTTTGCAATCCCACCAACAGTGTAAGAGAGTTCCCTTTTCTCCACATCCTCTCCAGCATTTATTACTTGTGGATTTTTGGATTGCAGCCATTCTGAGTGGTGTAAAGTGATATCTCATTGTGGTTTTGATTTGCATTTCTCTGATAATGAGTGATGTTGAGCATCTTTTCATGTGTTTGTTAGCCATTTTTCTGTCTTCTTTGGTGAAACGTCTGTTAAGTTCTTTGGCCCACTTTTTGATTGGGTCGTTTATTGTCCTAAAATGGAGCTGCAGGAGTTGCTTGTATATTTTTGAGATTAATTGTTTGTCCGTTGCTTCATTGGCTATTATTTTCTCCCATTCTGAAGGCTGTCTTTTCTATAGATTTCTTTTAAATGGAAGTCATTTTCTCCTAAGAAAACCTAAAAGTATATTTACTTACTTCAGGTTTAACCAAGTTTATTCTTTCGAAGACTGTCATGATTTGTAACTGTCTTTTGAAATGGTGTTTGTAAAAATTCTCTTTGCATATTGCCCTGAATTAGTTTAACTGATAATTCTCAGTGAATCTGGGTTCATGATTTTTTCCTCTTCTGCTAGGAATTGGACAGTCCCTTTAGACTATATGGACTTACAATGAATCCACTGCTTTATAACATCACCCAGGTTGTCATCCTGTCAGCTGTTTCTGGTGTTATCAGTGACTTGCTTGGATTTAATTTAAAGGTAGGGGCTTGCAGGTATTTTTAAATTTCTTAGTACCCTGTTACATTTTCGTGATGTTTATTTCACTCTAACACTCTTGAGATCTCACATATATAGTAATAGAGTCATTTTGATTATATTATATACAATTAATGAAGATAACTTAACATTTAATTTCAAAGAATGATAAATATTCTTGGCTTATAATACTGATGGAGCTTCTCATTCAGAACAGTATTTGTTACAAATGGTACTCTTGGATAGGATAAGTGGAAGTGTTTATTTTTTACTCATATATAAGATGAATCTAATTTAGATGATTTTTTTTAAAAAAGGGCCCTATTTCTGGCTTTGGCCAAAAGCTATATTATTTATCTATATAGCAATATATGCATCCTCCAACATATGCAAAGCTGCTGGTGAATAAGGTATAGAATGTTTATATTAACTGGTAGTAGATGTATATTGTCACTTTCCAGTTAGAGAAAGAAAGAGAAATTGGAGTCTCACTTTTTTATTTGTTTGAGGTGAATTCTTGAAAATAAAAGAATAAAAGAATTTTAAATAGTAGAACCTTCACTTGATTGTAAATGAAATTTAGATAAAAAACAATATCATGTGATGTAACTTAATAAGTTGCAATATCAAAACTGGCTCTAATGGTCCCTACCTGTATTATTTTTTCACTAGCTCTGGAAGATTAAATCATGACAATTCAGAGAAAAGAAGATGTAGCCTCTTTTCCAGAATAAGAGTACCAACTAAGCTGCCTGAAAGCAGTCACTGACTCTTTGCTTCAGGAATCTCAGCTGAGAAATTGAAGTGTTTACATCAGACTGTCCTGTGCAATTCTTATATTTATTTCACTTGTTCACTGTTTTTTACATTTATTTTAGTCTTTATATTTTATTTTTAGCATTGATATACTTAGTTGTTGAAAGGGTGATGAAACTGATGTCCATATACTTGAGATCCTGGTAATTGCTCATAAAAAATGACAACAAATTGTGAGAATAGAAGCCATTGCTAAACACTGTTTCTCCATCAATGCCGTGACTTGCCTTACTTGAAGTAAACTTATTTAACTTTGTAATCTTGCTTTAGAGTCAGCTAAACACATAAAGCATTTTTCTTCAGTAAATCAAAATCCAGTCTGGGTTTCTTTTGAGTTATTTTGGAACAATGCCAGGATCTAAACTGATTAAGCTGCAGTTTAAGCACCCTTCAGTATTAATATCTATTGTATTACACAACAGGTCAATAAGTGCTCTTTGATGATAAAACTCTTAATAGAGCAATAATTGTAAATGAATACCATACTGTAAGATATTTTGATAAAAGTTAACTAGTAATAATTGTATTTATTTGAAACACTGGGCTGTTTGCACAGCTCCAACTGTGCATGCTCAAAATGTGCACTTTTTAAAATTGTTACTTCTAATGCGTGTCTTTATATGGGGTATGTTATAGTGTACTAGGGCATGATATGGTATCCTTTTGAGTGAGGTATATACTCATCTCACAAGTGAAGTGCCTATTGATATTACTCAAGTATGTTATGTTTACTCAAGTAAAATAATTTTCTCCCCATGGTACACTATAGTGTATGCTATTCATACCACACTCAAATGAACAACTTAAGAATAACATTGAGAAACAATCAGATATTCCTGATTGCTAGCTGTAAAACTATATATGAGTTTTCAGGAAAAATAGCGATAGCTTGCAGATTCTGCTATCTAGTACATCTCCCTCCTCAATTCGCAGTTATATAAGGGCTATTTTAGATGCTTTTAACCTAGAAAGTGACCCCCTCCCTCCCCTCCAAATAATTTGCCAAGTGTCCAAATGAGAACTTATCTGTTGGCATGTTAGGTAAATAGGGCAACTATGATGGTATCTTACATTGGGCCTTGATTTTAAGTTGTTATATTTGTACAATCAAATTTTAGGAGCTACATGAAATATGAAATGTTTTAGCAAACTTTTTTTTTTTTTAAACTGGTGTCTAGTTTTTAAAAGACTTTATTTGAAACAATCTAGAATTTTATTGGTGCAAGTTGTATCATGTTGAATATCCTCACCTTTTTTTACCATGTTTTAGGGAATTTAAAATAATTAATTGTAAATGATTTATTTGACTGGTGCAGTTTTAATTCCCAAATCATAATCTTAAGATCAGGAATGTGTGGAGAACAGAGCCATATCATAATATCACTTTGCTCTCACCATTCCTTTTGATCAGCCTCAAATCAGCCTCTTTGTATAGTATAGTACATTTTGTTTTATTTGCCTATGTTCTAATATGTTTAATAATGACCAAAGTGCATTCTGAGTTTTTTCAAGGAATGTATTACTGGAGCTTTAAGAACATACTTATTTTCTCCTGTGAAAAATTAGGCTTTGTCTGATATGTTTATTCTTCCTCTATTGTCTAATGTTGAGGTTGTTTTTAGGAATTATATTTTATAAACTTTTTCAAGATAAGGTACATACCTATACAGAACTTAACATTTTGCACAGAATATATTGAATATATTTTGAGAAAAAAAAGTACAGCATGAGTTCTGTTAGGAATAAAAATGAAATTATTGTATCTCACACAAAAAAAACTTATTTCAGAATGGAAATATTTTTGAGAAAAGTAGCTGAGTGAACGATTTAGGAAAATGCTTGTTTTTTGATTGAAATTCATTTCAACTTGGAGTTGGGAGTTGATTTATTAAGTACAGTGTACCTCTCAATATCATATTAATAATATGTTGAAATATGTCACTACTATGGCAGCAGTAGAATACTAAGAGGAAAAAGTTGTTGTTTTAATTAATTTCAGAACATTGATGGAACTGTTTTCAAAGCAGAAAAATTGACATTGCTGCCTTTAAGAATACAATGAATGTAAGAAATTGAAAGAAATTGTAACATATCACATAATATAGAAAAGACAGTTCAAAGATAGAATTGTGGCAGATGTTGTGTGTTAACTGTTGTTTCTTTGCCACATGTATCGTATTTGAAAGTTTGAACAGCAAGTTTAAAATAAAATGTTCTATGACTGACAGTGTTAAACCTGGAGTGGGTTTGTTTTTTTTGTTGTTGTTTGTATTTTCAGATTTTCAAGTCATGCACATTTCTGTGGTAATATTGTATTTACTGTAGCATAAACTTTAGGTATAACTGTTAGCTTTGAGGAAAGTAGTAATACAATTTTAAAACCTTTCCAACATTTCAGATTTTGCATTATGATTCTCAGAAAATGAAAGAAGAATTAGCACACAGGCTTTTTCATCACCAAAATACTATGATATTATTAATGTTTGTTTTCTTGTTTGTTTATATTTAAATAGAGAAAACTGGCTGTAGCCTGGGGTATTAAAATTCATTATCAGGAGGATTGTGTTTTTACGAAGTGATTTTACACATGATTTCAACAAGAGAGATCATGGCCAAGAATAACATGGGTAAGCATTGTAATATTTCTGTTTTCTGACTTGTACAAATGTTCATAGGCCTTAATCAGGGACTCTTCATTCAAGTGCACTTTCCAACTTTCTTTAAGCATAGAATTGGATCTCTTAATGAGTCTCCCTTCACACTCACAGATAGAGCAATATGACTTGGATCTCTTTATACTGTATCATTTAAAACACTAATTCTCAATCATTTTTCTACCAACCTTATAAGAAAGATACCACAAATGCTTATCAATATCTCTGGCTTCCCACAGTGCTTACTTCCTGGGGAGTAGACTGTGGATCTTGGATGTGGTACATGCATACTCTGAAAAAAGTATTCCATAAGTGATTTTTTTTTTCTTTTTTTTTTTTATTATTGTTTTTGCCATACATTGTCATGATATCACCATGGGTTTACATATGCTTCCCCTCCGGGTCCCCCCTCCCTCCTCCCTCCCCCCCGGGAAATCTCGCTGCACCAGTCCCGAGCATCAATCCTGGGCTGGCGATTGATTAGACACATGACAATTAACATGCTTCAATGCCCTTCTCCCATCTCATCCCACCCTTACCCTCATCCACAAAGTCCACAAGTCTATTCTATACATCTGCGTTCCTTTTGTTGTCTCCCATGTTGGGTTCTCATTACTGTCTTTCTAAATTCCATATATATGTGTTAATATACTGTATTGTTGTTTTTGCTTCTGGCTTACTTCACTCTGGATAATGGGCAAAGCTGTGGTATATATACACAATGGAATATTACTCAGCATTAAAAAAAAATTCATTTGAAGCAATTCTACTCAGATGGACGAAACTGGAGCCCATAAGTGATTTTGAAATTTTGTTCCACTTATCACTCCTCACCACCTTGAGAATTATTGTCTAGAAATTTTAGAGCATGTAAATTACCTGAGATTTTTAACTTCATTGACCGCTGTTTTCCCAGCACATAAAATAGTGCCTAATCTCAGTCTATTGAATGAATGAATTTTGAATGATGACTTGAGTCACATAGAACCTAGACACCACCTAGTCCAAAGCCCTCATTTTACTATTGATAGATTTAAAAAAAAAAGTCTAAAGAAGAGATTGAAAAGCTTGCCTAGGTTTCCACAAGTAGAAGCCACATTCTCCTTTATTCCCTTTGAAGGTATATTCTATAACAACACCTTTTAACTCATCAAAATGCTTAATGATAAGAAAAAATTCTGGAATATTTATAAATATTCATAAGTCTATACATGTATGTTGTGAGGTCATGTGTAAACTAAGAAGCTTTTGGCGTTAGGAAAGAGAATTCATTTGATGGTTCCCTGTTCAGCTCTGCAGTGGGACTTGCTTGAGAGAACACCTACTTTGGAGTCAGACTTATTTTACATTCTTGGGCAAATTATTTGACCTCTGTGAACTTTGGTTTTCTCAACTATAAATTACTGACAGTTATTTTACAGGACTATTAGAGGGATTAGTAAGATTAATATATGTAAAGCACCAGCACTGGAACTGACGTGTATTCAGTGTGCAGAAAGATTGGTTCTCTTTCCCCTCCAAATAAGTAATGGCCTAGGACAGTTAACAAACGAAAAGTTCCAAGCTAGAGTATTCACATTACATAAGATGTATGCATCCTTACCAAGTATGAGACATAACTAAGTATCATGCCTCATATAAATTATCATACATGAAGAGTTCTTTTACAGAGTTGACATCTAATTCCTTTACTTCATAAGTAAGCACGCTAAAATGTGGAAGGGAATTATTCTCATTCTTTTGTTAGCCTGTGTATTATATCCAATTGTGAATGACTTTAATAAATTCTCAGGTGCATATTCCATTCATATCTTTTCATTATTAGTTTTCTGTTTTGTTTATGTGGTAGATTCCCTTACTAGTAACAGCCTAGAGTCTTTTTGTCTTTTACCTGATCTCACCTCTTAACTTTAAGTTTCTGCTCACTATTTGTGCTTTGACTAGCTGGAGAACATCTGACTTCACTTTCTACAAATGGTGCTTATCAAGGTATTACTAGAACTTTTGAGTCCTGTATTTGGTGGTGGTTTTTCTTTAATCAGTCTTTTGTCCACTTAGATGTTGCCTGCAATGGCTTTTCCAAACCTCCTTTGTTATCCTCAAGCTCCTAATCCCTCTCATCTTATAACTAGTGGTATTTTATTCTTCTAACTCTACCAAAGAGAGAAAAATCATCATGCATGAATTCTGTCTTTTTTCTCTCTTCTTCAGTTCTGTGAAGGAAGCATTGCTCTGTGAGGCCAGCTGTCTATCAGTGCCCAGGATTCTGTTGCTGCCCTCCTGTAGGATACCTCCTCTGCTTTCCCTCCTCATCATCTTCAGTCTTATCCTTTGCAGTTTTATGTTATAAATCATTTATATTTCAATGAGAGGTGCTTGGATCCTTAGTGTGAGATTGAATTTATCGGTCATAGATTGGATGGGACCATTGTCTACGAGAAGGCCCTGTAAGGGCTTGCTACACTCTCAGCCCTCATCTGAACAAAGCAAGAAGTTGATCAAGCTTGGTTTTCTTCACTTTTCTCTCTCAGCCATAACTGAACAGGTCAGTGATTGGTGCTGGGCTCGAAAGGAACCAGCCAGTTTACAGGCCTCGAGGAACCTATGAAACCAACAGGCGTGAGAGTTTTGCCCAGCACTGGCTTTCCATCCTTAATGGTTACTTGCTGACCCAGGCAGAATTTCTGTTAATGCTGCAGGGATGAATCAGGACACAGTGTAAACAGGAAGAGTTGGTAGGATAGCAGAGTCCCAAAAGAAGCCACGAATTAAAAAGCCTTAGAGTAGAGAGACAGTGCTGAAAGTGAAGATGGGAGAAGAAACTAGCAGAAACTTCCCTAAGTTGTTGGAGGCAGAGAGACCAAGTGATAGCTTGACCAGCTGTGCCATTGACTCATTAGAGCTGGTCTCAGACTGTGGTAGCTTCATCTTGTGTCCTGAACCCTGAGGCCAGATGCCCCCATTTATCTTTATGATAAATTCATCTCCTCAAGTAACCAAAGGATGACTGTCAACCTGGATAAGCATCATACATTTGACTGACTATATAATCTTAAGCCATTTTTCTTCCCTAATTGGCTTTCCTTCTGCATCTTTCTACTCGTATCTCGTAAAGGATAGTGACTGGCTATCAGTGCTGTCTGCTCTTCCAATATATTTATGTCTCCTGTGTCTGCAAAATAGTTAACAGTTTCGGGACTAAAAGTTTTGCTTGTTCCTTCCTTTTTATGCTGTTTCTCAATTCTGTGTTTTCACCAATGATATAAAATTTAAATTAGTAGCTTGCTTTCTTTTTTGTCTTTTAAAGCAATATCTGACTCTTTGTGCCAAATGTAATCATTTACTTAATGCAGTTATTTAGCAGTCTCTTTGACTGGTTTTTAAGGATTTGGGGTTGTCTTTGTCAAATTCTCTTACAAGTTTTGATCAATTATTTATATTTGGGAATTTCTGGTTTTCCTAACCTTGTAGTGAGAGGTGTGCTTTAAAGCAAAGTAGACATGTTGCCAAAGGCTGTGACCAATTTGCGTCCCTTGGGATATATACCCAGTATTTGCAAATGCGTTTGCTTGTCTTTGCCTGGAAATGCACACTGACCTGGCAGCTTTCTGGCCTTCTATTTATACCCTTACTCTTGCTCTCAGCCAGAATTTACTGTGTCAGGTTAGTGGTGCTGAAAGAGTGTCAAAATGTGAGTCTACTGTCTGGGGAAAGACATTGGGGTAAGAGGTTAGTCTAGCAAATGGGAAACAGACCAAGTGCTTTTAAAATTGCAATTTTATTCTGTTTTTCTTCCATCTATTCCATGGATAGAATTTGAATATCACATGCTAGGCACTGAATTAGGTACGAGGGAAATAGAAATTAAAATATAGTCCCTCGTTTCATTTACCATGGAGGCTAGGAGGTACAAATTTTAGCTTGTGAAGGGTATGTGCTGTGGAGATGCCAGTGCAAGTGTCACAGGCAGGCAGTTCACTATAGTGGAGAAGGTGATATTTGTAGACAGAGGTTGGAAGATAACACTAGCAGACGATTTTGTGAAGTTAAGGGATTTGAATTTTATCCTCAAACACTGGGACTGCCTAGCTCAGTTCTGGCATGTTGTAGTTACTTGGCAAATACCAAACTGAGGGACCACATTCTTCACTTGAGTACTTGGTGAACAGCTCCAGACTGAGAATTAAGGTTTTTTAATTTAAAATTTTTGTCCATGTTAAATCTATGCTAGAATTTTTGTTTCATAAAAAAAAAAATGACATGGCACAAATCTGTATCCAAGAGTATTGTAAAATTAAATTGACTTCAGTTTCTTTCTCCATGTTTGGATGATAGAGTCAATTTATAATTATTGATATTTGCAAAATTGCATCTCTCTCTCTCTCTTTTTTTTTTTAAATTACAGAGTAGCCCAGCTCATCTGCACTGTGATGAGGACTGCACTATGATGGGTTCTGAAGTCAGGCAGAGCTGGGATACTTTACAGCATGTGAATGGCCTTAGGCAAGTTCCTTACACTCCCTAAGCCTCACCTGTAAGATGAGGTGTGGAGCTACTGCTGCTGGAGCCTGAAGTGGTTCTTGTGAGTATAAAATTAGAAAATATCCGTGTACTGGGCATAGTCCTGCTCCACCAACCTCCTGTACAACAAAACATCAATTTATTTGTCCTCAAACTAAATCTGGCATTGAGCACTTACTGAAAAGATGATTGAGAATATATAGTACGTTATATTTGGAAGAGCCTCTCTTCCCTAGAGTGACACAAAATCCTCTCTTCCCTAGAGTGACACAAAATCACCTAGTACTTGGAAAATACAGAACTGGCCTGGCCCTTATTCCCTGGTGGTAGCTATTCCTCCATTCTGATGCTCCTGCCTGGCCAATGTGTCCTGTGTCTAAGGGCATGTATGCTTTAGCCAGCCTAGAGATGCTCCCCACAGAGGTCCTCCCCAACCCTGACCCCAGGCTGAGCCTCAAGGTCCTCATCTCTGTTCAGGGTTTCCGCTGTCAGTGCCCATCTCCTTCCACAGATGCCCTGCAGCTGTGGGCCATTGCACATCTGCAGCCTGTCTTGAGGATGCACCCCTTTTCCAGTAACCTGCACCTCATTTTCCACTAGGTACTCTGAATCCACTAGACTTTCAAGCCAAAGCCTGGTTGAGTTGTCATCCTGCGAGCCTTGAGAACTACTATTTTCTGTTCAGAAGTTCCAAAGATAATGATACCCTTGCAAGGGGAGGGACTTGAGCTCAAAATAGATATGTGCGACTGTGTTCTTAGAATAGTGAAGGGGAAGACATCACTCATTTTTATTTTTTTTGAGTCTTTTCCAGCATCAGATATTCCGAAGAATCCTGCCACTGAAAAAAAGTGTTTAGTTTGGCACCTGCCATACAGTCATGTCACAATAACTGTTAAATATTAGCATTATTTTTATTAGCGTCCTTTTCAGGTAATAAGTAAAGATTCAGTGATTTCCATAAATTAAAGAAATTATCCAATTGGAAAATGAGCTAGAGAAACTGAAGCTGTCTAGAACAAAGTCTAAATTGTTAAAGAGATGAAAAGTCAGGCGTTGGGAGAAAGCACTTGGATTACTCAATATGGAAATGGAAAAAAAAAAAAATGGAAGGTCACATTTGTCTTTGGCCATGTGATGGCTTACAGTGAAGTCCCTAATCAGCTGCTCTTCATTCACCTCAGAATTTAAAGCAACAGGTAGTACCTTGGATTGTATTGTAGGACTTTAGCTTGTCATTCACACACAAAGTATGAAACAAAAAGCATCTTATTCAATACTGAATGTTAGTAGAAGCTGGGGTTACCCCAACTCTAGAGACACTTCAGGCAGTTACTGGGGGATCACCTGCTTGGAAATAGGAACTGGTTTAATTGGTGCATTGACTCCTCCTCTTATCAGTGTAGAATGATACCATGTAGAGTACCTTGTCTTTCAGTAGGTGATCCTGAAAATCCTATTTTCTCATCTGCAATGGAGGATTTTTTCATCTCAGTTGAATATGCAGGAGATGTGGCATAGGAGGAAGGTCTTGTTCTGAGTATCGGGAACCTAGATTTTTATCTTTCCTTTTAGGCTGATTTCCATGGTGACTTATAGTAGCTATTTACTCTCTATCTGAATAAAGATTGGACAGAATTAAAACAACTTGGTCTGTTCCCATTGAACTCTACCATTCTGAGACTTTTTTCTTTACATTTTCTCTCTCTACTGCTAATAAGGAATAGAATTAAGAATATTTTGTTCTCAGAGAGTAGACTGTGGTTATAATTTCCCAATATAAATACTTACAAGCATCTAGTTTCTAAAAGGAAATTAAAAAGGTTTTCTTGTGGAGAAATTCAACTCCACTATTCTAACAGAAGTCTGTTTTAACCAATTGTATTAATATAAGGGAACCTGTTTTTCATGGGACAGGTAATTTGGAATGCTTTTGTTTCTTACCATGGCCCATTTTGTGAGTGAAGTAAGCTCTTCACTGCTCCCAAGTGAACTTGCATTTGTTTTGGGGTTGTGGGATTAAGCAATCACACTTTTAAACAGAGCCTTGTTGTTAAGATTTTCTTCAGTTATAGGTTTTACAGATTTTTTTGAAATCAATCTGTCTTGATTCAGCCATGTTACTCTCTGACCAAAGAGTTAATCAGATCACATCTCATTAGTAGGCACTTCTTTTAAAACTCTGAAAACAGAACGTTCTTACTCCATTGGTCTTCCACCATACCTAAAATGTAGCTTACGGTGGCGAACTCTCATTTTCTATGGGCTTGTTTTATTCTGAATAGGTGAATCCCAGAATTGTGAGATGGGATCCTTGACTCATTTCCATTTCCTCCTTCCCTCCCTGCTCCAGTGCCAGCAGGGTACTAAACTCTGAATGCCACCTTGTCAGAAAGTGACAGATCCTCTGCACTTCACTCTTTGTTTAGTTTGCCCTTCTATTTACAACTTACTTTTTCTATCCTCTTTAAGCATCTTATTAAATAAGATTAAGTAGGCACATGATTCTGCCACATCTTTGTGCATGTAACATCTTTATGTATGTTCAGTTCAGTTCAGTCGCTCAGTCGTGTCCGACTCTGCGACCCCATGAACCGCAGCACGCCAGGCCTCTCTGTCCATCACCAACTTCTGGAGTCCACCCAAACCCATGGCCATCGAGTTGGTCACGCCATCCAGCCATCTCATCCTCTGTTGTCCCCTTCTCCTCCTGCCGTCAACCTTTCCTAGCATCAGGGTCTTTTCCAGTGAGTCAGCTGTTCTCATCAGGTGGCCAAAGTATTGGAGTTTCAGCTTCAACATCAGTCCTTCCAATGAGTATTCAGGACTGATCTTCTTTAGGATGGACTGGTTGGATCTCCTTTCAGTCCAAGGGACTCTCAATAGGTTAATTTTGGTATTTTACTTTTCTCTCTTAATAAAACTGTCATTGACAAAGTTACTGGTCACCAAGTCAGTGTGTGTCTCTAATAGGGTAAAACATATGAGATATGATAGAAGTCTATGAGCGTCTGGTCTTACTAAATATAATGTGGGCCTTAGTGGATTGGAGCAAAGAAAGCATAGCCTTTGCAGTTTTCATTACTTTATACACATTATGTATACTGTTATTTTCCACATGCAAATGTCAGGATAAGGAAATGGCTACTTTCTATTTTTTCCAAAATCATAAGTTACCTGGTAATTTCTTCTTAGCAATCTGCTTATTCAGTTTTTATTGAATCTAAGATGTCATCTATTGTGAAATATATCATTATTCTGTGTATTACTAGGAAAAAGCACTGTCATAGATTGAGAGATGTTAAATGTGAAAATGTGAGTCTTGAAATCAGTTGAAGATGGTATTGCCTTCTATGTTTGATGAGTTCTTTCTTTACATCCTTTGTGTGCGTTTGCTCACAGTAATACTTAAAGACATTAGTTGACCAGTTTGAGAGAATTAATCACAATTAAAATATATGTTCCACTTTATACAATGCAAATATAACCCTTCAGTGCTGGATGCCCTAATTATAACATTTTAAGTGCTTATGAAATGAAGCTAGTTTATATTTCTTGAATTGATTAAATAATATAAGGGTTCAGTCATCAGGCAGATCGAGACAGGCATCACTGGGAGAACTGGCTGGGTCTTACAGTGTTCAAAGGGTTTGTAAACAGAAATACCATTTTGTCATTCCTTCTGTCTTGCGCACTTGTTTCTAACAAATCCTTGGGATAATACCAGATTCTCCCCCTCCCTGCCTTTTTGAGAACCAGTTATAGAAGAGCCTCAGATTTTGGCTAATACTAATCAGCTCACCCAGGCAGTTATGATATTTCCCTCAAGAGTATAACAGGCAGAGTTATTTCAGCAAGAGACTTTGCTAGCAGAATGCTAAGAAAAAGCTCAGCAAGGAGAGTGGTAGATGGAAAATGTCAGGAGAGAAGTTGGGTTTCTCTTTTGAGGATAGTAAACCCATTACACTTTAATGCATTCAAGTTTGGACTGATTCATAGCCAGTGACCATGCAGGTTAAAGCCAGAGGGTGTACACTCCCATTGAGAGGCAGGGCATTCACACTCTGCCTTTCAGGAGTCGGAGGACAGGAGGTAGGGGCTTGATCTTTGGAAGCCTCAGTTTCCTCATCTCTGCTATTGGACTTAGTGGTCTCCACGTCCCTTTTAGTCTTTGATGCTATGGTTTAGCCGGAGGTCATCGTTGAGCAGCAAAAGCAGGCCTGGGGTCTACCTCCCTGTGAAAGGAGGTTAGGACTGAGTAATAGTCATGGTGCTAAGGACTTTAGGCATCAGATTGGCCCATAGGACCTGAGATTCTGGGTTCCTGGACTTTACAGACTGAGATCGTTGTTTTGTCTAACTCCCTGCTCTCTGTCAAGGTCAGGTCTGTACTCATCTCAGGAAAGTGGGAAATAAAGGCCTAAGCATAGCGGTGGCCGGCAGAGCACTGCTGAATAAGGCAGAATGCAAGGACCTGAAGCATTGTCAGGTCTCCTGGCAGCTTAGAAAGCTCTTCTGGAGGAGTCGGCCTGCCTGGTAGATACTAAGTCTGACCATCTGTCTTTTTACCCTTGTCTCCTCTGTCTATAAACCCTTCCCAATGCCGCAGGCATGCAATTAAGTGCTATTTTTAAAATCAGGTTTTATCTCAGCGCCTTATAGGTTACCTCTGCTCACACAGAGGTACAGGAAACTTGGGCAGCACACTCGTTGCACCCCACTTGATGGGGGCAATCTAGGGAGCAGAGATGCACAGGGCAGCTGTTTTGTTGGCCCTGCTAGGAGGTATCAAGAGGTAGTGCTTCCTCTTAAGTCTCTGAGATTTTTGTTGAAGTTTCCCCACAGTGTAGAGTGTGCCCTCGATCACAGTGCCGGGGTAAGATGGATTTCTTTCCTTATTTTATTTTAAACCATGCTTATTCAGGCACTGGGGAATATAGTTCCTGGCACTTCAGAGAAGGTGCCCGTTTGACACTGAATAAGGCATTTTTCTCTGCAGTTAGAGACTTTGGCTCAAGCAAGACCTTTTCTGGTAAGCCATAAGCCCATATTCTGGTATTTCAACATTTCATTTCTCATCCTGCCACCAGTCCTCAATAGGGTTCGAACAGTCCTAGAAATTGAATGCCACCATGAAACACCCAAACCCATTCTTCCACGTAAGACTTAAGAAAATGAAATTAAAACACAGACCCCAAAAACTTCTAGTGGAGCTTTACACCTAATATACATGAAGGACCTTTTCCAGAAGGAATAATAACTAGAAGCTACAGGTAAAGCACTGAAATAAAATCCCCCTTTGAATTATGTATAAGCAAAGTGAATTAGTAAAATCCAAGTGTACTTTAAGAATAGAGATTTGTGATTTGCTGGGACTGGGATTTACTTTTCATTATTGAAAAGTAAGGGGAAAAACAAGTAATAAAATCAGTTGTACTTATTAATAGTATTGATGACAAATGTGCTTCACAATTTTGATGATCATCTCTCTAATCCATCAGTATATTGTCTGAGCTGCTCCTAGGTTTAAATTGTCATTAAGAGGAGAGTTGGGCTTCCCAGTGGCACGGTGGTAAAGAATCTGCCTGCCAACGCAGGAGATGCAAGATGCGGGTTCAGTCTCTGGGTCAGGAAGGAAATGGCAATCCACTCCAGTATTCTTGCCTGGAAAATTCCATGGACATAGGAGCCTGTTGGGCTAGAGTCCCTGGGGTTGCAAAGAGCTGGACACGACTGAGCACAGGCACAAACACAAAACAAGGCAAAAGTTATAGGACTTCCCTGGTAGTCCAGTTGTTGAGAATTTGCCTGCCAATGCAGGCAACACAGGTTTGATCCCCAGTCTGGGAAGATCCCACATGCAGAGCAACTAAGCCTGTGCGCCGCAACTACTGAGCCCACAGGCCGCAACTGCTGAAGGCTGCTCGCCTTAGACCCTGTGCTCTGCAACAAGAGAAGCAACCGCAATGAGAAACCTGAACCTGAGCACCACAACTAGAGTAGCCCCTGCTCTCCACAACTAAAGAAAGCCCATGTGTTGCAGTGAAGACCCAACATAGCCGAAAATGAATAAATAAATCTTTTATTTTAAGAGGTATCTCACTTGACGGGGTTGATTGTCTCTTGAGCTGAGGAGATGGAACATGAAGGTCTGGTTTTTTCTTCTGTTCATTCATTTATTCATTTGTTCATCCTGAAGCCTCTTCGCTGCCTGGTACCGAGGAAGGCCATTAACACAAAAACAGCTCCTACTCTTCGAGGCCTTCCTTATTTAAGAATCGTGCCACTTGTCATGTGTTTTCTTCATCAGATGACTATGGGAGATGTTTAACTAGTGGTTCTGTTTGAATTTCAAAGGAAAGTCACTGCTTCCTGTCACGGTAATCAGGGGTGAATCCATGGAGAACTGGTTTGAACTGGGTTTTCAAGGATAAGTGAGATTTTGACAGATGGAAATGGATAGGACAGAGGCACATCAGGGGAGTGGGGAGAATGGGCTGCGTGTCTGGGAGATTCCAGTAGTATTTATTCAGGAAGAGAGTCTTTTAGAATAAGATGAGAGGAGTAGTGTGGAGCTGCCCAGGGGAGGCCCTTGAATAAAGCACAGAGTTGTTCTGAAGAAGTTTGGGGCACGCAAGCCCGTTTCTTTTCTATCCTTGAAACTTCCTGTAGGAACTGTTCTCTGCATTTCAGTTGATGAGCTTGGTTCATGAAAAACTAGGGGGCTTGCTGTTGGATTCTCCCTCTTCCACATTTGCTGCTGTTGATAAACTCAGGAAACTTCCACTGTTGGGAGTCAGAGGAGCCAGAGGGACCCTGGCAGGAGGCTTCCTGTGCAGAGAGGCTTCCTGCGTGGTTGAAGTCCAACCGCCGGGAACAGCAGTGTATCTGGATGGAGACACCCCAGATCTTTCTGTGAAATGAAGGAGTTGAACTTGCTCCTCCCTGGGATGCCTTCTTTCCATGCCTCAGACTCCCTTGAACTGTCGTTTGGTGGGGAGTCCCTGCCTCATTTGGCATGGGTTTTGCAGGTCTCCAGGCTATGGTTTGCTGACCTCGTTTGCTAATTGCTAATATATATATATATATATATATATATATATTTTAATTTCTTTTTTGTTTCTCTGGATTGCTTGAATTTTAAAAATTTGAGTAGTTGTTTAAACAGCAAAGTTTAAAATCTCAAGTCATCTTAGAGTCTGTGATTTCAGCTCCCTAGCCTCATTCCAGATGTTGATCACTGAATCTGCTGTCATGTTGGATAATTAAAGGGATGTGGACGTTAGGGAGAGAGCAGGTGGGGAGTAACATGTGACAGGCTTGATGAGTCTTCTGTAGTTCAGGTAAGGTCAGCACAGGATGTTGTTAAAACTCTTTAAGTTCTGATACTCTGTCGCTGTGCATGGAAACTCTAACATTCAGAGGTTTTGCTGCCCTTTGAAAGTTGTCAAACTCATAACCCAACTATGAACATTAGCTCATTTTTATTTCAGAATACCTTTATAGAATTAGCCCATTTCATCCAAGGAAACACGGCTAAGAAGATTTCACATGTGCTCTAGGCCACTCACAGATAAGGAGCAGTGCCTGATCAGAATCTCTTGGTTTGCTCCTAACCTTTACACTGTCTTACCTCCCCTGAAGAAGTGTGCAATGACACCTTCTTACTTTGTGTCTGAGGGTTTCTTTTCCTGATTTAATCAGAACAAGTCTGTAGAAACTACTTAACCTTTGGAGGCTTGGCCTACTGTGAATTTTCAGCAAAGGAATGACCTGGACAGGGTGGCAAGTGAGGGAAGATGATAAGAGAGGAAACACTAGCCTTTTTTATTCTTGTGTATTATGAAATTTGAACAACTCTTTGAATTTATTTTCTTAAATTTTTTTTTCTGATTTAAAAATATAAAGAAGAAAATTAAAATCATCCATTATCCCTCAGTCAGGAAGAAACACTGTAAATATTTTTTGTGTACTTTGTTATTTCTATGCATATACATATGTATGTATGTAAACAGACTGGGGTTTTAATTACTGAGCCACTTTCCTTTCGATGGTCAGGTTGCACAGTTTAAATTCAGAATAAAATTCAAAATAAAAAGCACTTTTGTTAGTAGCTACCTGTGCCATTGGGGCTTCCCAGGTGGCACAGCAGTCAGGAATCTGCCTGCCATTGCAGGAGATGTGGGTTCAATACCTGGATCAGGAAGATCCCCTGGAGAACAAATGGCAACCTGCTCCAGTATTCTTGCCTGGGAATTCTCATGGACAGAGGAGCCTGGTGGGCTACAGTCCACAGGGTCACAAAGAGTTGGACAAGATGAAGCGTGTACATGTCCGCATACGCATACTTGTGCCGTATTTGATGTTTCATCTTTTCCACAGGGAAAGATCTTTTCTTTTGCCAGGTCTTGCTGACGCATCCCCTGCCTTATCTGTTACAGTCTATCTGTGCCCATTGCTATTTCCATTTACAAGTCTTTTTACCTTTCTTCTTTTCCTTTTCTCCAAAATTGCTCTTATCAAGGTCACCAAAGCTCTGACTTTTGATGATCCAATGGTGTCCAGTTGATCTGTTTGTTTCTTTTTTGCTTGTGCTTTTTGATACTAAGGAACCATGATGGTCATGGAGAGTTATGTCTAGGTTCTCTTTTAAGAATTCTGTAGTTTTAATTCTGACATTTAGGTATTACACAAGGCATTTATTAAGAGGGTATTTTATAGAATAAGGAGAGTTTGAACAAATGGCCTATAGCTTGGGCTTCCGGAACAACCCTCCAGACCACATTATGGAACTGTGCTGCCAAAGAGATGCTGTCTTACCGTGAGCAGGAAACTGCACCCCTGCAGCTCTAGGGCCCCCCGCACCTCTGCCATGGTCTGCTGCCCCTCTTCCTGTGAAGCTCAGAGCTTCAGTCTCCTCAGTGATGAACTGGCAGGGCTGTGTTCAGTACATTTCCAACTGGTCCGGCACAGGCACAGACCAGTGGTGGCAGGTGAGGATTGTAAATCACTTGTTAGGACCAACTCGTGCTGACCAGCCGAATATCAGCCCTCTGGACAGTATTGCAAGAATTAGATGAGCTTGGCATAGCAGCGGCACAGCAGTGGCGTGTGGCAAAGGTTCTCCTGATGGTCCTGAGTGTGTAGAGCTTGCTAGTTTGACTGACATTACTCAAGGTACCGGTGGTCACACTGAGGTGGGAATTCTTTGAACACCCTCAAGACCTTAGTGAATGTTCTCACAGACAGAGCAGAAACTGGGGATGATGGGGCAAGAGGCTGGCATCGTGGTCTATGACTCCTGCATCTGGACTCTCCAGCTGAGTGCAACGCCTGCACACACGAAAGTGGGCAGAGTGGGGTTTGAGTGGTAAGTCAAGGAGGAGGCTGCTCTGTTTCTCAGTTGTTACTCTAGTGAAACAGGTAGACAAATTTGAGCCTGAGAGGTAAGAGGAGAATCGTTTGGAGCATTAGATTTTGGGGTCCCTTCTGCCTGATCTGCTTCCCTGATAGCTCAGTTGGTAAAGAATCCGCCTGCAATGTGGGAGACCTGGGTTTGATCCCTGGTTAGGAAGATTCCCTGGAGAAGGGAAAGGCTACTTACTCCGGGATTCTGGCCTGGAGAATACCATGGACTGTATAGTCCATGGGGTTGCAAAGAGTTGGACACAATCGAGTGGCTTGACTTTCACTTTCTGCATGATAATGATGGTCACTTAAGCTGTCCAAGGGAGGAATGTGGACAGGAATAAACACAGCAGAGGCTGGAGTGCAGAACCTTGAAAGCTTAATGAGGACAGTTAGTGAAGCAATACCTTGTGATTAATCACTTCAAAACATCACCTAAATCAAGTGGGATCATAGTGGACAATGACCATTTAATTTATCTATCAAGGGACATTTGAAGCTCTGAATAGTGTACTGTGAGGGGAACTTGACTTCTAAATCCAGGTAGATGAAGGCCCATTAGCTCCCCAGAGTAGAGGACTTAAGATCTGAGCCAGCTTGGCAGACCTGCTACACCTGAATAGATGCGAAAAGACAAAAGGACATGGATCACAGGAAGTGGAGTCACTGAAAGTGGCTTGTTTGTTTTGCTTCTTTTTATTTTTTAAACATCTTACTTGAGGTCCTAAAAAAGTGATACTAAGAAAGGCAGTAACTGAATATAGGCTACTAGAGGGACTATTACTATCATGTTTTGTGAGCATACTCAACATGTTATGTAAGCTGCAGATCATAAAAGCTGTGTGCAAAGAGCAGACTTTTATATTTTAATCAGAAAAAAATGAGGCTTACAATTGAATTTACCTGATAAATATTTAATGAAGAACATAATCCAGGGATATTGGGGCAATAAAAGGACCAGTTGTCTAGTTCAGCCTCCTCATTTGCACAGATGAGGAATATGCAGAGATGACTTGAAAGTCCTGAGCTTACACAGTCACCAGGAGTGTAACAGGAATCAGCACTGGCCACTCCATTCTGTCCAGGCCCATCCATGTCATCATTAACTGTGCTGAAGGAGCCTTCGTTGCAAAACAGACACCTCATGTTTCTGTGCTGCTACTGAGCAGACTTCAGGGAGGCAGCTGGGAGAGGAAGAGTCAGACTGAGCCAGGGTTGCTCAGGAGATCCTGAAAGGCTTTGGGTTTGGAACCTCCCTCTCTGAGAAAGAATATCTAGGCTTTGGGCACCTGCCTGCTCACCCTTTGCTTCCACCTTCCCACTCAGGTGGCAACTGAACTTGGAGACAGTCTGGCTTAAGGGGGCAAAGGGATGGGTGCACTGCCGGTGAGTTACAGGGAAGAGTTCTCTCAAATCAGTGCCTTCCTCCTGGTGAGCGTCGTCATTTGATCATTCAAATGCCCTGCGCCTTTTTCTTGCCTTACTGTCTTTTGAATGGCTTGCCTGTGTTTGCTTGTTTGCTTGTTTTCTTATTCCATTTCCCCATTTTCATTGATTGGGAAGTGAGACCCTCTACTTCTACAGTGTTAGTGTTTGTCCTTGTAACTTTAATATGCACACTCGTCAGTACAAATGTAATCAATATCTTAATTCCTTTACTATAAAAATCAGGAGACTTGACCACTTTTAACTCAGATCCCCTCTCCTTACTTCCAAGCTATTGGTGAGTGTCTTTTTAACCCCCAAGAATTAGACATTGTTATTATTTTACATAGTTGTTTATATTTACTAACAGGTTTTTCAATTTTCTTATTCAAGGTCCTTTCCCAGTCCTGTCTTTTCTTCTGTAGGATACCCTCCCCTTAGGTGCAGGTCCTGTTGGTGGTAAACTCCCTCAGCTTGGGTATTTCACCTGTCTTCTTGAAAGGCTACATAATTCTGTGCTGACAGTTATTTTCTCTCAGCAGAGATTTCCCCACCCTTTCCTGTCTTCCTGTATAGCTATAGGCAAGTTGACTATTGATCTAATTGTCATTGCTTGTGACCAAGATGTCTTTCTTCTCTGGGTGCTTTTGTGATCATCTCTGTTTTTCTTGTTTTGTGGTTTTACTCTAGCAGGTCTAGGTGGAGATATTTTTTCTTTTCATTTATCTATGTGCTTCTTGTCTGTAGTAACATCTCATGAATTTAAAAAGAAACAAACTGCTATTTCTTTACATTTTCTCTGTTATTTCTTTTGAATCTACTTCTGTTGAACCTCATTCTCTCTTTGATTTCTCCTTACTTTCTATTTCCTTGCCTCTGTGAAATTGTGGGTAATTTCTTTGGATCTGTCTTCCAGTTTGCTGCCTTTTTTTAAAAAATTATTTTTTATTTATTTATTTTTCACTAGAAAAAAATATTTTATTTTTCAAGGATAATGGATTCTTTACCCTCAATTATTTCTATAATTTTCTTTTCATTAAGACTAAACACATATAAATATTAATACATTTCATCTTTTCTGAAATTAATGACAATGATATAATTGTGATTATCTTTTAGCAACCAAAGTCTATTTCTAGAAGTTTGAACTTGATATGAGAAAAACACTGTATCAAGTCCATTGTACCTGATTTGGTGCTGAGGTTGAACTGGTGTAACGGTTTGCTCCAGGATCCAGAGGCTATTGTAAGCTTGAAAGCAAAGTGAAACCCTTAGGTTGACCCTGGCTGCTTAAGGATCCTCTGGATGGGGGTGAGGGGTGACTGGTTCTGTTTTGCACAGGACGGCTCATTGTCAGGCTAGGCTGGAATCTCTGGGATCAGTGTGTGTGTGTGTGTGTGTGTTGCTCAGTCGTGTCTGACTCTTCGCAATCTCATGGACTGTAGCCCGCCAGGCTCCTCTGTCCATGGGATTCTCCAGGCAAGAATACTGAAGTGGGTTGCCATTTCTTTCTCCTTTTTTTTTTAAACAGTATATCTAATCTACTGTTTAATCCATTCATAATTTTTACTTTTAATATTTTTCCTTTCTAAAATTTTCATATGAATCATTTAAAGTCTTTCTGGTTCTCTGTTTCTTGATCCTTTTCTGATTATATCTTCTTTAAATATTTTATGCATACTACTTTTGTTTCCATTGATTCTAACAGCTAGGGTTCTTGGGGATGGAAATCAGCTGTATATTGTTTCTCCTGACTCCCACCCATGTTGTTTTATTTCCTTCTGTATTTGATGGGATCATTTTTGATGAAACTTACTTTGTTTCTCCAGAGAATTTGTGCTTGCTTTTGCTTGGACATTAGGTAGTGTTACTAACCTGACACCACTTTCACCACTCTATTATAATTTATTTTTTAAAATAATTTTTACTTATTTTATTTTTACAGACCCTAAGGGTGAGGGAGAGAGAATAAGGAAAGAAAAGAGACCATTCCAGCAGGAACAGTGGGCATACTTAGATAAGTTCCTCTGGCACTCTAAGAGTTCCGTTCACGCTGTGTGCATTTATCTATTTAAGTAGTAGTACCCTTACAGGCTACTGATGCTCTGATAAGAAGGGTAGAATAGAAAAACAGCAAATGAAATCTGAAGCTCTTAAATGTTGTGTTGGTTTTTCCTCTTTCTGAGGAATAGAAATACTGTGAGCTGCAAAATAGTGAAGTGAGTGGGTCTGTAGGAATGGCCCCACATGATCCTGCTGCTTCTTTTAGCAGTTCTTCATGCAGTTTGCTGGGTTTGGGTGGTCATGATGAAACTGCCTGTACGCTGTGCCTACAGCAGATGGAGGGGTTGTGAAAGAAGCATGAATGGCTGGGCACCTGTGTGAGACACAGGTTTGGATGTAGTTGTCCTGGCCCAAGGAGCCACAGGTTGTTATAGAGGAGAGTCACTGCCAAATGACATGAGGTGTAGGAAAGGGTGTCCATGTGATTAGTAAGAAAATAAGTCATTAGGACGGTACTAAACTCCGCCCAGAGGGAGTACTGTTTCCATCCTTAGTGCTCCACTCCTCCAGGAAGCCTTCTAGGATAGCACCCCTTCCCCACACACCCCTGAAGACTGGATGGACCAGGTCCTCCAGTGGTTTCCGCTCAGCCTGTCTCCAGATCCTGGTTTTGCCCAGGGGTGAAGGGAGGCCAGGAAGATAAAATAGCTTCAGGAAGAGTGGTGTCCCGGCAGCCTCAGAAGTGACTGCTGCCTGGCCTGGGACCTGGGTGTGAGTTCCCAGGTGGAGGGGACTGGACCCCACCAGCTCCAGGGTTAAGAGCAGAGAGCAGAGCACCCACATACTTCCACCTGGAATTATAATGGAGACAATCCACATTCTAGCTGGGTTTCCTCTGTTGAGAGGTGAGTTATTTTTCTTTCCTGAAGTCTCACACTGGGTATACTCCTCTTGAGAGTCCTTGAATCAGTGTGAGGGTCCGAGGTTCACCTCCTCACTCTGAATGATCCAAGTTGGTCTCTCTGGTTCTTTGTGTGATAGAAGTATTGACCTTCAGGACAAACCAAGCTTGTTTGTTTGGTCTTGTTTATTGGTTTGTGTTTGGTTTTATTTTTCATTTACTGTCTACAGACCTGGTTTTAGCTCACTGCTCCTATTTTGCCCCTTGAACCCATATTTTCATTTGAGCTCAGCAATACTTTTTTTTCTCAATTTCATTGTGATATAATTGACATATAATATTGTATAATTTTAAGGTGCAGAATATAATTTGATATATGTATATACTGTGAAATGATTGCCATGCTAAGTTGAATTAACATCCATCACCTTATATAGTTACAGAGATTTTTTTCCTTGTGATGAGAACTCTTACAATTTACTCTCTTAACAGTATACAAATACTTTTGTATTATATATCTTTCACATATACAATACAGTATTGTTAACTGTAGTCATGTTTTACATTACATCCCCAGAACTTATTTATAACTCAAAGTTTGTACCTTTTGACCACCTTCACTCATTTCTCCCACCCTCAGCCCCTCCCTCTGGCAAGTAATAGTCTCTGTGTTTCTGTGTTGTGTTTCTTTGTTCTTTTTAGATTCCACATATCATTGCTGAAACTCCAATCCTTTGGCCACCTTATGCAAAGAGTTGACTCATTGGAAAAGACCCTAATGCTGGGAAGGATTGGGGGCAGGAGGAGAAGGGGACAACAGAGGATGAGATGGCTGGATGGCATCACTGACTCGATGGACATGGGTTTGGGTGGGCTCCGGGAGTTGGTGATGGACAGGGAGGCCTGGTGTGCTGTGATTCATGGGGTCGCGAAGAGTTGGACACAACTGAGCGATTGAACTGAACTGAACTATCATTGAGATCAAAGAGTATTTGTCTTTTTCTGCCTGAATGATTTTACTTAGCATAATGCTTCCAAGGTCCATCCTTATTGTCACAAACTGACAGAATTTCCTTCTTGTTTTCTTTTTGCCACACTATGCAGCAGGCAGGATCTTAGTTCCCTGACCAAGGATAGAACCTATGTCCCTATGTTCCTGCTGTGGAAGTGCATAGTGTTCATCGCTAGACTACCAGGCAAGTCCTCCTCCTTTTTACCAGGCTGAATAATACTCAACTGCATATATATACCATGTCTGCTTTATCCATTCATCCGTTGATGAACAATTAAATTGCTTCCATCTCTTGGCTATTGTAAATAATCCAACTACACTTTAAAGAGTATGTTTATTATAATTAATCCAGAGTTTAGTATTCTTGGGGGAGGATTTTCATAGTTGCAATCCATAATCTTACCAGAAGAGCAACCCCCACATGTGTATTGATCTATTCATTTTTCATACCCCACCTAATTCCAAAATTTTTAGGTGGCATAGAGATAGTGGTATGGTGGAGTCATCTTGTACTGGCTTATGAAAAATTTATTGTTAAACTTTTAAGAATCTTGCAAGCCATCTGTTAAACACAACCATCATTAAAAATTAAATTATTTAAACTTAATAAATAAATGTAATAAATACTGAAATTCATCACTTTTTAATTATGTTTCACTGTTACTTATACTGTTGAGGTTATGTCCATCGTATCTGCATGGTGAAATGCTACAGAAAGGTGTCCTACTGCACATCTCCTCCTCAATCCACATGGCCAATTTCAAGATACGAACCCAAACCTCATGTTAGTATCTTGAAATTGGCCACAGTGGGAGTATTTACACTAGGGAAATGGGCACACATTACAAATCAGCTCTTTATTTATTTCTTTACTGATTGTCTAAATTTCATATAGTGATGAAGAGATTGATAACATTGCAGAGTAAATACTAAAAGTGTGTCATGTCCACAGCAGTTATGTTCTGAATAGCACAAAAAGTTGAGGAGATAACTCTTCCAGCGTTTGGAAGCAGTTAACGAACTTAGCAGAAAGGTTGCTTACATGGGGAAGAGTGAGTGGATTTCTGACACATGACATAGATCTTTGTTGTTTCACTTTTGTCTTCCTTGTTAAAGTAAATGGAAATATCAACCAACATTCATGTCTAAACTGTTCTTATTTATTGATTTCAACCACAGGTTGGCTGTGGATAAAGGATTTGACAAAAATGAACAAAAGCATTCTATGAGAATCAATTGGCTGCTTGGAATTTACAATAAGTGTTGTGTATTTTACTATTATTTGTTTACTGCATATTATACATCTTTTATAGCAGCACATTTGTAATATACTTGTACATTGTTTTCAGAGAACCAGGTGTGGAACATTCGTCAGCACACCTCTGCTTACAGGGACATATATAGACACACTAAGGTAAGATTTGAAGTAGAGGAGAAAGATAAAAGGAACAGCAAGGAGAGGGCCTCACTAGAGCTGGAGAGGATACTAACAGACAATTTCATATTATGGAGGGCAGACATGGGACATGGTGGGCTGCAGGTTTGCCTCCAAGCTTCCCAGCACATCTTTTTAATATATAAAGGGAAATTTGATCGTGTACCAATTTTTTAGTATTTGGATCAGAAATTTTAGCATTTCTCCTAATCTGGAAGGAATTTTACTCTGAGGATGTGTATAGAGGAACAATGTGTTTTCTAAATATCAATAATATCCTTAAAGCAAACCCTCACTTAGAGTTAAAGGAATACTTCTGGGAGAGCCCTCTCTGAAGGCTGCACTCTTCTTGCCAAAGTGCATTTCTGTAAGATACACTTTTGAAGTATTTGTGGATGAAATCATAAGAACTCTGGGACTTGCTTTAAAATTCTCCACAAAACAAAAGAATAAACAAAGAGCTGTTGAAGTGAATAATTGAAGCAAAAAAAGAGCGAAATACTGATAAATATTGAAGCTGGATGATGGGCAATTGGGGATTCATTGAATTCTTGCCTGTACTTTGAAACAAGACTGAATCTTATTAATGTAGTCTGTTATAACACTCCTCCTCCTTTATCTCCACTTCTCCCTCCTTGCTATTCCTGTGGTAGAACAGCTGGGTCTTTTGTCCTTCCCACATTGTGGATTTGGCTGTTGCTACCTCATGGTGACAAAAAAATATTACCTAACAGAAATCCATTAAACTTAGAAATTATCCTACAGGAATGAGACAGGTCAGGGATGTATTAATAAAAACAGAAGGGAAGAGAAATGAGCCATCTGACCCAAAGAAAGGAATTGCAGTAACAGGGGCATAACCCACAGGGAAGATGAGGAAAGTGGGGGCTGAAAAGCAGAGGATCCGCAAAGAGAAGCACGGGAGATAACTTTTGCCTGCTGCTAATTTCTGAGTTCTTTATCTTCTAGCACCTCCCCTTCCTCACCCTGCCACCTTAACCCTCAGGCAGAGTAGTGGGGCAGGGGCAGCAGGGGAGGAAGGTGTCAGGGGCATTTTCCTCAGTCTGATTAGCACTGTTGAGCTAAAACTTAAGGGATCTGAAAAAAATTATTTTTATTAAACCACATGCTTTTTAAGGAAAAAAAGACAAATACATTTAAAATCAAATTAGTTTTGAAGGGGCAGTATCTTTATCATCTCCCATCCTTGGGATTCATTTCACATTCAAATAAATAGAAAACTACTTTCAAAAAGGCAAATTACACCTAGATTTACCCACAGGTGGCATTTCATGCCATGACTTAATGGCACGTCATCAACATGAGCTTTTCTGGGCTCACTAATTAGTTCTTGCAATATGGAAAGTGCCTTACCATAATTTTTCATTAGTTCACGGGTTATGCCATTTGGAACCATGTAAAGTAGCTAATGTTTTGGTGGTTTTCAAAAACACTGTATAGCCAAGAAATTCAAGCACCATATGCCAGTAACTTAGGGACCATTTAGACATCTGAGATACAACTGATTAAAGGTTCATTGTAACAGTGTTACGATATTTTAGAATCTTTGAAATGTATGAGCGCTTATTTCACTAACAATGATGAGCATCAGGCCCAGGCCCATCCTGTGGCTCTGTGGCAGCCAGAAGCTGTGGTTCTTTGCCCAGGCTCACTCGTTTCAAGCCCTGCCCCTCAGCTCTTCTGTCTGCTGCGGCGATGCCTCTGCTGTCCAGGCCTCACGGAGGAGCCTTCCCTGTGCTCTCTGGGAATAACTGGTAGCAGTCTGCCCCCGGGAGATGCTTGACAACTGAGAAAGTTGATCTTCCTAGAGAATTGCCTGGACGGTTTGTCCTTTCAGTGGCTCTTACCTAGTTTCTAAAAAAATGAAATGCAACAGGATGAAATAGAATGGGAAACTATTAGAGCATGTGATAAAGATAGTACTATATATGAAAGCTTTGTTTCAATTATTTATGTGGCTATATGTGTGTACTGAGACATAATGTGAAATGTATTTTTAAATGTGATTTAAGTCAAAAGGTCTTGAAAAGTGCTGCTCTCAGAATGTGTAATGTACCTCTGGAGCAAGCCAGACTGGTAAGAAGCTGTTGCTTAGACACATCACAGTGAAAGAGTGCTTAAACATTTCCATAACAAGTTTAAAACAATGCACATCTTTGCTTTCTGAGATATATGTGAGCTTAGTGAATTCCTCTGTTCAGGTAACAAGAGTTAGCATCTATTCAGTATTCATTCCATCCACAAACATTTACTGAGACTGTTCCAGTCACTGAGAATATAATGATGGGGAAAAAAATGGACAGGAATCTCTATTTTAGTGAAACTTGTATTCAGAAGTAGGGGACGAGGCAGACTATAAGCAAGGTAAATCAGTGAAATAGAAACTGTTAAATGGTTATAAGTGCCAGGGCAAAAAAGTGAATCCTCCTTTGGGAGGATTTGGGGGATATATTCTCAATTTTTCTGCATAACATATCACTACAAACTTAGCCAGTTAAAACAACATATGTTTATTATCTTAACAGTTTCTGTGGGTCGAGGAGTCTGGACATGGCTTCACTGGGTCCTCTGCCCAATGTCTTACAGGACTGCAATCAACATGCCACCTGGGTTGAAGTCTCATTTGAAGAATTAACTGGAGAATCATCTTCTTGCAAGCTCATTCAGGTTGTTGGCAGAACTTAATTCCTTACATTTGTATAACTGAAGGCCCCAGCTTTTTGATGGCTCTCCATTGGAGCCCACTTTCAGATCCTAGAGGCGTCCCAGTTCCACTGGCCCTCTCACTATGTGGCAGCTGACTTCATGTCAGCAAGGAGGAGCTCTCACTCTTGTTTCCTAAGATGGTGTCTTTTATCATGCACTTGTAGTATAAATATGGGGTGACAGCCCATCGCCTTGCTATATGTTGTAACCTAATCAGGGAAGTGACATCCCATTACCTTTGCTCTGTTTTATTAGTTAGAAGCAAATAACAGGTTCTACTCTCACCCAAGAGGAGAGGGATTCTATGTGTGGCTCATTAGAGGTCACCTTAGGGCATATCCAGACCCACTGGGATTGCAGCTTTAGACAGGGTGGCCAGAGAAGGCATCCCTGAGAGGTACCATTTGGGTAAGCACCTGGGGAGGAGAGGAAGAAAGTCATGTGACTATCCTGGGGAAGAGCATCTTCCTAAGAGGAAAAAACAAACGCAAATTTTCTATTTTGAGACAAAATAGCCTGTGTGCCAATGAGAAAGATCAAAGTGAGGGACAAATGGATGCTGCAGGGGAGAAAGAATCGCTGGAGAATCACCTATGAATAAGCAAGAGGAATCTAGGGCAGAAGTCAAGGGGTTGACATTTGCTAGTAGTAAAGACAAATTGCTGGTAAAAGTCTTGAAGGTAGAATAAGTGGACACATACATGTACAAGTGTAGACACGGTGATGGGAACGTCTACTTTCTCACTGAACTAAGAAACAAAGACATCTGCTGAGAGTGAGGATTAGGGAGGTGTTAGCCGTCTGAGGGGGAATAAGAAGAGAGGAAAGAGTCATCCATGAGAATGGGGTTAGAAATGGATCCTTCCAGGGAATGGGGAGTGTCCGTCTGTCCACTTGACAGCAAACAAGGCCCACCTGATCTTAGTGCTTAAGAATTTAAGGAGAGAACATTCACCATGGTGGGATGTCTTTTGCTGACCAAGGTCAGTATGTGTGGAGATAGGCAATATATATGCACAAAACTGGACTGAACAGGGTTGTGGTTTAGGTAAGTGAATGCACAGAAGCAGAGAGGGACAAGGTGCAAGGGAGGAGTGTGGTGAGTGACCGTGGAGTTTAAGCTAGGTCAGATCCAGCTGGCAGGAAGTCAGTTAGGACATAGTTGAATTGAACAACACTGTTATCAGCCGGACCTAGTTCTTGTTTATACAGTTCTCTACCTCACAGCATCAGAATATTCATTCTCTTCATGCTCATGTGGATGATAAAACACATTCTGGGTCATAAAATATAACAAATTCAAAAGTGTAGAAATCCTACAGGTCTGTTCTTAGCCACATGGAATTAAACTGGAAATCGGTAACAGAAAGCAAGCTGAAAAATCTCAAAATCTTTGGAGATTAAACATCACACTTTTAAATAACATATGGGTCAAAATGAAGCCACGGGAAACATTTTAAAAGAATAGTTTCAAGTACATAAAAATATAACATCAAAAATTATGGAATGCAATAAAAGCAGGACTTAGAAGGAAATTTGTAGCAATGAATTCATATATTAGAAATGAATTACTGAGTCAGTTGACGTGAGTTTTAGGACTAAACATTTTATAGAGTAGGATGGAGAGGTGCTGAAAGTGACATAAGATGTAAGAAAGACACTTAACCTTCAAAGAACAAGAGAAGTGGGAGAGAAAATTGACACCGCCTGAGAGCCTGCAGGGGAAGCAGAGTCCCGAGGGGAAGGCAGGTTCCAGTGACCACAAAGATTGAGAGAAGTTCAGAGAAGAAATTAAGGCTGTAGTCATTTTGCTGATGATTTTCAAAGGGTTCTTTGGAAGGGCTTCAGGGGAGGGGATCAGAAAAAGCAGTGTCAGAAAGGGGTGGGATAAGGGTTTGAGGGTTAAATGACACCCAACCAAAGCAAAGTTAAGGGGCATGATGAGTTGGGGCGAGTTGTCCTGATGCTGCAAGAAGGAAGTTGTAGGGATCTCCTGGGGAAACACGGAAATTCTCTTGTCACATAACATTGAGGCTGGTGGTAGAGTGGCTATATCACTCTGGGTGCTTAAGTATCTTGTGACTCCTGCAGATGGAAACCTGCAGAGGGCCCTCTTGCTGAGCAGGGGAAACCATCCATCCCTGAGTCCCCCAGAAAGAGCATGGGAAACCTTAGTCAAAAGAGGGTTATTATAGGGAAATTCAGGGAAGTAAGGAAGACAGGCAGCTAGACTTGCTAGTTAGAAGACTGTGATACATTTACTTATCATATATTAAGATTTGTGACCATGCTGACTGAGATTTTAATTATTTGTGACTGCTAATTTTCGTGTTTTATCTTTCTGTAAAACAGTTGTTCATATCTCTGTTTTTACTGTTAGAGTTGTTGCTCATTCTCAATACATGTTTTGAATTCAAATTCTGAGAGGATATCCAGTCATCTCCACCAGCTAATCCACCCATTCCTTCATTTCTGTCTCCCTCCCTCCCTCCCTGTGTCTTTCCATCCCTGCTCCCATCAGTGCATCCTGTCTTTCATTTATTTGTTCATTTAGCAAGTATTTATAACATCCCAAACTAATATAATACTATATGTCACTTATACCTCAAAAAAAGAAGCTTCTTTCAAGAAACAAAAAACTCAGGTATTTTTGGAGCATTTGAAGATGCCCTAGGTAAGGGAATGGCAGTCCACTCCAGTATTCTTGCCTGGAGAATTCCATGGACAGAGGAGCCTGGTGGGCTACAGTCCATGGGGTCGCAAAGAGTCAGACATGATTGAGTGAGTAACACTTTCTTTCACTTTAGTATGTTTCAGAAACTGTTTTAGGAGACTAAAGTAATGACAGCAGATAAAGCTTACATTCTTAGGCAAATAATCAAAAAGTGCCTGAGAAGTGCTATGGAGACAGACAAAAGAGAGTAAGGAGGAGAAGGGATGCTGAGAGAGAGAGGGAGAGATCAGGGAAGAGCTCTCTGATAGTGACATTTGCGTTAAGGCCCCGAGGGAAATGAGGGAGGAAGGCATGCAGAAAATAACAGAAAGAGCTTCCTGAGCAAAGGAAAAAGAAACTGTTTAAGGAAGAACAAGGGAACCAGTGTAGCTGGAGTGAAGGGACAGGGAGAGTGGAAGGAAGTGAGGCCAGGTAGGTGTGCATGTGGAGGGAGGGTGGTGGGTGCTGAGTGTGAGCCGAAGAGTGAGAGTCTGACTTGTTTTATTTACAGTCAGAATTTTATTCAGGTTCATAAGTAAGTAATTTTCTTTCTAAAAGTCTAAACAGAAATCCTTTTCATACATAATTTTTTGAATTCACATACAGAAAATTCACCCTTTTTTGGGTCCACAGGAACACCATGCTGCAGTGAACAAAATCCATGGATGCTGAGGTTCCTTGTATTTACATATAACCTATGCAAATCCCCTCATGTACTTTAAACCATCTCTGATTTCTTATAATACCTAATACAGTATAAATGCTGTGTAAATAGTTGCTGGGATGCTGCGAATTCAAGTTTGGTTGTTTTAGAACTTTGTCAAAAAAAATTTTCCCCTGAATCTGAGATCTGAGGTTGGTTGAATTTGTGGATGTGGAACCTGAGGATATGGACTACATAGTTCTGTGAGTTTTGACAAACGTGTAGTTGCATGACTGTCACCACAGTCTAGATGTAGACCAGTTTCCCCACTCAGAGTGCACTGGGACCCCTTTGTGGTCAACACGGCCCTCACCTGCAGTCCCTGGCACCACTGTTCTCTTTTCTGGCCTTTTAGCTTCGTCTTCAGAGTTATGTCTGTAGGGCATCATATAAATGAAGCTATATATCATGTAGCCTGTGCTATATATATGTATATTTATTTGGCCGCACTGGGTCCTAGTTGCAGCAGGCAGGATCTTCAGTCTGCGTTGGAGCATGCAGAATGCCCCCTGCAGTGGACGTACAGCATCCTAACCCCTGGACTGCTAGGGGATTCCCTAGTCTTCTTTATTGCTGAGTAGTAGTCCAGTGTGTGCACGTGCCTCCGTGTGTGTATCCAGTCAGGTTTAGGGACATTCAAGTTGTTTCCGATTTTAGATGAATAAGAAGTAAAGCTACTATAAAAATTCACATACTAGCTTTTGTGTGAACATAGATTTTCATTTCACCTGGATGGTTGCCTCAGAGTGGGATTTCAGAGTCAGATGGCAAGCGTATTTTAACTGTATAAGAAACTATCATACTGTTTTCCCAGGTGGTTGTCTTGTTTTGCACTCCCGCTACCAATGCATGTCACTTTTAAAATTTTAGTCATTTTAATTGGTATATAGTGATGTCTGCTTGTGGTTGTTAAGTAGCATTTCCCTAGTGACTAATAATGCTGGGCATTATTTTCATGTAATTATTTGCCTTCTATATATCTTCTTTGATGAAATGTCTTTACAAATATTTCATGCCTTTGATGAATTGCTATTGAATTTTCAAAAATTTTAAAAATGTATTTAGGATATAACTTCTTTATTAAATTTTTGTTTTACAGATACTTTCTACCAGTCTTTGACTTTTTCTCCATTTTTTTTAAATAGGGTCTTTTGAATAGCAAATGTTTCCAACTTTTACTGAAGTCTAGTTATCAGATTTTACGTTTTACATTTAGGTCTGCAATCTACTTTGAGTTCAGTTCTGTGCAATGTGAGGTATGCATCAAGAAACATATATACATTTCATGAAAAGACTGTTGTGTCTTCTTTGAATTGTCATTTAGGCTTTTGTATGGTTGTGTGTATGAGCTCTTATCTGTTCCATTGATCTGTGTATATTTGCCAGGACCTCACAGTTTTGATTACTGTAGCTCCATTGTTCTCAAGTGGAAACAGTTTTGCTTCCCCCTCACCCTGCACCCCAGTCTATCTGGCAATGTATGGGGACAGTTTTGGTTGCATAATTGGTGTGTGTGGAGGTCGGGGATGTTACTAATCATCATATAATCCACAGGACAGCCTCCCACAGCAAAGAAGTATCCAGGCCCAAATGTTTGTCTTGTAGAGTTGAGGCACTCTGTGTAGTTTTACAGTGAGTCTTGAAATAAGATATCGTGACCCAAACAAGAGCCGTTTTGGAGGAGTGAGGAGAATAATATGAACATATGAGGATGCTGTGAGGATAAAACTGGAACCACGTATGTAAAAGCGCTGGCCACACAGCTTATGCTAACTAAATGCTCATTTTCTCACCTTTTGTCACTGCTCCTGAGCCTCACCAAGTTTTCCCCTCTTTGCAGTCCCTTCAGTGTGACTTTTGCACTTGTCCAGGGCCAGCTTATTTGATTTTGAGACTCACTGTGACAGGCCCTGTTAAGGGTCCTGCTTGTTTCTCCCTTGCACACTCATGTCTTGTGTGCTCTGGTGCAGGGCCTGGTATTTGTTGTCAGAGCAGTGTCTCTTCCCCTTTGGCCACCTGCTCACTAAGGAGGTGAGATCATGCGTAAGATCTTCTCCTGTCAGATTTCAGGAGTACGGTGCACTGTTAGCAGCTATCCTTGCTTCCTTGGTGAGGGTGGTTCATCTTGGTGCTGAACGGTCTGATGTAATAGACAAGAAGCTAAAAGCCTCAGGCTGTTATGTCCTGGGAGGGCCCTACTGGGCCAGATTCCCAAAGATTAACGACCTTGCTGATGACTCTCTCTGGCCTTATGCTGATCCTGTGCTGTATGGCAACCCTGACTGGGCAGTGCCCTTGGCTGGGATGGACCTCAGAGCATTTGCTACACCTGTTCCAATCTGAAAATTTCCCCATGTATGACATTCATTTAACTATTCATTCTTTCATTTAAATGTGACATTTATGGTGCTGTGTTTAAGGATTATAATAAGGAAGGAGATAGAAATGGTTCCTATCCTCACAGAGTTTACACTTTGGACAAGTAGCTTAATAAATACTCAGCAAAGTTTGTAAAATGAACAATAGTCAGTTCTCCATACTGTTTATATATAATGTGAATTAGTTTACATTTTGTCTGTGCTACTTTTATGCTAGAGTGGCAGAGCTGAGTGAGTGCAGCAGTCACAGAATGGCCTACATAGCTCATAATATTTATTATGTGACACTTGATAGGAAAAGTTTGCTGACCCCTGGTTGGATACCTTAGATGTGTTCAGAAGATAAGGTCACTCAGGGATGCCCTCTGAGTTAAGGGTGAGGAGGGAAGCAGCACTGATGGAAACCACATGTGGTCACAGACTCTCATAGATACGAAGCCTTGCGGGGGCATCTTCTTATCCAGTACGTTGGTCCACTTAGCACCAGGCTGAGCCACCTTCATATTGGAGGCTGCATGGTGACTGTAGTTAATGATACAGAATTGTTTACTTGAAACTTGTTGGAAGTAGATGTAAGTATTCTTAACCACATGCAGAAGTTAGCATCGTGAGGGGATGGATGTGTTCATTAACTTGAATCACTCACAGTGTGTGTGTATGTCAAATCATCCTGTTTTCCACTTTCAGTATTTACACTTTTATTTGCTACTTTGTCCTTAATAAAGATGGGAGAAAAAAATCCATTGAAAAAAACGAAAAACAAAAGAAAGCTGGGAAAATTCCCCTGTCACTTTATTCCAAGACAGTTTCTAGGAGAGAGGAAGACATTTCTTTCTACTCATGGAAAAAAATACAAACAGTACTCTGAGTCAGAAATGTCTGTCTACCAAAATCTGTCCTCCCAGTTCCATAGTGTGGCATGGTAGCTGCCTGATAGCTGTCCAGTCAGGAACTGCATTTCCCAGAGTCCTTTGTGTCTAGTGTACCCATGTGACTAGTTCTGACCAATGGATTGGGAATGGGAGTAACCTGCCATTTGCAGGCTGGGATTTTTAATGAAATGTTCACTTGCAAGCCCTTTGTCCCAGATATCTGGATATAGAGGGCTCTGAGGTTCTAGAACAGGACTTCTGAAACTTCTGTGTGTTTGAGTCACCTGTATCTGGAGATCTTAAAGCACAGGGCAGGTACAGTAGGTCCGGGGCAGGGTCTGAGATCTTGCATTTTTAACAGGCTTCCAGGAGATGGCAGTGCTGTTGGTGCTTAGACCTTTATCCTGTGGTGGAGCCATAAAATGAAAGGAACCTGTCTCTGAATCACTAAATAAGAAAAATCTTCTTTACTCAGCAACTCCTGATCTGTTACCTGAGTGAGAAATAAGTCTTTGCAGAGAGGTACGGGGGTGTGTGCATGCTCAGTCACGTCTGACTCTTTGCAACCCCTATGGACTCTAGCCTGCTAGGCTCCTCTATCCATGGAATTTTCCAAGCAATACTGAAAAATACTGGTTGCCATTTAGGGGATCTTCCTGACCCAGGGATTGACCCCATGTCTCCTGTGCCTCGTGCATTGCAGGCAGATTATTTACTGCCGAGTCACAAGGGAAGCCCATTTCAAAACCTGCCAAAGCCTTATGCCATTAGCTTATTGACAATAGCAGTAGTTAAGGGGGAAAAAAAAAAATCGAGGCTTTTTTATTTGTTGACTTGGATTAAAAACAGTGAAAATGTTTGGGATGGGTTGTAAATGATCTCATCTGGCAGGAAGGTTAGTGGAGAGCAGACCATGAGGGTCTTTGACCCTGAGAAGTCTCAGTGCCGGGAGGTGAGGTAGATTCTCTTAAGCAAGGGACCAGCGGGTGAGTGCCAGGGCCCTGGTGCAGGTTGCAGGGCAGAGGTTGGCTGAATGAGCCCAGCCAAAAGTGTGGTCACTCAAAGGCTGCTTGACACCAGTGACAGAAGCCTGGGCAGGGAGGCAGATGGGATACATGGTATTTGAGTGTGTGTGTTATTGGGAAGAGTTGGAGTTGGAACAGAGAGGCAGAGGAAGTCCAGACCTGGTCCAAGGTCAAAACCCACAGGTGCCTTTTGCCTCCTTGCAATGAACATTGACAGTGGGGAGGCCAAGTTCACCTGAGGAACCTTGACCAGCTGGACCCAGCATGCTAGAATTCAGCCAAGGATGCTAGTGGGAAATGTCTCCCCAGGTTCTGAGGAAGAAAGGCTGGAATAAGAAGGCCTGCCCTATCACTGTTGGTATGGTCCTGGCCTTACCTTCCTGAAATAAAGCCAGAGCTGGGTCTTCTCAAGGCCTGCTGGCTTTGGGACAGAGCTGGGCCTGAGCAGGAATAGGAGGAAGTCAAGGGAAAATAATTACTGGTGTTGGATAAAGCACCTGGTGGGTTGCAGAAGCTAGCCTTTATCCCATCTGGTATTCAGATACCATCAAGCCCTTCTGTCAGAATTGTGTAGAAATAGCAGCAAACCTGAGAAGAATTGCAAACTGTCCACTTTGACTAGGCCAGGTCACTTACCATGTTGAAAACCATTTTTATTCAAGGGATACTATAGTGGATTTAGACATGAGACCAGTTTTTGTTTTTAATTATCTGATGTTTAAATACTCACCGAGTGCCTATTGTATGTTAGGCACCATGAAGATTAATTGTAGAAATTCAAGATGAATTTTCATACCTTGATGATAGAGAAGAGAGCAGATTATAAGAATGTGAATCTGTGTACTGATTAGATATCTGCTCAGGAAAGCTCTTGGAAGACTTGAAACATACTAGCAAGGCCTCTTGGGTCCTTCTGGAAAGGCTGGCAACTGCCTCATTTGGGGGCTGGGAGAGGCTGAGCTCCAGGTTAGTGGCCTGTGAGGGCTGCAGCCTCCAGCAGAGGATGGAGGGGAAGGAAGAGGGGCAGGAAGCATAAAGGTGGTCTCCACCCCAGCTTCGGGTTCTGTTGGGTGACCCACATCGTGTCAGGTTGTCCTCCCAGTGAAACCCATCGGTGCCTCCTGCTGCCTTGTGTGGAGGCCCACATCCTGGCCAGGGCCTGTTAGGCCTGTGAAATCTTCACCTCACAGCCCCCCAGCCTTCTGCAGGTCAGTTTTTTATATCCTCTGCCCCCAGGTGACGGGCTGCCATCAGGTCTCAGATTTGTAGCTTGGCCCCCATACCCTTTTCTTCTCAGGTGGCTGAACCACTCCTGTTTGCCCAGGACTCGAGGTGGGGAGGGTGTTGCTTGGATGGCCACTCAACAGTTTTGAAACCGGGACCATCCTTGTCAAACTGGGGGAAGTTGTCACCTTGTTCCCCAAGGCCTGGACCCCCCACGCTGTTCCTGTTGTGACATCTGCACACACTGAACCAGTCCCTGGCTGTTTTCTTAGGAGAAGCCCTGGGTATGCCCCTCCTGGCCTCATGGGGCCTCCTGCTTGCCCACTGTGGCTCCTTCACTTCTCCTTTGTAGCTCTTATTACAGCTGCAATTAACGTAACTAGTTGTGGAATTAGCTTCATGATATTTAAAGCCTGCACATCTCTGACAAGTGGGTAGTGCCTGTCTGGTTTAAAGTTATAGTCTCGGCCCTCTGCACAGTACCTGCCACATGACTGACACTGATAAACATCTGCTGAACGAGAATTCCAGAGCACTGCTGCAAACCATTATATATCTCTCAGCTGGTAAGAGCAACAACTTAAAAAATGTGTATGTGTCATTGTATATGTACTCTGTGCTCGGGTCAGAGTCCCTGGCTATTTCTTGGCACCCTTAACAGGTGCTCAGGTCTCCTTATTTTTCACTGGAGGATGTCAATGCCTGCCAGCACGTCTCCTGTCTCCACTGCACCTGGACAGGGCTGCCAGGGCCTCCTCCCAGAGCTGGGTGCCAAGTTCGTCTTTGCTAAGAAAGCTCTAATGACGCTCAACTGCTCATAATAGCATTTGTGATCTGCTTGCCCTTACCCCTGTTTATTCTTCTGTCTCTCTGTCTCTCTCTGTCCGTCTCAGTCAAAATAAACAATTCATTGTTTCTCTAACGGACCTCCAAGTTTGTTAACTCTGACTTCCCTCATGCTGTTCTATCCCTTATCCCTCCCTTAACTTTTGAAATCCTACCCATCCTCCAATGCCCACTAATACACCCCTTGTCCAGGGTGACTTCTAGCTGCCTCCACCCATTTCTGCATTTTGTAGAAACAGACATTCCCACTTTGTTAACTGTCTTGATCTTCTAACCAGATTATAGGCAACTTGAGAACAGGGGCTGTGTTCTATGCGTCTGTAATGCTTTATAGACAGTAGGTACTCAACACTATTCAAAAATCTTGGTTAAATTGAGTTAAGTAGGTTTAACTTCATGCTCCTTTTGTTTCATGTAGCCTGTAAAATAATTTTATAAAAATTCTAGATCTGATTTCATTTTAAGTTGACATCTGTTTTTTTCACAAATTTAAATATTGCCAAGGATATATTTTTTTAATGTATTCTTTAAATATATCTTATTTAAACCTTGTAGTTGTAGATTTGACTCATTTAACTTATGGAAAACACCTGCTATATAATCTAACTGGCAAAACTAGTCCTTGTGGTCAAATCAGACAACAGCCAAACCACACATTCAATCAGAAAAAAAAGTCTGATTTTATTTTAAAATTTAGGTAAACGTGGGTGCTAATTCTTAGATAGGAACCCTTCAGGGCTCTTGAATTGAAGGAGGCATTGCCCAGGTAAGTGATGCTCTATACTTTGCTCTCCTGACTCCCAGTTGTCACTTTAATGCCCTAGAGGTCTTACACTCCAGGGGGAATGAACAGAGTCAGATTTAGGTTACATGATAAGTCTGTCTGTCTTCCATAATGTGAAGGGTCCTTGTGTAGGGCAGGTGGGAATGGGCAGTGGGTAGGCCACAGGCCTTGAAATGCATAAAAATGGAAGATGAAGTTCTGGAAGTGGATTCCAGGTGAGCCAGGTCTCTGCCTGTGTGTGCCCTGGAAAGTCTCTGTGTACCCCCCAGGGACTGTGTGTTCTTGGTGTGAAGGCATTTGACCCAGGAGGAAGGCACAGTGGAGATCGCATCTTTTTTCACACGGATACACCTTGTGAGGGTTTTAGAAAATTTACCTTCCACTTAATGAAGAAAGGTCACTTTGTTGCTTCACAGGATTTCCAGGTGAACTCATTCTCCAAGACACCATTACATCAGAAGAAAAGATCCAATGAAACTCTCGGAATCTTTTAAAACAGATGTGGCCCTCATCTGCGGTTGCCAGCAACCCTCCCTGAGGGCAGTGGACAGCAGCTTTCCTGGATCGCTGGGCTGCCGGGATGATATGCCACCAGTGTGGCCCAGCAAGAGGTCAGTGTAATTCGGGATTGTTGCTCCATCGTTTATTCCTAAATGTTTACACACCACAGCTGCTATTACCACCACTAAGCCTAACCAATATCTCTACACATTTAATTGGTACTCTAAATAAACTTGACATGATGCGGAATCATGCACTATCATTGGACATAGTGCCCTTACTATGTTAAGACTTGGAAAGCACTCTGGAGATTTTGTAGGCATCCCGTCTGGCGCTATGGTTATCTGAAAAAGAAATCTTTTTAGTCCAAATTCTTCAGCAGTTTGGTCACTTGATTTTGCAGTGAGTTTGGCCTGAAAAATAATATCAGTTGGGCAGGGTCAGTTCATTCTAGGGGAGCCCCAAGCTTACATAGTTTGGGAGAGACTCAATAATAAAGAAAATGTAGAATTTCACATGAGCTTGAGGGCCCACACAGGCTTCAGTCCCTCCAGCTTCACAGCGAACCTACCTGTACCGTAGGAACAATGGTCAGGTGTCTGGCAGAGTGCCTTGCACTTGGAGTACACAGTTGAAGCTATTCGAGGCACGGGTAGCCCCCAGGAGCCACACACTTCACCGTGTCTGGGGTGTGTATGATCCACTGTTTGGACGGGGAATCAGATCCTGATGAAAGCAAGGGGTTCTCTGCTGAAAGCCGTTGTTCCAAGACAGAGGATGTGGATTGGGAGGCCGTGGGCCAGACTCGGTCTGCAGATGGTTACTTGTGGTAGTGTCTTGTCTTCTTGTTCAGTGTTTCTTAGAAATGTGAATTAAACTTGTCAAACTTTAAAAACCATAAATTTCATATAAAAAGCTGATTTCTTGTTTGTTTTCTTCTTTTTTTCCCCCACCCTTCTCATGAGGAACTGAAAGATACCTCCACAGTGACAGATGACAGCTTTAGAGGAGGGATGTGGTTGTTGGTCCACCCAGTCCCCTCCTTGGCTGTCTTCATTATTTTCTGCCTGACCTTGGAAACTTGATTCATGGTAAGGCCTTGTCTTTTGAGGCTCCTCACTTGCTCAGCCCTCAGCCCTGGTGCTGCTCTGTCCCTGCCCTGATACCCTTGGTCTCTGATCTGTGATCTTTTTGATGTCCTAATGACTTTTTTCCTTTAAGAAGTAATTGGCTGTGCATAATTAATATTTTTTAATATTTTAACTCATTTTTTAAACTAAACACACTGTTTTATAGGTCTTGCTTTTTTCAACTTGCACTTGGCCTTTCTCTGGTTAATCCATAAAGAATGACATACATTTATGGTAATTATCTCAATTTGATTTCATACTTCGTATTAACTTCTTCCCTTTTCTGAGTGATATACAGTAGGTTTAAATCTTTTTAAAAAAAAAAACCTACTGGGGTGAAAACTGTCAGTTGGGAATTTTAGGCCTCCTGTTGACATCAGTGGGAAATGTTGACTAGGGTTGAGAACTATTTCTTTGGGTTGTAATCTTGATGGCTCAGTTGTCATCATCCTATTCCTATTACTTCCTAGAACTCTCTCTTCTCTGTAGTGCAAGTATTGTTTTATGTTGCAAACAGTTTATCTGGCCATTCATTTTGTACCTTTACACTGCTTTTCACTAAATCTTGGCTTCTGCATAAGCTTGGATTTTGCATGAAAAAAATTGAGAATTAAAAGAAAAAAATGCAATGGAATTTACTGGTGATTGATACCTACCTTTTTGAAAAAAAAAAAAAAAAGTCTCAGTATCAATCAGCATAGCAAGCAACAGAAACACAGTGCCAGTTCATGAATGATGTGGTCAGTTGACAGGCAAATACCGACTAGAGTGTCTATAAGAAAACTCTTTACTAGGGTGAAAAAAGTCTACAGTTATTTTCCCTTGCAGTTTCACTGCATTTAGAGTCAACTTTCAAAGAAGTCCTATTTGGGGCATGAAACTTATATTTTGAAAAATCTAAGACAACTGTAGTTTTTAAAAATCAACTTCTGGTAGTTATTTCCTTCAAATTAACACTGCCAACAAAAGAGTTTTGTGCATGGTTAGAATTGGCTAAGTTTAAAATAAATTTAGTGGAGTAAATGAATTTTAAAAGTATGCTGGTACAAGACTTGAATTTGGTTTTTATCTCTAAGAGACATTTTTCTTAAGATGTTGAGCTGCCTTTGATAACATATTTTAAGTTTCTTTACCTTTTAAGTGATCTGATCTGTACTTGCCTTTGAAATCCTTTACTGTCATTTTTGTTGTTGCTGTTGTTCAGTTGCTAAGTTGTGCCCTACTCTGTGCAATCCCATGGACTGTAGCACACCAGGCTTCCCTGTCCTTCAGTATCTCCTGGAGTTTGTTCAAGCTCATGTCCATTGAGTTAGTGATGCTATCCAGCTATCTCATCTTCTGTCATTGCCTGTCCTCCTGCCCTCAATCCTTCCATGCATCAGGATGTTTTCCAGTGAGTTGGCCCTTTGCATCAGGTAGCCAAAATATTGGCGTTTCAGTCACTTTTGTTAAGGGAATGTTATTCTGCAGTGACCTATGATCCTGTCTGACCAAGGGTTTTAAAACTTTTTGATAATTTTTTTTAACAAAACTTCCCAAATCAAATTCTAATTAAGTTCTTTTGACACCTAGCTAACTTTGGGATGCTTCAAAGGGCCCTTGGAAAACTTCAGAGAGAGATGTTAAACTAGTTAGGTTCATTTGGTATGTTAAATTTCAAGGGAAGTATTGTCAAATGAGTAATAAATCTTCTTAGGTTATTTATAAGGGGAAATGTTATTAACATAGATATTCCAGAAGTTGCATGGAATTCTTAAAATCTGATAATCCTGGTAAAATTATCAGTCATAATTCCAGTTATTAAAGTGTTGTATGTTATAGCAGTAGCCAAATTTCTTTGTCAACTGCATTGTAGTCAGATTTTAAAAGTGCCATATGTCTTTTGTCACTATTGACATTTATGGTTTTATTCTGATACTTTTACAAAAATGCTTCCTCTTCAAAAAGATTTAATGGGAAGAACATTAGGACATGTACAGGTTTCTGACTTTCAGACTATAATGCTGAACTGGGTAAGAAATTAAGGAATTCTGAAAGGAAACCTGATAGCTTCATAAAACTGTTAACAATAGGAGTGAATGAACTGATGACTCTGGCTGTAATTTGTATGGTTTCTATCTGTAAAGTAACTGGTTTTAATCTGTGTTTTCCAGATACAAGGAAACCCTCCTCCTCAAGCTAATTATGACTTGTGTTTGGTAAACTATGCTTTTGTAAACTGAATTGAAACATTTATCTCACCTATCTGATCCCTCCAGAGATCAGAAATGCTTAGGTTCCTAGTAGCTTTGTCTGATATATTAGCTTTGTCTGATATATATATTATCTAACAAATACAGGAGTCTCAAGGAAAGGAATTCAGCCAAGTCTGTGAGACCATGTTTGTGACAAGCCCTTGGGTATGACTTTCCTATTTCTGAGAGGCCTTTTACAGGTGCAGTTGGAGACTCCTTATAAAAGAAGTTCCTCAGAGCTATTAAAAAAAAAGCCTATGCAATCAACTATATTTATATAAATCTTCAGGCCAAGTTTATTGAGATAAGACTTACTTTGGAAACAAGTAAGTCTTAATTTGGCTGAATTTGGTAGAAATGGAGTAATTTTAGAAAAAGATTCTTTCAGTGAGTACTAAATTCTAGTTGTGTTGGGGTCTGCACTTACTAAGACTCACTTCTCAGATGGTTCCTTGCTGTTACATTAAGTTTAATCGAATAATTAATAGGACACACTAAATTTGTTTCTGGAGCTTATCTTAATAGTCTGTCTTTAGAGGAAGATCAGGTATCCCACAACCTGCAAGCAGTATTGTGTGTAATGGAAATGACCATCTTTTAAAGGACCACCTCCCACTTAGGTGGAAAGATCCTTATCAGGTACTCTGCACTAGCTCATGCACTGCAAAATTGAAAGAAATTGACTCTTGGATTTAATATTTCCACTTAGAAAGGGCTCCTACACTGGACTAGTCTACAGAGAGGCCCACTGATCTCAAATTAACCTTAAAACGACGTTCAAACAGAGGAGAAACTACACTCAGACCAGGATGAGAAAAAGACAACATCAGTAGTAGACAGCTGACTGAAGATGCTGGACCTGACCTGTAAGATCATTTATTGTTTTCTTGACTTATTGGACCTTTGTACTTGAATCAGATGTTTTTCTATCATGGACATGATCCTGTGCTGGTTTTAAAATTTAATCCAGTTGTTGGGTTTGTGACCAGTTACCTGTGTCTAGTATTTCTGTGTTACCTTGGATTTCTCCTCTCCTTTTGGTTGGCTCTTAGGAAATTTATTCTAAAAGAAAGAAAAATTATAGTTCTGTTCCAGATACTATTATTAGGTGATATCCTTTCACTGGCCAGTTAATAATACCTGTTCTGACCCTGGCCATAAATAGACATTTTCAAGTTCAGTCAGAGCAACAGACAAAAAAATTTTAGCCAAAGAATATAGCTTCCCACAATTTTGAGGCTAATTTATGTGGTTAACACTAGGCTATGTCCATTTAAGTTTAAAGACTCCCTTATGTTGGATACAGTTAAACCATACTATGGATAGCCAGAGCTTCCCAAGTGGCTCAAGTGGTAAACAGTCCACCTGGAGGAGGAAATGGCAACCCACTCCAGCATTCTTGATGAGATAATGCTGCAGGCTACAGTCCATGCGGTCACAAAAAAAGACAGATACAACTGAGCACGCACAAGGATAGCCAGCCTCGTAACACTAGGAAGTTGGGCTGGGTGCCTTACGGACAGTGCCAGGATTGGTAAACAGACTAAGTCAACCTGGGGATATAGTGGGCTGCTCCTTACCAATACTGGTAGCTATATTATTTGTATATTGCCTGTTTTACAAAATTGTTTCTTACATTATCACATGTGTGACTGAACCTCTGACAGAATGATTGGAAGCACTTGACCAGCTATATAGTTCTCCTATAAATATATATAAATATATATGAGATAAATGATTTTAATAGTGTAATTCTAGATAATAGGAAGAAGCAGTAAGAGGGAATTTTTTTTCCTGGACCATAACAGACTAGTAAGACTGGTTTAGTCCAGAGACTTTTGACTACTGTTAATAAGGCCTGGTCCGGTAATGGCACACTGAGTGGCCTAACAATGAAATCCTCACCTGACTTGGGGATCCCTAGCACCATGGGCCAGAACAGTCACAAGATGCCTCCCAGTCCACACATTTATGACCATGAGGGAACCCTGCCAACTAAAAATGGGCACTTGCCATCTGCCTCTACACAGATGAGGTCACTCGCCACTGTAGTCACTGACCTTCAACACATGAATGCAGGTCGGGTACAGATCAGGAGTGGACACACTTCTCTGGCAGAACGGGCCTTTGGATAGTCAGATATTCTCTGGAGATTTTGCGAGCTCAGTGCTTGCATCTCCTCATACCTAGAAAAGCACTAAAATCATTAAAAGTGACATCTGCCCCTCATGACTAGCAGCAAGCCTCCACCAGAACATGTGCCTGACTGCACATCCCGCCCCTTCGCTAAAGTCATACATAATACTGACCTCTCCCCACCTCTCTGAGGCAGTTTCTCAGAAATGCTGTCTTCTGGGCTATAGTGCTCATTTTGCCCCATATAAGACTTAACTCACAACTCTCATGCTGTGAGTTTTGTTTTTTTTTTTTTTCAGTTGACAACACACAGCCTATATAGTTGGAAAAAGAAAATATTTTTGGATATATATTTTATTTGACAGTGTTTTAGAATATCATACAGTAAACAAGATTTCTGTAAAAGTTAATTTATCCATAGTGGTGCGTTTCATAAAAATAGTTGCTCACTTACAGTCTTTCTGTGACTATTAATACATGTAATTATATTTATAGAGATACAGCTGTACAGGGTAAATTCACAGCTAACACTACACAGAAATATTATTTGGAATGGGGTTTAGATGATGTGCTGTCTTCACAGGTTATGGATTACAGCCGCATAAAGCAATTCCTGCACAAGTAGTAGCTGTGAACTGTGCAAATTAAGAGTTTATGCAAGCGTAATCTCAATTTTTTTTTTAATCCTTTTGTAACACATGGAAAATAAAGGTCAGAGGATACAGTACCCGGACGTGCAGCTACACTACAGAAGCATTGTCCAAAACCAGATTCAATAACTTAATGGCAAAATAGACTGGATTTCTAGTCCAGGGGAGAAAGACTAATGGAGATTAAACCAAAAGTACTGTAAACTGCTACATGTGTTTGTGCTTTAGTTTATGATGACTAAGTTTCATTTTTTGGAAATTGCTTTTACAGGCTGCAAGACTCTTCACTTGAAGCTTTCAACTACATTGTCCTCTTGTCAAACAACTAAACTGTACCTCTGCCTGATGGGAATTAAACAGCTCGTGCTCAGGATACTGCACTTGGAGAGAGAGGGAAAGAGGCAACCCAAGGAAGCTGTTTACATGTGCCCTCTTGTGATGGATGGACCTGATCTCCCTGTTTGACTTTCTGACTTCAGGTAGGAGGTAAGGCTTATTTGCATTTGAACTCCTGTGAGGAGCAGAGTATGGGAAGCCTCATTATTTCAGGTCACATTAAAAAGAAACTGCCCTCTGAAACATTTGCCTTTTAGTATGTGTAGCTACAAATAATGATGCATGGATAAATAACTGAAGGTAAAACTTTAAAAAGATTAAAATTTTAAATGGCAGAGAAGAAAGGCAAGCCTTGGAATTTTACTAGGTTGTCAACCATGGACAAGGAAAATAAACATCTAGACAAAAAAGCAAACCAAATAGAAATAAAAGGAGAAATAATAAGCAGAAAGGAATGCTAAAAAGATCTGTGTTCTTTAATGAAAATAAATGGGCTATATAATAATTTTTAATATTAGAGATTCATTGTAATCTGAGAAATATAGGAGGAATACTTTGCTCTGTCAAGGTGAAAATGTAGTGGAAAGAGGATTCTTAAAAAGACAACAAAATGAGTGCAATGTAACACTGCTGTCAAAGAAACTCCTATCTCTGAGCTGAGACGAGAGGAAAGCCTTCTCATAAAGGAACTGCAGCAATGCCAATCTCAATTTAACAAATTGTGGTCCTTCAATATAAAATTCGTATTGTATATGAAAACTGATTAAGATCTATGAGCTAAACTGCAAAATTCTGACTTATGGCAAACTGCGGCCTAGAATACAATTTTTAAAACCTTTTTTTCTACCACTGAAAATGTACAGAAACGTGATTACAGAGATGGCAGTACAGATGGCATCACACCAGTGAGCTCACTAGGTTTCTAACTCACCCTGCAGGTGTGCAGGGACGCTGCTTCTAAGACTGGTGATGGGCGCCACGAGTGAGCCGTGGAAACGGGTCATGGGCGAACAGTTCTGAATGTTTCAAAGAAACCTTTTAACCCCTGTCTAGATATGTCAAGAACAATTTATTTACAACTCTTCAGATCAATTAAAAGATATAATCTTGTCTCAGTTTCAGCTTGCTCCGTGCAGTTTGATTTTTAAGGCGATATTCCAGTTTGTGATTGCTCTTAACTTGTCCAGTTTCTTGAAACAAAGTTTGGATGATATCCAAATCCTTCATGCAGTGGGGGAAATTTTCTCTTTTTTTTTTTTAACTAAAGCTACACTGCACTCTGTGATGTTCCTCATGTTATTTTGGTTCTTCCGTAGCTGCCAAAGCCCCCACTGTGTAACAGAGGGCTTTAGGATCAGTTTAGGTCTGCACTGTGGACACCGTCCGGACGATGCTTGTTGGACACGTGGGGCTTCAAGTCGGTGCTACCAAGCCTTGGTGCCTTGTGGATTTATGCATGTGACAGTAGAAATAAATTAAAACGCAGAGAGACGGAACCTAAGAAGAACGGCCTGCAGGTATTGAGGCGGGGCGGCAGGCTCATCTCCCCGGGGCTGAGGTGCCGGCCCCGGGCTTGAGGACCCCCGGCAGCTTGTCGGAACCTGGCACCTTCCACGGCCCTGGCGCCACGGCAGCCTTGCGCGCAGGGGCGCCCCCGGGGGGCCGCGCCCCCTGTTTGGACCCCGCCCGCGCCCCCGCCCCCGCCCGGCTCTCTACCTCCCGTGCGCCCCCGCTGCGGCCCGGGCCCACGAACGCAGGTGCTGCGCCGGGACCTCCGTGCCGGCCGCGCTCGGAGCCCGCCGTGGCCTGCAGCCCTTCCTTGTTGCCGGCCCGCGCCGCTTCGGCCACCGCGGGCCCGGGCGCCCTGGCCTCCGAGGAGGGCCTGCAGGCCTCAGGCTGCCCCTGACCGCCAGGCACCTCCTCGAGCCCGGGTTGCAGGGCCCTCTGCGGGCTGGCCGAGCGCTCGCTCTGCTCCCCAAGGCGCTGCTTCTTCTGGCTGCCGGCTGAAAGCTCCTTTGGTTTCCTAACATCGTGTTCCCTTTTGATATCCCAAGTTGGGTCTGGGCTTATTTGGTGGGAAGGGTCGGAGGGTGGGGCTGGATGTGATGGAGAGAATGGAGAGAGGACGTCCTCCAAGGAGACGCCTACTTCCTGCAGACCTGGGGAGGCGGCAGCGGGAGAACTCCAGGAGCCGGGTTCGTCTGTGGGGCAGGAAGCGCAGGCATTAGGGCCCAGCCACACACGCTTTCCACTTCCCGCCACCTCCCTCCCCGTTGGGAATGAGAGCTGGTAGCCGAGGAACCCCTGCTCTAGACGCCCTAAGCCACTGCCACCCCCACCCACACTGCCAAGAGGGCAGCTTACCTCCCCCCCACCCCGGGGATTCGCTGTTCCTGTCCTCTATCTCACCCCTTCCCTCCTTGGTAGTTCAGGAGGGTTGTTACAAAGCCTAGGCCTAATCCATCCCTTTGCCCTGGCCCCTTCTAACTTCCTGGGTTGTCATCAGGTCTGACAGTCCTGTGTGGATATCTGACTTGGCAGAACGTAAATCACCTAGGGCAGCTGTGAAAAATACAGATTCTTCGATGGTCAGACCCAGAGCTTCCAGTAGGATAGAGCCACGGAAGTCCTCTGCATTTTTAACAGGCATCCAGGTAATTCAGAAAATGATTGGAGAACCAGCTTTTGAGAAATACTGGCCTGCATTCTCTGGAAGAAGTTGGGGGAGTGACTTCTCAGCAGTTCAGTGTCACTCAAGATGTAATTCGAATAAAGATACCTAAAAAGGTTCATTTTTCTGGGGACAGGGGTGGGACCAGGCTGGTGTGGAAGGAGGGACCCTACTATGAGGCTCTGCCTCAAAGTGTTAGAAAGTTTTGCAGAAACTTTGACTTCCTGGATGGACACTCTTTAGGAGCTCTTTCCTATATACATGTGTATATATATATATGTGTGTGTGTGTATATATATATATATATTATATAATCTCCAACTTTCCTTTGGAGTTATATTGTCAACCTGAGTTCCAAGATTCAACCAGGTAATATAAACTTGTCTACTAGATGTTCAAACTTAATTGTTAAAACACAAATTATTTTATTCTGCAGGAACCTGAGGTTGGTTGGAGACAAGATGGCAGAGTAAAAGGACCTTGAGCTCCCCTCGTTTCATGAGCATGCTGGTCACAACTAACTGCTGAACAGCCATTGATAAAAGACAGGAATCTACCAGAAAAGGATATTCTGCATCCAGAGACACAAGAAGAAACCATGAGATAGTGGTAGGAGGGGCACACTCACGATATAATCAAATCCCTTACCACCCGGGTGGGAGACCCACAAACTGGAGAATAATTACCTTGCAAAAGTCCTCCCACAACCTAGAAGAAATAGGCATATTCTTAGAAAGGTACAGTCTCCCACGGCTGAACCAGGAAGAAGTAAAAAAAGAATAGCCCAATGGCAAGTACTAAAATTGAGTCTGTGATTTAAAAACTCCCAACAAAGAAAAGTACAGGACCAGATGGTTTCATAGGCAAATTCTACCAAACATTTAGAGAAGAGTTAATTAACATCTATCCTGAAACTATTTCAGAGGAAGGAAAACTTCCAAACTCATTCTATAAGGCCACCATCACCCTGGACTGAAAGACTCAGCATTATCCAAATGGACTATACTACCTAAGGCAGTCTCCAGATTCAGGGCCGTTGCTATCAAACTTTTGTTTCTCACATGGGCTCCTACCATTACCCAGTCCTCTCTTTACTTCTGCTCTTCCCTACCTCTGGTCTCCATGCGGCAGCCACAGCAATGTCTCTGAGACATAAATTTGATCATGCCATTCCTTTGCTTATAACTTTTGGTGGCGTCTCACTGCTCTTAGACTAAGATCATTAACAAAGCCCACAAAGGCTTGCCTCGTCTGGCCCCTGCCAGCCTCCCCTCCATTCATCCCGTTCCTCATCTACACTGGTCTTTGTGCAGTTACTCAAACACACAAGCTCATTCTGTATTCTGGAACCATACATCATTGCTGGCTGCTCTGCACACCACAGTGATTCGCATGGTGGGTTCCTTTTCATTCTTTAGGACTTCTAAATATTACCCAAGAGAACTTCAACCTACAGTAGGTACTCTGGTCTTGAGAGCTGCTTTTTATTTCGTCATAGTGCTTATAATTTGGAATTAATACTTGGCTGCCCTTTGATAAACATGTCTCAATTAGTAGATTGTAAGTTCCATGAGGGCAGTGACCACACTGGATTTGTGTATCACAGTGGACTTAACATCTAGCATAGTGCTTGACACAATAATACCTGTTCACTGTATATTTGAAGAAAAATAAATCTGCACAAATAGAAATGGAAGACTTTCCAAGGGGAGGATGGTGGTGAAATGACAATGTCTGTTTAAAGTGTGAGAGGAAGGAAGTCTGCAGAAAGAGAGCAGAAGAAGGACACCAGTGACAGGAAGTCAACAGGGAAGAGTCCTCAGCTTTCCCTGGTGGGTCCTCGGATGCAGAGCGTAGAGAGGTTCCCGAGCCAAGTCCTTCTGATATAAAAGGTGTTCTTTCCCTCTGTAATCTTCTCAGTTATGATGATAATAATGCCTTTGCTTAAAGGAACGTCATCCCTATGGAAGCATGAATCAACATGCCAGTGAATGTTCGGAAGAGCCCACAGGTAAGACAGAACTGAAATATCTTACGTGCCCTTGAGGGAGAAGCAAACCCCTTTCCTAAGTTAAGATCAACTTTATTCCCCTTGCTATTATCAGCTCTAGCCAGTTTGGGTCTCTCCTAGAAAACAAAGCAGTGAATACACATTACATATTACTAGTATATGGTGTACACACATTACACACTCACAAACACACACCATTATCTCTGGGTTAAAAGATGTATGACCTCTTAAATTATCTTGTAGAAACCTGGCAGTATTGAAAAATAAAATGCTCTCTTTTACTTCATATGTCCAAGCTTAAAAAAAAAAACAACTTATCTACTGTGCTTCAACCGCTTTTATTTTATTGAATATGACTAGAGTGACAGTAACCAGAGAGGTGATCTAGGAATAAACTACTTATTGTAGTAAATATCTGTATTATTGGTTTTTCCAGGTGGCTCTTATTGGCAACAAAAATTTGTACAGAAGAAAAAAGTAAGTCAAAGAAGAGTTGATTTTTTTCTGTGCTGAAGGGTAAGGGAGACCCTGGGAAGGAAGGAAGGAAGCCAGGGGTTGTTGCAGGGAAAGAGGATCTGTCTCCTGTTCTACCCCTTACCTGACAGCCTCCAGGTTTCCAGCGTGGGCTGCCTGGTCCCCCAAACCCTGAAAAAGAGTTCTACACTCCTCTCCTCCTTTTATTGAGGGCTGGGGCCCGAAGCCGAATGGCTGCCTTTTGGATTAAGGTGTCCAGGACCAAAGTATTAGTACTATCACCACTGTTGGAACGACTGATATTGACAACAGCTAACACGGATTGAAGTGCTGCCTAGGTACCAGGAAGATGTGTTTACTCACCTGTAAAGTTGCACATTTACAGACAGGGAAACCAAGGCACAGTTTACCTTGCTCAAAACTACATATCAGAAGGTAATAGAGCAGGGTTATTGAATGACTTTCTGAATGGGGTGAAGTTCTACAAGCTCAGCAGGAGCACTGTCACTAGACTCCTTTGCTGTTCCATTTAAAGCACTGTCAGAGGCAGATCTGTTACTAATCCAAATAGTCTCTGAAATGCTGTTTGTGTTTGAACCTTGGACACAGAGGATCAGTTACCAGAGCTGGGGTGTTGTGTTGATCTGTGGAAATGTTGGGCATATTATTAGCTGGAATCAGAACAATGAGATTTAGATGTCTTAAGGTTGGGGATAATATTATATGCTTTAAAAATACCCCTCACGTTATCACACCTCGAACCTGAATTGAATTGAAAATACTCATCTACAGTGGAAAAAGTCTCTTCAAGTGGTGTTGGAAAAGTTGGACAGCTGCATGTAAATCAATGAAGTTAGAACATACCCTCACACCATACACAAAAATAAACTCAAAATGGCTTTTAAAGACTTAAATATAAGACATAACATCATAAAACTCCTAGAAGAGAACATAGGCAAAGCATTCTCTGACATAAACTCTGCCAGTGTTTTCTTTGGTCAGTCTCCCAAGGCAGTAGAAAAGGAAACAAATGGGACCTAATCAAACTTAGAAGCTTATAAAAGATGTTCCTTATCGCTAATTATATTAGAGAAATGCAAATCAAAACTACAGTGAGGTACTACCTCACAGTGGTCAGAATGGTCATCATAAAAACTCTGCGAGTAACAATCGCTGGAGAGGATGTGGAGAAAAGGAAACTCTCTTACAGTGTTGTTGAGAATGTGAGTTGGTATAGCCACTGTGGAATACAGTATAGTGGTTTTCCAGAAACCGCTAAGAAAACTAAAAATAGAATTACTGTATGATCCAGCAGTCCCACAACCTGAATGTCCATCCACAGATGAATGGATAAAGATCTGGTGCATAGATACACTGGAATACTACACACCAAAAAGTAATGCCATTTGCAAGAACCTAGATACAACTAGAGATTATCATACTAAGTGGAGTAAGTTAGAAAGAGAAAGACAGATACCATATGGTATTACTTACACATGGAATCTAAAATATGACACAAATGAACCTATCTATAAAACGGAAACACGGACATAGAGAACAGACTGATGGATGCCAGAGGGGAGGGAGAGGGTGGGAGGTTGGGGTTAGCAGATGTAAGCTTTCATACATAGAATGGATGAAACAAGGTCCTACTGTGTAGCACAGAGATACTCAGTATCCTATGATAAACCATAACAGAAAGGCATATAGAGAAAAGAATGTGCATATATTCACTTAACTGTAGAACAGAAATTACCACAACACTGTAAATCAACTATACTTCAATAAAATATTAAAAGGATAAATATATAGTAATATAAAAAATATTCCAACTAGATAATTGGAAACATCTTTTACATAAATATTTTTGCTGAAATGAATAAAATTTCTGCAAAGCAGTATCTGGATTTCGTAAGTGTTATTTCTCATAATAAACCTTTCTTCTTGCAACCTATAGTTGACTGGGTTAGAGAATACTGATATGGTTATACAGAAATATATTTTCTTCTAATTTAGAATATTACAAGAAAATATAAATGATTAGATCAAAGGACAGTACTATGAAGTCAGTTTGGTATTCAGAAGAAAAATCTTGTTAAGATGTGTTCAAACTATAATGGCTCATTTGGATTTGTTCTACCATCATGAAGATGATTGTTTTTGTAACAAAATATAAATAAAAATGTGCATTTAAAAAAATTTCAGAAAAAAGTATTTGATTCTGCTCTTTCTGAAGCAGTGTGTCCTGAAGGCACTGTTAATAGCCTTCGAATATGTATCTGTTTCACCTTTATTATCAGAGTGTAAACTAGGTGTTATAAGCATTAATAACTTTAAAACTGTAACTACATTTATTTATTGATGTTTCACATCTATACTCTTTTGCAAGCATTATCAAAGGTGCAGCAGTAGTAAAGCTATGGCAAAATTTACTTAAATGATTGAGGGCAGATCTCAGTGCAGGGTGGGGCTATTAACAGTGGATCTGCTGTTTACTGTGTCCTAAGTATCATACCAGGTACTGTGTCATGTCACATATATTCTCTTTTAATCTTCACACCAGCTCTTAATAAATGGTGCTGTCATCCCCATTTTACAGATGAGAAAACTGAGGCTTAGTTAAGCAATTTGCCAGGACCACTCAGCTAGTGAGAATCAAGATACTGATTACATAAAAAGTCCAGAGCCCAAGCCCCAAGTGTTACTATATTTTAGTGCTTCTGGTACTTTCGTGCTTCCTAACCTTTTCCACATGAGGAAACACATGGAAGAAGAGCTTATTTAGATGTTGCACTGGAATAAACTGAAGAAGACAGTCAACAGATAGCAGCCAAGTGTGCCCCGAGGGCTAAAGAGAGTCCATATCCTGGTATAACCCATCAGAGGGGTGTCATGGAGAACAGATTTTGAAATTCAGCTTTTTTAAAACAAGGTACATCTTGATGATCCAGATTGAACTAGAGGTGTGGGGATACCCACGGACCAGTCTTAATTAGTAAATTATCTACATTACAAGATAGAAGAGAAACATGTCAGCTTATTTATTCCAAGCATGTTTTAGAAAGCAACGCATTCTTCTAAATTAAAATCTTAAAAGTCCAATACGTAAAACAGATAAAAGCCAGACATCTTTGGTTGGCTGAGCGGAGCCACAGTCTCTCCCATTCACCCCCAAGCCCACCCACAGTGTCTCCTCTGGCTGTTTCTCAGGAACCTGGACGCTCTAATGGAATAGTCTGAAAACCACTGCCCATTACGGGTGGGAAGAGGAAACAGTCAAGGAAGATTTGTGCAATAGGCTTCTAAGTGGTAGTAGCCAGGAGTTAGGCTTCAGAGATAGGAGATAACCGGCAGAAAAGCAGCAGGTGGACACGTCTAGGACACCTGGGAAGGACAGACTTCACCTTCCAGAATTCTGCCTGGGCTGGCTGCTGGCCTAGAGCCTCAGTGCTCTGCTAAGTAGGAAGTGACCCCATTTGTCTTAATGTCAGTCAGCATCTTGCGGAGAGAAGAGTATCCAGAGCAGCCAGGCTTTGAGCCTTAGCCCAGGCACTTGTGGCTGAGCTGGTAAAGAATCCACCTGCAGTGCGGGAGACCTGGGTTCGATCCCTGGGTTGAGAAGATCCCCTGGAGAAGGGAACAGCTACCCACTCCAGTATTCTGGCCTGAAGAATTCCATGGACTGTATAGCCCATGGGGTTGCAGAGAGTCAGACACGACTGAGCGACTTTCACTTTCACTTCACTTTAACCGAACACTTGGGAGTGGAGGGGGTTGAACTCGGGCGGGTTACATAACCCTTTCCAGCTTCAGTTTCTCAACAGAAAATGACACCTGAGAATTAGGGAATGTTTGCTTTGCTTCCATCACAGAAGTATGGATGATCACATAGAAGAATATATATGTGAATGTTTATGTATGTGTCAGCCATAACATTCAGTTTAAACCAAAATAAACTGATCATGCAGCTCAATATGAAGAAAAATTGAAATGTGTAGATATCTAAATAGACATTCTCCAAAGAAAATACACAGATGGCCTAAAAGGACATGAAAATATGTTTAATACCACTTACTATCACAGAAATGCAAAACAAAACTACAAGGTATTACTTCCCATAAGCAGAATGGCCCTCACTAAAATGTCTATATGCAATAAATGTGGAGGAGGGCATGGAGAAAGAATTCTACATTGTGGGTGGGAATGTAACCTGGTAAGAGCCATTATGAAGGTCACTGTGTTAGCTCAGACGGTAAAGAATTTGCCTGCAATGTGAGAGACCTAGGTTAGATCCCTGGAGATCCCCTGGAGGAGGGCATGGCAACCCACTCCAGTGTTCTTGCCTGGACAGTACCCATGGACAGAGGAGCCTGGCGGGCTACAGTCCACAGGGTCTCAAATAGACACGACTGAATGCCTAAGCACAGCACATGAAGGTTGCTATCATATGACCCACAACCCCACACCTGGGAATGTACCGAAGAAAAAAGGTAAAAGTACATGCCTCCCAACATCATTGCAATACTACTTTCAATAGCAAAGACCTGGAAGCCACCAAACTGTCTATTAGCAGATGAGGTCATAAGGATGTGCTACACGTATACAGTGGAATATTGCTGTCGTAAAGTAATGCCACTTGGGACAACACCACTGGATTTGGAGATGATCATACTGTGGGTAACAGGTCACACAGGAAAAGACAGCATATGATACCAGGTTGAGGTGGAAACAAAATGGATAGAAATACACAAATTAGCAAAAATAGACATAAACTTTTGGTTACTAAAGAAAGGTGCCAGAGAGGGATAAATTAGCACTTTGGGATTAGCGTATCTGTAGAGATACTCAACAAGGACCTAATATCCAGCACAGGGTATTCACTCAACAATCTGGAATAAGCTATCTGGGAAAAGTGGCCAAATATGATACATAGCCCTATGTATAACTGAGTCAAGCTGCTTGACAAGGAAAACAAACCCAAGTTTATCAACTGTATTTCAGTAGAAATAAAAATGAAATAAAAATATAAACAGGAATGATGCCTAGAATATTCTCCTCACATCTGGGTGAACAGGGCTGGTGGGACATCCCTGGAGCCTGAGCATCTAGGGTCCTAAAGCTGAGGGAGTGAGAAGGACGGGGCAGGAAAGGAACCCTTAAACCTGCACTGCCTGGTCCTTCTGCATGGAATCACAGGCCCCAGATCCAGGCGGGGCATCTGACAGCAAAGCCAGGTCTGCTGCTGCTGCTGCTGCTGAGTTGCTTCAGTCGTGTCCGACTCTGTGCGACCCCATAGAAGGCAGCACACCGGGCTCCCCCATCCCTGGGATTCTCCAGGCAAGAACACTGAAGTGGGTTGCCATTTCCTTCTTCAATGCTTGAAAGTGAAAAGTGAAGTCGCTCAGTCATGTCCGACTCTGTGACCCCATACATAGCAGCCTACCAGGCTCCTCCATCCATGGGATTTTCCAGGCAGGAGTACTGGAGTGGGGTGCCATTGCCTTCTCCAAAGCCAAGTGTAGTGCACTCAAAAGCAATGGACCCTGTAGGCTGCAAGACTTTGAGGAGTCACTGGGTCTCCTGGTGCTGGGGTTCCCACCTCCAGTCTCCTTCCATTGAGTCACCCTGCCTACAGACGACAGTTCCCTCATCACCGTGCTTTTGCAGGTGCTGGGATTTGTTCCTGGATGAAGGGTATGGGGGTGGAAATGGTGAGACAGAAGCTCTGGATATGTCTTGTGGCGCATTCAACTCTCTTTTACAACCGCGGACTTTTCCTGCCTGAGTAACCAGAGGTGGGAAGGAAGAAATCCTGCCGCCCCGTGGTCATTTCCCAGAACTACACCTATTATCTCCAGTGTTGGCACTGGAGATGCCCGTACTATGGAACCAGGTCAGATAGACAAAAATAGGCACTATAATGGTATTAGTTTGAAGTGTAATCTAAATATGGATAGAAATACACAAATTGAAAAAAGATAAATATGCTCAGAGACTTAGAAAAGAAATATATGCTTAGCAAAGAGGAAATGTGCAGGAGAAATGAATTAGCACTTTGGGATTAACATGTAACATATTTCTTGGGCTTCCCTGGTGGCTCAGATGGTAAAGGGTCTGCCTGCAGTGCGAGAGACCTGGGTTTGATCCCTGTGTCGGGAAGATCCCTTGGAGAAGGAAATGGCAACCCACTACAGTATTTTTGCCTGGAAAATGCCATGATCAGGGGAGCCTGGCAGGCTACAGTCCATGGGGTCACAAAGAGTTGGACATGACTGAGTGACTTCACTTTCTTTTCTATTTCTAAAATAGTCAACAAAGCCCTACTGTCTAACATAGGAAACTCTACTCAATACTCTGGAAGAAGCTAACTAGGAGTAGAGTCCAAAAACAAGTAGATGTGCTCCTATCTGTAACTGAATGATGCCAAAACAAATGCAACTTTGTAAATCAACTGTACTGCACTAGAAACTAAAAATTAAATGAAGATATCATTGAAAGGAATAATGCCTACTATAGTCACCTCTTGCCTGTGTGGTCAGGGCTGGGGGTACATCCCTAGAACCTGAACCAGACTGAATTGAAAAGCTGGACTGAGGGGAATGGAAAGGATGTGCCAGGAAAGGAAGCCCCTTGGGCCCATGGTGCCTGGGCCCTCCACATGGGACCACAGTTCCCAGATTAAGGTGGTTCCTCAGACAGCAAAGCCAAACACACTGCACTCCAAGGATGGTGGACCCTCAGGCTGCCAGGACTTTGAGGAGTCACCTGGTCTCCATGTCCCCTGGTGCTGGGGTTTCCACCTCCAGTCTCCTTCCTTACAGACAGCCCATGTATAGAGAACAGCACACTGAACACAGCGCTTTTGCAAGGGTTGGGATTTTTCCCATATTGAAGGGCAAGAGGTGGAAGTGGGGAGACACAAGCCTTGGGTGTGTGTTCTGGTACATTCAGCTCATTTACAACCACAGACTTTCCCTCATTTCCCCCTTGCCTGAGTAACCAGAACTGGGGAAAAAGAAATCCTGCTGCCTTGTGGCCATTTATGATTACCACAGCTATAAAATCAGTGCTATGAAATCTGCCCTCAAGAAATGTGCTTTGGTAAGTAATCAAAAGAAAATTCAAAACAGCCACTTTCAAGAAGCTCTTTTCAAGAGAGAAGCTATTTCAATTTTCCTTAAAAATCCTTTGGAATAGAAACACATAAGACATGGAAAGATGCTCAACACTGCTCAACATCAGAGAAATATAAATCAAAACTAAAATGAGGTCCCACCTTGCACCAGTCTGAGTGGCCATTGTAGAAAAGCTTACAAGTAGTAAATTTGGGGGATCACATGCAAAAAAGGAGTACTCCTATGCTGTGGGTGGTAGGAGCTATTATGAAGGATACTATTGATGTTCCTTAAAAAACAAAATGATAGTTACCACATAATCCACAGTTCCACTCCAGGGCATATATGTGACAAAAACCCTAAGGCTAAAGACACATGTACCCCAACATCATTGCAAAACTACTCTCAATAGCATGACGTGGAAGCCACCAGATGTCCATCAGCAAACGAGCACATAAAGATGATGTAGTATACATGTATTAATACAAGGGAATGCAGTTCAGACAGAAAAGGAATACAGTAATGTCATCACCTACAACATGAGTGGACCTAGAGATGATCATACTATGGGACACAGGTTAGATAGAGAAAGACAGAAAGCTTATGATATTACGTTGAAGTGGAATCTCAAATTGGATAGAATTACATAAATTTACAAAACAGAAAACCTCTCAGAAGAAACTTAAGGTTACTAGAGGGGAAAGGTGCAGGAGAGGAACAAATCAGCCTGTGGGATTAATATATGAACACTGATTTCTGTAACAGATACTCAACAAGGCCCTCCGGTCCAACACAGGGGACTCTACTCAACACTCTGGAAGAAGCTATTTGGGAGCGTCTGAAAATGAGTAGATGTACGCCTATGTATAACTAAGTCAAGCTGTGTGACACCTAAAACAAACATTACAAATCAACCAGACTCAAACAGATACTGAATATTAAGTGAAAATATTAAAAAGCAACGATGTCTATTGTATTCACCTCTTGCCTGGGTGTTCAGGGCTGGCAGGATGTCCCTGGCGCTTGAGCCAGCTAGGGTTCTAGGTTGGATTGTCTTGAGGCTGAGGGAGCTGGGAAGGATGTGCCAGGAAAGGAACCCTTTGACCTGAGGTGCCTGGTCCCTCATGAGACCACTGTCTCATGATCCACGTGGGCTATGCGTGCAACGCAAAGCATGTGTACCCTGTGAGCTGCAAGACTTTGGGGAGTCACGAGGCCTCCATGTCTCCTGCTGCTGCGGTTTCCACCTCCAGCCTCCTGCCTTCGAGTGACCCCACCTAGAGACCCAGCACCCTCATCACAGCACTTCTGCAGAGGCTGTGGTTTGTTCCTGGGTGAAAGGTAAGGGGGTGGAAGTGATGAGGCAGAAGCCGTGATGCTCTCATTTACAACCCACAGCAGGACTTGCCCTGTCTCCACCTTACCAGAACAGTAACCAGAGGTGGGGAAAGAGAAATCCTGCCACCACGTGGTCATTTTCCAGAACTACAACTTTAAAACCAGTCTTCCGGCCACGTGTTCGCAAGGCCTGTGCGGTTATTAATGAAAACAGCCCTCAAGATATGTGTTTTGTACGTAATGGAAAGAAAATTTATCTTTTAGATAAAATTTTAGATATCTTTTAAAGATACAAAAAACGTATCTTTAAGAAGTCCATTTCCAAAAAGAGGCCATTTCAATTTTACTCAATAATGCTTTTGTTTTTATAAAAGGATAGGGAAAGATGATCAACATCACTCATTAACAGAGCAATGTAAATCACAAGTACAAGGATTTACCAGAAGCCATCATCAAAAGTCTACAAGCACTGATTTTGGGGATGGCATGGTGAAAAAGATCTCTACTATGCTCTGGGTGGGAATGTAACCTGGTAAGAGCTACTGCAAATGACACGATGGAGGTTCCTTTAAAAATGAAATAAAGAGCTACCACATGACCTGTAATCCCACTCCTGGTATATACCTGATGAAATCTCTAAGGTGAAAGACACATGATCCTCAACGCCATTGCAACACCACTTTCAATAGCCAAGACGTGGAAGCTACCACATTGTCCATTAGCAGATGAGTGCATAAGGGTGTGGTACATATATACAAAGGAATATTGCTAATTAAAATAAGAAATAAAGTGATGTCACTTGGAACAACATAGGTGGAATTGGAGATGATCATATGACAGCATATGATATCAGGCTGAGGTGGAAACTAAAATGGATAGAAAAACATGAACTGAAAAAACAGAAATAAAAAAGTAAACTTTTGGTTCACAAGGCACTTCAGGTAAATAATAGCCTGTCCTGAAGAAGTGTGCTGTGGTAGGCAATCAAAAGAAAATTCAAAACAAGGCCATAATTTAAGAAGCCCATTTCAAGAGAGAGGCCACTTCAATTTTACTCAAATTGTGACTCAAAAAAATTTTACTTTTTCTTTTTTCCTGTAAAGGACATAGAAAGATGCTTTACATTGCTTATTATCATAAAAATGTAAATCAAAAGTATAATAAGGTACCACCTAGCACTAGTCCGAGGGGCCATCATCAAAATGTCTACAAGCAGTAAGTGTTGCAGAGGACCTAGGAAAAAAAAAGGATTCTCCTAAGCTGTGGGTGGGATGGTACCTGGTAAGAGTCACCACAGAGAACAACATTGTGGAGGTTCCTTAAAAATGAAGCTACAGTGCCCACAGGATCAGCAATCCAACTCTTGGGAATATACTTGAAAAAAGCCCAAAGGTAAAAGACACATTCACCCAAACGTCATTGCAGTAATACTTTCAGTCTCCACGAAGACAACAATCTGTCCATTGGCAGATGAATGCATGAAGAAGCTGTGCTGCATGTACACAAGGGAATGGCGCTCAGCCGTAAAAAGGGAAAAACAGCGGGACCGGGAGATGATCATACTGTGGGACGCCGGTGAGATAAAGACAGAGAGCATGTACGTCACATTGAGGTGGAATCAGAAAATGGATAGATCCACCCTAACTGAGAAAACAGACACATCCTCAGAGACTTAGAGAACTATATTTACCAGAGAGGAAAGGTGGGAAAGAGGGAAAAATTAGTACATGGGATTCATATATGAACACTGATATACATAATAGATAATCAACAAGCACCTTCTGTCCTGCACAGGGAACTCCACTCAACACTCTGCAAGGTACTGTTTGGGAAATGAAGCCGAAAACAAGTAGACATAGCCCTGTGTGTAACTGAATTGAGCTGCTTGACACCAAAAACAGACACACCACTGTTTATCAACTATGTTCCAACAGAAATAAAAAATGAACTGAAAATATAAATATTTTCCCCTCGTGCCTGAGTGGTTGGAGCTGGGGTACATACCTTCTGGCTCAGCTGGGTTGAGCCTTAAGGCTGGACTGTCCTAAGGCTGAGGGAGTGGGCATGATGTGCCAGGAAAGGAACTGCCTTACTCATAGTGCCTGGCCCCTCTGCATGGGACCAGAGTCCCCATATCCAGGCAGGCTATCTGACATCGTAGCCAGGCCTAGTGCACCCAAAGGATGATGGAGCCTCTGGGTTGCAAGTCCTTGGAGGAGTCACCTGGTCCCCACGTCTCCAGGTGCTGGGGCTCCCACCTCCAGGCTCACTCCTGTTATCCTGCCTATAGATGACGCTCTCTCACCACAGCATATATGCAGGGGTTTGGATTTACCCTGGATGATGGGTAAGGGGGTAGAAATGGTGAGACAGAAGCCCTGGGTGTGGGTGTTGGCAGATATTGCTCTCATCTACAACCCAAGACTTTCCCTCATCTCCCCCTTGCCAGAAAAGGTGAGGAGGAAGAAATCCCACTGCCTCGTTGTCATTCCCCATAACTACAGCATGAAATCAGTGCTTAGGGGAATTGCATTCACAAGGCTACTAATAACTCCCCTCAAGAAATGTGCTGAGGGAGGTAATGGAAAGAAATTTCAAAACACAGCCAACTTTCAAGAAACCCATTTCAAGAGAGAAGCCATTTCAATTTTTCTCAAAAATATTTTGTTTTGTTTTTTTTAATGTAAAAAGGCCATGGAAAGATGCTCAATATTGCTCATTATCAGAGAAATGTAAATCAAAACTACGAGGAACCACCTTGCACCAGTCCAAGTGGCCATCAAAGAAAAGTCTACAAGCAGTAAATGTTGGGGAGGGTGTGGAGAAAAAGAACTCTATGCGCTGGGTGGGAATGTAACCTGGTAATAGCCACTATGAAGGATACTATGGAGGTTGCTTAGAAGATGAAATGAGAGCTACCACACGATCCACAGTTCTACAAAACTAAGTCAAAAGACACATGTACCCCAACATCATCACAACACTGCCTTCGATTGTCAAGACCTGAAAGCCACCACGCTGTCCACCAGCAAATGAATGGATAAAGATGATGTAGTACATGTACACAGGGGAATATTGCTCAGACAAGAAAAAGAATAAAGTAATGTCACTTCCTACACATAGATGGATCTGGAGATGAGCATACTATGGGAAGCAGGTTAAAGACAGAGAGTATATGATACCACTTTGAGGTGGAATCCACAAATGTATAGAAATACACAAATTTACAAAAGAGAAACACACTCAGACTCAGAAACTTAAGGTGATCAGAGGGGAAGGGTGCTGGAGAGGGGTAAATTAGCATGTGGGATAAATATATGAACACTGATACTGTAATAGATAATCAACAAGAACCTTCTGTCCAGCACAGGGAACTCAATTCAACACTCCGGAAGAAACTATCCGGGAAAAGAGGTCAAAAATGAGCAGATGCATCCCTGTGTAAAACTGAACTGAGCTGCTTGGCCCCCAAAACAAACACAACACTGTTAATCAAGTATAGTCCAATAAATACAAAAATGAAATGAAAATATAAACCAGAAGGATGCCTGCTATATTCCCCTCCTGCCTGGGTGATCTGGGCTGGCGGAACCTCCGTGGAGCCTGAGTTGGTTAGCATTCTAAGACTGGACTGTCTTAGAGTTGAGGGAATAGGCACAACGCGCCAGGAAAGGAACACCCTGGACCCAGTGTCCGGTCCCTTCGCACAGGACCACAGCCTGAAGATCCAGGTGGGCTGTCTGACAACTGAACCAGGCCTACTGCACCCAAAGGATGATGCACCCTCTGGTTTTAGGACTTTGAGGAGTCACCCGGTCTGCATGTCTCCTGGTGATGGGGTTCCTACCCCTAGCCTTTCTGACAGCACTATCACAGGGTTTTTGTAGGGACTGGGATCTTTTTTGGGGGCGCAGTGTAAGAGGGTGGAAGTGGTGAGACAGAAGTCATGGCTGTGTGTTTTCTGGCACATTCGGCTCTCATTTACAACCCAGGAGCAGGCCTTTCCCTCATCTGCCCCTTGCCTGGTAACCAGTTGAGGGGAAAGTGAAATTCTGTCACCTGGTGGCCATTCCCTATAGCTGCCACTTTAAAACAATTGCGTAGGGGTTGGCATTCACAAGGCCTGCTGGTTCTTAATGAAAACTGCCCTCAAGAAATGTGCTGTGGTAGGTAATTGAAAGAAAATTCAAAACACAGTCAACTTTCAGGAAACCCATTTCAAGAGAGAAGCCATTTCAATTTTCCTCAAAAAAAATTTTTTTCCCTTTGTAAAGGACATGGAAAGATGCTCAGCATCGCTCATTAATGGAGACGTGTAAATGAAGACTACAATAAGGTCCCACCCTGCAGCAGTCCAAGCGGCCATCATGGAAAAGTCTACAAGCAGTGAATGTTGGGGGGGGTGTGGAGGAAGAACTTTGCTATGCTGTGGGTGGGAATATAACCTGGTAAGAGCTGTGATAAAGGACATGATGGAGTGGAGGTTCCTTTAAACAAGAGATAAGAGCTACCACAATCCCATCACTGAGCATACACCTAACCAAAACCCTAAGGCAGAAGACAGATGAACCCCAAGGTCACCGCAACACTACTTTCATTAACCAAGACCTGGAAGCCACCAAACTGTCTATCAGCAGTTGAAATCATAAAGAAGATGTGGCACTTATATACAGGGAATGTGGCTAAGCCATAAAAAAGAATCTAGTTCCATTTGCAACAACACTGGTGGACCTAGAGATTATCATACTACCGGAAGGATGTCAGATAAAGATAAACAACATATGATTCTACCACTTTGAGGTGCAATCTAAAAATGTATAGAAACACATGAATTTACAAAACAGAAACATACTGACAGTCTTAGAAAAGAAACTTATGGTTGCCAAAGGAGAAAAGTGGGGAAGAAGGATACATCAGCACATTGGGATTAACATATGAACACTGACCTCTAAAATAGATCATTAAGAAGGGCCTCCCTGGTTGGTGGCTCAGCTGGTGAAAATTCCACCTGCAATGTGGGGGACCTGGGTTTGATCTCTGGGTTGGGAAGATTCCCTGGAGAAGGACATGGCAACCCACTCCAGTATTCTTGCTTTGAGAATCCCATGAACAGAGGATGCTGGTGGGCTACAGTCCATGGGATTGTAAAGAGTTGGACATGACTGAGCAACTAAGCATAGTACAAGAAGGAATTGTTCAGCACAGGGAACTCCACTGAACACTCTGGAAGATGCTGTCTAGGAAAAGAATCTAAAAACGAGTAGATGTACCCCTGTGTATAACCGAAGAAATCTGATTCATGTCCAAAAGAAATGCAACATTGTTATTTAGCTATACTCCAATATTAACTAAAAAAGAAATGAAACTATATGAACAGGAAGAATGCCTACAATATTCCCCTTACACATGGGTGTTTGGTGTTGGTGGTACATCCCTGGAGCCTGGGCTGGCTAGGGTCCTAAGGCTGGACTGTCCTAAGGCTGAAGGAGCTGGGAAGGATGTGCCAGGAAAGGAGCGCTGTTGGACCCGAAGTGCCTGGTTCTTCTGCATGGGACCCCAGTCCTCAGGGCCAGGCGGCCCATCCGACAACTAAGCCAAGGTCAGTGCACCCAAAGGATGACGGGCCCTCTGGGTTGTAGGGAGCTCTGGCTGTAGGTTCATATGTTAATCCCCACATGCTGAGTCGCCGGTTCTCCAGGTGTCCTAGTGCGGCGGTTCCCACAGTCTCCTCCTTTAGAGCTGCCCCTGCTCTGGACCACAGAACCCTCAGTAGTGTGCTTTTGCATGGGCTGGGATTTTTCTGGGTGTGAAGGGTAATGGGGAAGAAGCAATAATACACCAGCTGTTGGGTGTTTTTTTCTGACACATTTCCCTCTCAGTTACGCCCAGGAAAAGACCTTTCATGAAGGCTCCCGTTGCCAGAAGAACCAGATTTGGGCATGAAGAAACCCTGCCACCTTGTGGCCATTTCTGGTAAAAACAACTTTAAAAACGGTGATTTTGGAAACTTCACAAATGGCAACCCACTCCAGTATTCTTGCCTGGAGAATCCCAGGGACAGAGGAGCCTGGAGGGCATAGCTGCAAAAAGTCGGACATGACTGAAGCGACTTAACACACATATTCACAAGGCCTGAAGGGCTGTCAGTGACAGTATCCCTCAAGAAATGTCCTGGAGTAGGTAATCAGAAGAGAATTCAGAAGAAAGCAGGCTTTCAGAAGACAATTTGAAGACAAATTGTATTCACACCATTTTTTTTTTAACATATGAAAAGATGCTTAACATCACTCACTATTATAGAAATGCAAGTTAAAACTACTGAGGTATCACTGGCACAAATCGAGTGGTCATCATCAAAAAGTCTACAAAGAATAAATGCTGTGGAGGGCATGGGCAAAATGGTACCACCCTACACTGTTGGTGGGAATGTAAATTGGGAATAGGCTCTATGGAGAAAAGTATGGATGTTCCGCAAAATAAATAAACTAAAAATAGAGCTATCACATGATCCCAAGTATTATACCTGGGCATATACTTAGAGAAAACCAGAATTCAAAGGACACATGTACCCCAACGTTGATTCCAGCACTATTTACAACAGCCAGGACAAAAAAGCAATGAAAGTGTCCATAGATAGGTGGACAGAGAAGATGTGGTACATATATGGAAGTGACTATTACTCAGCCATAAAAAGAATGAAGTAATGCCATTTATAGCAACATAGCTGGACCTGGAGATGATCATACTCAGTGAAATAAGTCAGAGAAAGAAAAATATCGTATGACATAAATTATAGGTGGAATCTAATGATAGATGGCTTCCCTGGTGACTCAGTGGTTAGAACCCACCTGCAATATAGGAGACCTGAGTTCAATCCCTGGGTTGGGAAGACCCCTTGGAGAAGGAAATGGCAACCCATCCAGTATTCTTGCCTGGGAAATCCCATGGACAGAGGAGGCTGGCAGGCTACGTCCATGGGGTCACAAAAGAGGTGGACAAGACTGAGAGATTAAACAACAGCAATAGATATAAATGAACTTATTTACAAAACAGAAATGGACTCACAGCTTTCAAAAACAAAGTTATGCTTACTTAAGGGGATAAGTTTCAGGAAGGATAAAGTAGATCTCTTCAAGAAAAGTGGAGATGCCAACAGAACATTTCATGCAAAGATGGGCATAACAAGGACAGAAATGGCAAGGACTTAACAGGAGCAGAAGAGATTAAGAAGAGGTGGCAACAATACACAGAAGAATTGTACAAAAAAGGACCTATGACCTGGATAACCACGATGGTGTGGTCACTCACCTAGAGCCAGACATTCTGGAGTGTGAAGTCAAGTGGGCCTTAGGAAGCATTAATATGAACAAAACTAGTGGAGGTGATGGAATTCCAGCTGAGCTATTTCAAATCCTAAAAGATGTCGCTGTTAAAGTGTTGCATTCAATATGCCAGCAAATTTGGAAAACTCAGCATTGGCCAAAGGACTGGAAAAGGTCAGTTTTCATTCTAATCCCAAAGTAGGGCAATGCCAAAGAATGTTCATACTACCATATAACTGTGCTAATTTCACATGCTAGCAAGATAATGCTCAAAATCCTTCAACAGTATGTGAACTGAGAACTTCTAGATGTACAAACTGGATTTAGAAAAGGCAGAGAAACTTGAGGTCAAATTGCCAACATTCACTTGATCATAGAAAAAGCAAGGTTATTCCAAAAAACATCTACTTCTGCTTCACTGACTACACTAAAGCCTTTGACTATGTGGATCACATCAAAATGTGGAAAATTCTTAAAGAAATGGGAATACCAGACCACCTTACTTGCCTCCTGAGAATCCTGTAAGCAGGATAAGAAGCAACAGTTAGAACCAGACATGGAACAACGGACTGGTTCAAAATTAGGGAAAGGATTTCATCAAGGCTGTATATTGTCACTCTGCTTATTTAATTTATATGCAGAGTACATTATGTGAAATGTCAGGCTGGATGAAGCATAAGCTGGAATAAAGATTGCTGGGAGGAATATAAATAACTTCAGATATGCAGATGACACCACCCTTATGACAGAGAGTGAAGAGGAACTAAAGAGAACTAAAGAGAACTAAAGAGTGAAAAAGCTGGCTTAAAACTAAACATTCAAAAAATGAAGATCATGGCATCCAGTCCCAACACTTCATGGCAAATGGATGGGGAAAAAGTGGAAACAGTGACAGACTACTTTCTTGGGCTCCAAAATCACTGTAGATGGTGACTTCAGCCTCAAAATTAAAAGATATTTGCTCCTTGGAAGAAAGGCTATGAAAAACTTAGACAGCATATTAAAAAGCAGAGCTATCCGACTTTGACTACAAAGGTCCATCTAGTGAAAGCTATGGTTTTTCCAGTAGTCAAGTATGGATGTGAAAGTTGGGCCATAAAGAAGGCTGAGTGCTGAAGAATTGATGCTTTCAAACTGTGGTGCTGGAGAAGACTCTTGAGAGTCCCTTGGACAGCAAGGAGATCAAACCAGTCCATCCTAAAAGAAACCAACCCTGAATATTCATTGGAAAGACTCATGCTGAAGCTGAAGCTCCAATATTTTCGAAACCTGATGCGAAGAGCCAACTCATTGGATGAGAACCTGATGCTGGGAAAGTTTGAGGGCAGGAGGAAAAGGGGACGACAAAGGATGAGAAGGTTGGATGGCATTAATGGCTCAATGGACGTGAGTCTGAGCAAGCTTCAGGAGATGGTGAAGGGCAGGAAGCCTGGCATGCTGCAGTTCATGGGATCACAAAAAGCTGGACATGACTTAGTGACTGAACAACAACAACAAAATATGAGGTTAGGCTTAATATATCCCCAGTAATATATTGAAAACAAATAATCAACAAGGCCCTACTCTATCGCACAGGAAATTCTATTCAATATTCTGTTATAACCTATATTGGAAAAGAATTTGAAAAAAATGGATATATGTATATGCATAAGTGAATCTCTTTGCTATATACCTGAAACTAACACAACATTGGAAATCAACCATACTCCAATACAAAATAAAAAAATTAGGAAAAATAAAATATATGGACAAAAGATATGCACTATCACTTCATCAAAGATGACATATGCATGGCAAATAAACTGATAAAAAGATAGCCAACCTCATTAATGGCAAAATCTAAATTAAAACTACAATGCGATACCACGACACATCTACTAATACGGCTAAAACACCTATCCTTCTGAAAATGCTGCAGAAAGTCACAGAGGAAGAAAAACATCTCAATTCATTTTATGAGGAAACCATCGCCCTGATACCAAAACCAGACAAAGATGCCACACAAAAAGAGAAAATTACACGCCAATATCACTTATGAACATAGATGCAAAATTCCTCAACAAAATACTAGCAATCTGTATTCTACAATACATTAAAAAGATCATACACCATGATCAAGTGGGATTCATCCCAGGGATGCAAAGATTTTTCAACATCCACAAATACATATGATATGCCACATAAACAAATTAAAGAATAAAAACATGTGATTATCTCAATAGATACAGAAAAATCTTTTGACAAAATTCAGCTCCCATTTATGATAAAAAAAACTTTCCAGAGGCATAGAGGGTACCACATACCTCAACATAATAAAGGCCATATTTGAAAAACCTATAGCTAGCATCATACTCAATTGTGAAAAGCTGAAACCATTCCCTATAGGATCAGGAAGAAGACAAGGATGCCACTTTTCACCACTTTCATTCTACATAGTTTTGGAAGTCCTAGCTACAGCAATCAGAGAAGATAAAGAAGTAAAGGGAATCCAAAGTGGAAAAGAAGTCAAACTGTCACTGTTTGCAGATGACATGATCCTATACACAGAAAGTCCTAAAGATACTACCAGAAAACTGCTAGAACTCATCACTGAGTTTGGTGAAGTTGCAGGTTACAAAATTAATACACAGAAATCTATTGCATTTCTATACACTACCAATGAAAGATCAGAAAGAGAAATTCAAGAAGTAATTCCATTTACCACTGCATCAAAAAGAATGAAATATCTAGGAATAAACCTACCTAAGGAGACAAAAGACCTGTACTCTAAAAAGTATAAGATGCTGGTGAAAGGTATCAAAGACGACATAACTCAATGGAAAGATATACCATGTTTGTGGATTGGAAGAATCAATATTGGCAAAATGACTATACTACCCAAAGCATTCTACAGATTCAATACAATCCCTATTAAATTACCAATGGTATTTTCCACAGAACTAGAAGAGAAAATCTCAAAATTTGTACAGAGACACAAAAAACTCCAAATAGCCAAAGCAATCTTGGAAAAGAAAAATGGAGCTGGAGGAATCATGTTCCCTGACTTCAGACTATACCACAAGGCTGCAGTCATCAAAACAGTGTGGTACTGGCACAAAACCTGAAATATAGATCAATGGATCAGGATAGAAAACTCAGAAATAAGCCCAGCACCTATGGTCAATTAATCTATGACAAAATAGGCAAGACTACACAATGCTGGAAAGACAGTCTCTTCAACAAATGGCATTGGTAAAACTGGACAACCATATGTAAAAAAAAAAAAGGAATGAAATTAGATCATTCCTTAACTCCATACACAAAAATAAGCTTAAAATGGATTAAAGACCTAAAATTGAGATTGGCCACTATAAAACTCCTAGGGAAAAACATAGGCAGAATACTCTCTGACATAAATCAGAGCAACATCTTTTCTCAATCCATCTCCCAGAAAAATGGAAATAAAAGCAAAAATAAACAAATGGGACCTGCTTAAACTCAAAAGCGTTTGTACAAAAAAAGGAAATAGAAACAAAATGAAAAGACAACTCATAGATTGAGAGAAAATGTTTGCAAATGATGTGACTAATAAGGTGTTAGTCTCCAAAAGTTATAAACAGCTTATGACTCTTAATAGCATTAAAACAAACAACCCACTCAAAAAATGGGCAGAAGATCTGAATAGTCATTTCTTCAAAGAGGATATACATATAGCTACTATGCATGTGAAAAGATGTTCAACATCGCTAGTTATTAGAGTAGTGCAAATTAAAACTATAATCACCTCACACTAGTCAGAATAGCTATCATCAAAAAAATCCAGAAACAATCAAATGTTCTTTTTTTAACTTGCTCATTTAAAAAATGAGACAATGCCATTTGCAGCAACATGTCTGGACATAGAGAATATCATACTGAGTGAAGACGGACAGAGAAGGAGAAATATCATATGACATCCCTTATATGTGGCATGTAAAAGAAATGATACAAAGTAACTTACTTAACAAAATAAAAAGAAAGGCACAGACTTAGAAACCTAACTTATGGTTGCTGGGGAGAAGGGGTAGTTAGGAAATTTGGGAAGGTCATGTATATACTGGTATATTTAAAATGGATAACCAACATTAATATACGTGTTGTATATAGCACATGGAACTTTGCTCAATGCTATGTGCCAGCCTGAATGGCGGGGGAGGGGGGCGGGAAGCTGTGGTTTGGGGGAGAATGGAAACATAAATATGTTTGGCTGAGTTCCTTTCCTACTCACCTGAAACTGCCACAATATTGTTAGTCAGCTATACCCAATTTTTTTTTAACAGCAAAAACATTTTTTATTGGGGTATAGCTGACTAACAATATTGTGGCAGTTTCAGGTGAGTAGGAAAGGAACTCAGCCAATGTATGAAGCAACGGACAAACAATTAATCTCAAAAATATACAAGCAACTCCTGCAGCTCAATTCTAGAAAAATAAATGACCCAATCAAAAAGTGGGCCAAAGAACTTAACAGACATTTCTCCAAAGAAGACATAAAAATGGCTAATGAACACATGAAAAGATGCTCAACATCACTCATTATCAGAGAAATGCAAATCAAAATCACAATGAGATATCACTTTACACCAGTCAGAATGGCTGTAATCCAAAAATCTACAAGCAATAAATGCTGGAGAGGATGTGGAGAAAAGGGAACTCTCTTACGCTGTTGGTGGGAATGCAAACTAGTACAGCCACTAAGGAAAACAGTGTGGAGGTTCCTTAAAAAACTGCAAATAGACCTGCCATATGACCCAGCAATCCCACTGCTGGGCATATACACCGAGGAAACCAGAATTGAAAGAAACACGTGTACCCCAATGTTCATCACCGCATTGTTTACAATAGCCAGGACATGGAAGCAACCTAGATGCCCATCAACGGACGAATGGATAAGAAAGCTGTGGTACATATACACAATGGAATATTACTCAGCATTAAAAAAAAATTCATTTGAATCAGTTCTACTCAGGTGGACGGAACTGGAGCCCATTATCCAGAGTGAAGTAAGCCAGAAGGTAAAACAACAATACAGTATACTAACGCATATATATGGAATTTAGAAAGACGGTAATGAGAACCCAGCATGCGAGACAGCAAAAGGAACGCAGATGTGTAGAACAGACTCATGGACTCTGTGGAAGAGGGCAAGAGTGGGATGATATGGGAGAATGGCATTGAAACATGTTAATTATCATATGTGTAATCAATCGCCAGCCCAGGATTGATGCTCAGGGCTGGTGCACCGGGATGACCCAGGGGGAGGGAGGAGGGAGGGAGGAGGGAGGGGGGTTCTGGAGGGGGAGCATATGTAAACCCATGGCGATATCATGTCATTGTATGGCAAAACTAATAAAAAAAAAAAGAAAGAAAGAAACTAATAGTAGAAATAAAAAAAATATATAGTAAAGAATATTCAAGAAAGTGGAATCAGCAAGAACTCAGTGGGTTGTGGAAATGGTAAGGAGTGCTCGCCTGGGCTCTTGATGGAGAAGGATGTTGGGAAGGCAGGTTGGGTACCTAGGAACTGTGGGTACCAACTAAGGAGTGAAAACTTCAACCTAAAAACAGCGGGGAGGGTTTAAACCCAGGAGAGTGATAAGGGTGGTTCCCCCTCTTTTGCCAACAAATGAGTCAATTCACTGACGCTGGAACTAAAACTGTCTGCTGCCTCAATCAGAGTATCAAGTCGTTTTAGATTCCTATATCATGAAATGAAATTTCTTTTTATGTTACTGGTTTTGGCAAGCAGAAACACTATTGCTCTCAGGGCAAATACTATTAATCTTGCAGTTAATTAATAATAATTGAACATCTGCTGTGTGCCAGGCACTGTGTTCATTGCTGGGAATCCAGAATAAACAAGGATGAGGGTCTTTCCCTTAGATACTTGTTATATGAGGCAGATACAGAACAAGTGATTTAAAATATGATGTGTTATCAAAAGTAAAAGAGTAAAGGCGGCTACAGAAGCATTTAATGGGGGAGCTGACCTCATTTAGGGGTTCAGGGAAGCCTCTCTGCCAAAATGGTCAAGTGAAAACTAGATTGATTGTCGTTTTATTATTAGCAGCAATATCATCCCCTATTTCCTTAATAATTAAGCTTTTTCTCTCAAGTGGTTGCTTCTCTTCCACCTTCAATCATGTTCAGTTCTTGCCTAACTTATAAAAAGGAAGAAAAAACAAATCTCTCACGCGTATACACCCCAAACTAAGCTCCTCTTTGTTTTTCAGTCAGCCACACAAATCTGACTCCTGTGCATTCACATTTCCACACATTTATTTGTTTGCTCAAGTTCTGTGCTATGTGCACTGTGGACAAGGGGCTCCACAGACTGTCCGAGCACGTGAGGAGTAATGGAAGAGGAGGTGATGGCGAGCTTCTTCATTGGCAGGCATGTGAAGGAGTAGATACTGGCATTATCTCCATTATATAGAGGAAACAGCCTCAGAGAGGTTAACTGGCTTGTTCAGAGATCGTCCTTTTCCACTCTTAGCCTTTCTGTAACTTTTACAGTTCCCATGAGGAACAAAAAGGCAAGGTGAGGTTTATCTCTTGTTCCTCATATATCCCGTAGAAGATGCTGAGAGCAGAGCTATGGCCCCAGAGAAGGATGAACAAATACAGATCCTAGTACATCCACCTCCTGGATAATTCACCTGAGAAGGAACCAGAGCCCACAAAGCATCCAATCACGCAGTAAGTCTGCCTTTCCTTAAAAAGGATAGTTCTCACTGGGTTCTGAAAAAGACTGCCTAGGAATTTTTACTCTGCACACAAAGTCCCTGCTCTTCATAGAAACAAACAGTAACTATCCATTTCTGCAGCATTTTGGTCTCATACATAATGTTCAATTTCCGGCAGGTTTAATTTTGTTTTAGCAAAAGATAAGGCTCTTTTGTTGGAGTTTCTCTTTCAGAAATGAAACTGAACTGAGAAGAAATATCAGAAACTCTATTTGGCTATCACTGCGGAGGATGGCTTATCAGCCCCCAGACTTGCGCGGGTCTGTGCACAAGGAGAAAACGCCAAGTGTCGGCAAGCCTGCAGGGGGCGCTAGTGCAGTGGCTGGATGGGGCTGCAGACGGGACCAGAGGCTGGCTGGGGAAAGAACGTCGCAGCTGAGTGCAGAGGGGTCGGCGGTGGAGCTGAGGGCCCAACTTGTGCAGCGGTTCCTTCTGTTCCATACCCACTCGCTGCCAAGGAAGGAGCTGCTCCCTGGGCCGTGCACGCAGCTGGAATGCAAACACTCGGGCCGCTGTTGTTTCACATGAGCAGACCGTTCAGCTTCATTGTCATCTCCTCACACAGGCCTCTCTCACCACTTTGTCCAAAGTGGCCATTTTCTTTATTTAGGCTCCTTTTCTTCTTTCACAGCGTTTACTCCAATTTGTAGGTCTCTCTTCCTCCAATACAAATCCTATTAGACAGTGATCTGTCTTGTCCACTGTTACAACTTCAGTATCTAACACAGCTGTGGGCTCACCCTGGGTGTTCAATAAAAAGCACTTGAATGAAAGATGAATATCAGTTAGAGATCACTTACTGTCCTCTCCTAAAGGTGTAACTGCAGCCAACCACTCTAATTTAGAGAAATGTGGGAAGCTGGTATACTTGAAATAAATGTATATGTATCAATGTCTATATCTATAGGTAATATTACTCAATGTTATACAACTCTTATTTAGTTACATTTTATTGCATTACTGTCTTGCAAAACGAAAAAAAAGTAATGATATTCCACACCATATACAATATGTAGGAAAAGTTTTGTACGAATTGCTAAAACCTTGCTATTCAAGCTGTTCCATAGACCAGCAATATTGGCATGACCTGTGAGCTTGCTGAAAATACAGAATCTCAGGCCTCAATCTCAGATTCAAGGAATAAAAATTTGCATTTTGAAAAACAATCCTTTGTCAGTTGTTTCATTTGCTATTATTTTCTCCCATTCTGAGGGATGTCTTTTCACCTTGTTTATAGTTTCCTGTGCTGTGCAAAAGCTTTGAAGTTTAATTAGATTCCACTTATTTATTTCTGTTTTTATTTGCATTATTCTAGGAGGTAAAAGGAAAGTTATGACCAACCTAGATAGCATATTTAAAAGCAGAGATATTACTTTGCCAACAAAGGTCCGTCTAGTCAAGGCTATGGTTTTTTCCAGTAGTCATGTATGGATGTGAGAGTTGGATGGTGAAGGAAGCTGAGCGCCAAAGAACTGATGCTTTTGAACTGTGGTGTTGGAGAAGACTCTTGAGAGTCCCTTGGACTGCAAGAAGATCCAACCGGTCCATCCTCAAGGAGATCAGTCCTGGGTGTTCATTGGAAGGACTGATGTTGAAGCTGAAACTCCAATACTTGGGCCACCCCGTTCGACGAGTTGACTCTTTGGAAAAGACCCTGATGCTGGGAAGGATTGGGGGCAGGAGGAGATGGGGACGACAGAGGATGAGATGGCTGGATGGCATCACCGACTCGATGGACATGGGTTTGGGTGGACTCTGGGAGTTCTTGATGGACAGGGAAGCCTGGCGTGCTGCAATTCATGGGGTCGCAAAGAGTCGGACATGACTGAGTGATTGAACTGAACTGAAGAGGTAGGTCATAGAGGATCTTGCTGTGATTGTGTCAAGGAATGTCCTGCCTATGTTTTCAGCTCATGCAGCTTAATACCAGAAAAACAAACAACCCAATCAAAATGTGGGAAGAAGACCTAAACAGACATTTCTCCTAAGAAGATATACACATGGCTAACAAACACATGAAAAGATGCTCAACATTGCTCATTATTAGAGAAATGCAAATCAAAACTACAAAGAGGTAACACCTCACACCAGTGAGAATGGCCATCATAAACACATCTACAAACAGACACGTGTACCCCAATGTTCATCACCGCATTGTTTACAATAGCCAGGACATGGAAGCAACCTAGATACCCATCAACTGACGAATGGATAAGAAAGCTGTGGTACATATACACAATGGAATATTACTCAGCATTAAAAAAAAATTCATTTGAATCAGTTCTACTCAGGTGGACAGAACTGGAGCCTATTATCCAGAGTGAAGTAAGCCAGAAGGAAAAACAACGATACAGTATACTAACGCATATATATGGAATTTAGAAAGATGGTAACGAGAACCCTGCATGCGAGACTGCAAAAGAAACGCAGATGTATGGAACAGTCTCGTGGACTCTGTGGAAGAGGGCAAGGGTGGGATGATATGGGAGAATGGCATTGAAACATGTTAATTTTCATATGTGAAATCAATCGCCAGCCCAGGTTTGATGCTCGGGGCTGGTGCACCGGGATGACCCAGGGGGAGGGAATCGGGAGGGAGAAGGGAGGGGGGTTCTGGAGGGGGAGCATATGTATACTCATGGCGGATTCATGTCAATGTATGGCAAAACCAACACAACAAAGAAAATTTAAAAAAAAATCTACAAACAAATGCTGGAGAGGGTGTGGAGAAAAGAACCCTCTTGCATTATGGTGGGAACGTAAATTGATACAGCAACTATGGAGAAAAGTATGGACAATCCTTAAAAAAACAAGGACTACAACTTCCATATGACCCTACTACTGGGCATATACCCTGGGGATACCATAAATGAAAAAGACATATGTACCCCAATGTTTATTGCAGCACTATTTACAATAGTTAGGACATGGAAGCAATCTAGATATCCATTGACAGATAAATGTATCAAAAAGTTGTGGTATATATACATGTAATAGAATATTACTCAGCCATAACAAGGAATAAACTTGAGTCAGTTCTAAAGAGGTGGATGAACCTAGAGCCTATTATACACATAGAAGTAGGTCAGAAACAGAAAAAAAATATCATACATGAATGCATATATATGGAATCTAGAAAGATGGTACTGATCAACCTATTTGCAGGGCATCAACGGAGACGCAGACATAGAGAACAGACTTGTGGACAGAGCGGGGACACAGTGGAGAGGGTGGGACAGACAGACAGAGAGTAGTATGCCAACATATATACTAACATATGTAAAACAGACAGTAGGAGATTGCTGTATGTCACAGGGAACTCAAACCTGGTGCTCTGTGACAAGAGGAGTAGGATGCGGCGGGAGGTAGGTCAGGCAGGATAGGATATGGGTATACGTACTGCTAGCTCATGTTGATGTATGGCAGAAATCAACAGAATACTATAAGCAATTATCCTCCAATTAACAAAGATAAAAAAGAATCTGCATTTTAATGAGTTCCCTGGCTTGAGAAACTGCCCTAAAAGATTCGCAGTTTAGCCTGGGAGCTCATTCTGTGAACTGCAGGGGGCGCTTTCCCAAAGTTAAGAAAAGAAGTAATAGTGGGCACCAAAGTGCTGAAGTGAATGGTGGTTCAAGGATGAATAAGAAGTTCTAAGCCTCCCAGGTAGGCTTTTGCTTGTGAACGCTAAAGCGAGGCCACTGGCTAAGTTAGTGGCGTTTTAACCAGGCCTAAGTCATGCCATGTTACTGGCGTGTTAACTCTCAGTGTTTCATTCAGGACCGGACAGCAGGCATCCGTCTACCCCAGCTATGACTGGAGAGAGGGTATCTGAATGAAGTGTTGATAGACAGTGCTTTTTAATTTTTATAAATGATTTGATGGTTAATACTAACAGGACTTCTTAAAAAGTAAGTTAGCTGGCCAAAGAACTCAACAGATATTTCTCCAAAGAAGACATAAAAATGGCTAATGAACACATGAAAAGATGCTCAACATCACTCATTATCAGAGAAATGCAAATCAAAACTACAATGAGGTACCACTTTACACCAGTCAGAATGGCTGCCATCCAAAAATCTACAAGCAATAAATGCTGGAGAGGATGTGGAGAAAAGGGAACCCTCTTACACTGCTGGTGGGAATGCAAACTAGTACAGCCACTATGCAGAACAGTGTGGAGATTCCTTAAAAAACTGCAAATAGACCTGCCATATGACCCAGCAATCCCACTGCTGGGCATACACACCGAGGAAACCAGAATTGAAAGAGACACGTGTACCCCAATGTTCATCGCTGCATTGTTTACAATAGCCAGGACATGGAAGCAACCTAGATGATGCCCATCAACAGACGAATGGATAAGAAAGCTGTGGTACATATACACAATGGAATATTACTCAGCATTAAAAAAAAAATCATTTGAAGCAGTTCTACTCGGGTGGACGGAAATGGAGCCTATTATCCAGAGTGAAATAAGCCAGAAGGAAAAACAACAATACAGTATACTAACGCATATATATGGAATTTAGAAAGATGGTAACTGGTAACGAGAACCCTGCATGCAAGACTGCAAAAGAAACGCAGATGTATAGAACAGACTCGTGGACTCTGTGGAAGAGGGCAAGGGTGGGATGATATGGGAGAACGGCATTGAAACATGTTAATTATCATATGTGAAATCAATCGCCAGCCCAGGGTTGATGCTCGGGGCTGGTGCACCGAGATGACCCAGGGGGAGGGAATCGGGAGGGAGGGGGGTTCTGGAGGGGGAGCATATGTAAACCCATGGCGGTTTCATGTCATTGTATGGCAAAACCAACACAATAAAGTAAAGAAAATTAAAAAAAAAAAAAGTAAGTTAGCTGGCTATTGTTATTAAGAACTTGAGCCTGTTTATCCAGTTACTATATTCCTGAGGTGGTCAGCTATTCAAAAACCACCTCTCAGTACCTGGTTCCTGTCATTTTCTGGCAACCACTTGAGGGAAAATGGTGACAGGCTCCTCCCTGAAAAGCTGTTACCAAAAAACCCCTCAATTCTCTAAATGGTAGATGTGATCAGTGAGGGGGATAATAAGTGGTCTGATCTTTCGCACTTGAATTGGTCTTAAATAAGCATTTGTTCAGTGCCGAAAGGTGCCAGTGTGGGGCCAGTGCTGGGAATCAAGACTAATAAAGCCAGATTCCTGCCTTCAGTGGGATTATGTGACTTCCATTCACCCAGACAAATCTCTTCCTGGCCTGGTAAAAAATTCCCTCTCTCTTTAATCAATTTACTCTGTGCCCTAGGTCAGCAGGAGGATCAATGGCAATGAAAAAATCTTGTTCTTTTTCATCTGGAAAATTAAACCTCCTTCCCAAAATGTCGTTAGTCACTGATCCTCATCAGTGAGGATAATCTTTCCTTTACTCTGAGCAGGCTGTTTTTTTTTTTTTTTTTTGTAGGCCTTCAGAGCAGAAAGAAAAATCATTTCCGAAGCTTCCTTTTCTGTTGAATGTGTCTGGCACACTGGTGCTAAACAGGCAATAAATCATAATAAATGGATATAGTCGCCCATGGCATGATCTGATTGAGTCGTTTAAACGATCACTTTGTGTTGACAAAGGGTAGGGTGATTATGCCAGAGGAATTCAAAGGTGCTTGAAACAAATGAACTGGAGAAATTGCTTGAAAAATGTAGGGAGGTCCTTGTGGGCAACAGCTTCCTGTATGCTGGCTCAGCCTTTAAGTCTGTACACGCCGGTGGATGAGTAATTAAGATGCTGCTAATTCTTTGGCCTTACCCTCGGTGGAGTGGACCCGACCACATACTGCCACCTGAGATTTGCTTTCTGAATCTGCAATTTTGAGAGATGAACCTCATACTGACCTGCTAATACTGTTCCACGGGTTGGGGGACTAATGTTCACATTAATGTGTCGAGTCATTTAGAGGACCACTCCCAGCACACGTGTAGCTGTCCTAATACAGACATGAGACTTCAACAGGCAAGTTTCTATTCGTAATGATAATAATTCCTGCAAATGGGCTGCTTTTGCCGGTGCATCCCCCAGCCATCCCACTGTTGCTCTTAGGGCACTTGTCTAGGGCTTGTGGGTGACAGTTATTGTTGTATGTATTTTCCAAAGGAAAGTGCCAGACAGCAAGCGACTTCCCTTGGGTCACCTCACATGCAGGAAGGAGTGAGAGCACAATGCTAGTTCTTTCCCATCCCCTCCAGAGGCCACCACACAGAATGAGCTGCACGGCTTGGCATGGACTCGAGGAGGACAGACATCCCCTGGCGGACTCCTGGCTGAACCGTCAGTTCCTCCTCGCAGCTCAGTCCTGAGGTGGAACCCGGGTGCCTCATTCTACATTTTGCTCAACTTTCCCTGGGTTGGCAAGCTCACCCACTCGAGTTCATATGGCGGTTCCTACACTGGCAATGAGGGCATCCTCCTCTGCCTGCACTCGAAATATGGTGGGTGGGTTTCTCCCCCAGCAGAGGCACCGTGGACCAGTCCCTGGGCTCTGGAGATGAGACTCAAATTTGGGGTCTTTGTAAAGCGTGGCGGGTGATTCCAATCAGCAGGTAGGGCAAAGACCTGCTGTCTTAGAAATGCTGACTGGAAGCTTAGTTGGTAATAAGAATCCCTTTTCATCTGAGAAGACTAAGCTCTCTTTTGTATTTACATCCCTCTCTGATCAGGACTCAGGTGACCTGCCTCCAAATAAACGGCTTAACTACTAAAGCCACTGGGTCCAAGGATACTGGAGGAGCCTCAAGGTATGCCTGTGGCTGCCACCGTGCCTAAGGTAGAGGGAGAGCAGCTGGGAAAATGCTCACACTCCCCAGCCTCCCCCACCCCATCACGTCCTCTGCACCATTAGATTCCACTATCAGCTGCTTTGCTAAACACACAGGGTGTGTTGTTGGGGGAAGACAGAACCATCTCAGGCTGCTTTTAGCACCAGAGACCATGTCACTCCTCACCTGAAACCTGCATGCTTTAACACAAGCACCCATGGAAAGAAAAATCCACCCACCATGACCCCTCAGGGCCAGTCACTAGAAACCAATGCTGATGGTGGAGCGACCTCTGTCACCAGTCTGCCGTGCAAAGCTGCTCAAGAAGGCTCTGGTCAACTTAGAAACCCAGCCCTGTGAATGCCAGTTGGCCAGCTGAGGTCAGAATTTGCCCAACTCCATGCCCTGCTGCCCCTCCCAGTGGTTCCTTTCAAGGGCCTCACAGAAACCTGTTCCTAGGGGTGAGGCTGCTGTGTGGAGGAGGTGAGGTCTGGAGGGGATGAAATGAACAAGGCCTGAGGAGGTGCCGCTGCTCCTTTTGCCAGGGGCTGTTTTCAAAGCAAAGGATGATTCCGTTAAAATGCATACTCAAAGCAACTGCGAGTATGGAATACATGGGTCCTAAATGGCTCCTTCTGATCTCAAATCAGTACATTTACTTCATGTCTTTATCTTTTGATCCTCTAATACGTTTTTTAGAGAGTTTTGCTCTTGACTCCAAAGAGTCAGGGTTATGGGGCCTTTGTTCAGGTTCCCAGTGGTTGAGGACTATGTTCTTTGACTACATTTACATAGCTCGATAAATGATCGAAAGAAGAAAAAAGAACGAGAGGGCGGTTTCACTGTGCTAATAAAATGGCAGCTCTTCCCTGTCCTGGCAAACAGTGCTGGCCATAAGCCAAGGGGAGCTGGCTGTTGTTTTTTAGGACAGTATTCTCTATAAAGGCTTCAAGTCTGGTTAAATTTCAGGAGTCTCTGGAGGGCTGGGGCTGATTAGGAGGGCATGGATTCCTCCGGCTGTTGTGATGCATCTTTTAAATATCTCGACTGTGGAGTCCAACTGCCCTGATTCCACTCTCTGATTGGCCTCCTCAGTCAAGGCCAACCAGCACTCTCTACTCCTTGGCTTTCTTATTAGGAAAATGAAAGGATGGGACTTCCCTGGTGGTCCAGTGGTTAAGAATCCTCCTGACAATGCAGGGGACATGGGTTCTATCCCTGGTGCAGGAAGTTCAGATCCCACAGCCTGTGGGGCAGCTAAGCCCATGAGCCACAAGTACTGCACCCGCATGCCCTAGAGCCTGTGCTCCACAAGAGAAACCATCGCAATGAGAAGCCTGGGCACAGCAATGAAGATTCAATGCAGCCAAAAATAAATAAGTTAAAAAAAAACCAAAGAGGAGTTGGAGTGCCCAACTCCAGAGCTGTTATACAGTTTGAGGGAGCTCAATAACCATGTCACCCATTAGAGTGCCAGACACATAGTCGATACAAAGTAAATGCAAAGTGAATTAAATGTTGTTGTTATTTTTGGTTGACCACAAAGACCCTGTCCTCTGGAGACTCTCTGAAGGCCTGACTGGACTGAATTGCCTGGAATTACTCTGAATGAGTCAGCTTTATCCATATCTACAGTATTACAGGGGGTGAACCTGGAGATATCAAATGCAGCTAAATGACACAACTGCCAGACCCTCAAGACCAGGCCTTCATCAATATATCAATATATACAATATGCAGGAATATACCAGCATCCTCTTAAGCTGAGTAAAGCCTCTGAATCAGGCCAGCAGGGTGCAGCTGAGTGAAAAGAACACTACGCTTTGAAGTCAGAAGATCGGTTTAAGTGCACTGTCTATCGCTTACTTGCTATGTGACCCTGGGCAAACCTATCTGGGCCTCAGTTTTCTTAACTGTTAAATATTAATTACTTTCCTTCTTAAAGTTGCCTTGTATGAAGTAAAGATGCTATACAAATATAGAGTGGGACATATTATTTTTCTTATTATTCGTATTATCTGACAAGAACTTTTTTAAAATAGTAAAAATTTAGGGGGGCTACATTCTAGCAACTAAATTGCTACAAAAGGTTTTGAATGTCGCCAGGTAAACTGGATGGACTCTACTGGTTCTGTGTGTGCAGGTGGAGTCTGAGGGGGGGTGTATCTGTGTGGGGAGCTTGTGCTCTGGAGCTTCTTATCAGCCTTAAAGACCAAGAGAAAGTTGCACGGGGAACTTAAGGTTTAGAAGAATTTGTTTTAAAAATACAGATGCTCTATTGACCTCTGGGGGTAGAATGGATTGGTCAAGATCTCCACTTATAGCCACTTGAAATAACCAGCAAGGCTAGATTAGGCTTATGGATTCAGAGAGCCCTAGAGGATGGCCTGTCAGCACTTTCCCCTTTCCTAGTATCTAAGTTTGAATGAGTCAAATGAGTCAAAATATTTTCACTTGATGTGTGGCCACTGTCTTCATGATTAACTTGCCACATTGCTGTTTTAGGAAAGACTGAATGCTAATCAGCCTTGCACTTTTTGGCAGTGCCTTTCCCTAGCACACAGGCATCCTCAATTTACTGAGAAGTATAAGCTTTAAGAGATGTAAAAAACTTAAAAATTGAGAACCAATATACTCTGATATAACTATTACTTTCACCAATTTTGATTTTTGCCAAACTCTAACCTAAAGCAAATGCAAAAAGAATAATGACAATTAATGGATGAAGACAATTACTCAGGTATAAATCTTATCTCTTTCAAGTTCAAGCTCATTCTGTTTACTCTTTCATCTTCCTGGGCATAGCTTGATTAAAGGTAAATGCGGGGGAAAGGTAATTTGTGTCATTACTTGTACGTCTATTATGAGGAGGCCATTTTTATTTCATTATTTTATGAGAAATATTTAATAAAATAATATGATTTCTCCTCCCTAAATTTATAGTGCTATTACTATTCCCTTTCAGGATCCAAACTTCCCTGGGCATTCTTTCTCTTAGTAAGACTGACAGCAATTATTTCTAAGTGTAAAGACTGCTTCTTTTAAGTAGGAGGTCTTAGAGGTCTTTGTATGTATGTATGTGTTGTTTAGTTACTCAGTTGTGTCTGATTCTTTTGGAAACCCACAGACTGTAGAGCGCCAGGCTCCCCCATCCATGGAATTCTCCAGGCATGTGTATGTATGGGTATAAAGAGAGAGACAGAGAGAGTGAGAGAAAGTGTGTGTGTGTGTGTGTGTGTGTGTGTGTGTGAGAGAGAGTGTGAGTGTGAGTGTGTGTGTGTGTGTGTGAGTGTGTGTGTGTGTGTGTGAGAGAGTGTGAGTGTGAGTGTGTGAGTGTGTGAGTGTGTGTGTAGGGAACAGTAGAGACTTTTTCCTCCTCTCTCAACATAGCCATGAGGAAAACAGGTTGGTTGTTGTCACTTCCATTCCAGGGACAGAATGACAAAATTTCAGAGCCACATGGAGTGGTATTAGTATCTCCTCAGACTCTAGTTCCACCTTTTGCTGAACACAAGGGAACCACTCATTCTTAATGCAGAGCTCTAGTATTGCCTTTCAGTCTTTTCTTCCACAGCAGTATAGAGGACTGGTTAGATGGCAGCAGACTGAGAAATCTTTAATTTCTCATTTGACAAATATCTTTGGAGTAACTATCAGTGGTAGCACTCAGGATACAGAGGTCAACAAGACTTCATCAGTGCCCTTGTAGAGCTAACACACCATTTGGGGGGCAGTATTTGGCAAACAGAGGCTCCCATCAAGAGACAGAGTCCGAGAATCAATGGCAAAGTCAATATGACATTCAAAACACTTCAGTGTTATCACTTGCTGCAAGTGGGGATAAATGTCAAAGGCACATGAAAACTTAAGACTCTAGAGATTTTGTTGGGGAAACTTCCCCCAGATGCTTCAGGATGTATTTTGGTGGCAGAGACCTAGGTATATGGAACGGTAACAGCCATTTAAAGATCTTTGGTTGGGGGTCTGATATTCTTCAGTTTCTTTTCATCCATCTATTCATTCAACCACACTCTGAGTAGCCTATTCATACCACTAAGGCAGAGTGAAGTGCTTACAATTGGGAATGTGAAAATGAATTTAAAACCTGTTCTTTCTGACCTTGTGCAGCTCACATTCTAATGAAGGGAAAAGGACACCCAAAGAAAGAAGTACAGTACAATTTGTTAAGCATGTTAATAGAGTTATATGCTGACTGATGTGAAGACATGGGACAATTCCTTAGAAATGTATTTTAGAGTACCTGGGTAATGATGGCACTTTCATGACCCTTTTCAATTTCAGTCAACAATTTTAAGGTTATGTATATACATGGGGGAAGTTCACTTTCCCTTCATCTGAGATGGAAGATTCATCTAACATGAGCCTGTTTCCTTTACAACTACATGCAACTCTCTTAGTAAAGAGCATGGATAGAGTGAAAGCACTTTAATATTAAAATTTATAAGCCTAGATGGATTAGAGATGTTTTAACTTTTCAAGATCACTTGACCTTCCTGCTTTACCATTTCTTTGACCAACTTCCCTTAAGACAGGCTGACCTGAGGTTTCTTCCTAAAAAAAGAAAAAAAAAAAGCCGTAGTAGCATCATATGCTTATTTCTCAGTCATGTTATGCTTGCTTTAATATATGAAACAGTGTGAGGGGAAACACTCAATTGCTTTCTGAGCAATTCATCCTTGGCTACTGCACTTTTCTTTTTCTTTTCGGCTCAAAAACTTTCCTAGCTGGAACCAGAGTTAGATCAAAGAACAGCTTTTCTGTAATCAACGCACTCTGGCTTAACTCTGAAACAAGCTGGCTTCACCTGTAATTGAAAACGTGGACTATGGCAGCTCCCTTATTAGCCACCAAGGTCTGGGAGCGCTTGTTTCCCGGTGAACAGACAGGCATTCTCTCCTCCCCTTTGGTGGTTTGCTTTCAGGCAAGGGGCAAACCTCTGCAGGAATAGTCAGGCTCCTTGCAGCCTTATGCCATGGAACTTAACATCTATTTGGGGGATATGACATCTCTTCTCCATTCCCTGTTCCTCAGTTCTTCCCTGCCAGCAGCCCTCTCATGATGAGCTCTGATACATGTCTCACATACTGGCTCTACTGAACACTCAGCAGCTTTGCAACCTTGTTGCGAACATCAAGGTCAGAAACCACATGGTCTCCGGTGTCCTGGTCCTGCCAGTCTTGTATCTACAGAGCCTGGATGATTAGTCCACAATTGAGAAACTGAGGAGCTAGGAACTTAATACCAAGGGAAGGCATCTCACATTCAGAAGTAAGAATGTCTCCAGTGTTAGGCTCAACAGAGATGCTGATGAGATGATCTGGGCCATCATAGGTAAGGCTGCTGACCATACAGTTTGAATTGCTTTCAACATGGCTTCTGTGGGCTAAAGGTCATGACCATGGAAGAGAATAAGCTAAAAGCTAAGTATCTGCTCAGAGCTCTGACAAACTGGGCTACAGTCAAGTCATGAGGCCACACGGGGAGCCGCTGCTTTTAATCAACTTCCTTTACCAAATAACTTATGATAGATATGAAAAGAACAAAGCTAGCTATGGACCAACTGCATGACAGCTACAGCAACCCTTATCTGGCGAGCAGGAAATAACTAAATCAAAAGCTATAATTAGAAAAAGATAAGGGTTTTAAAATTAGTTTTTATTAATAGAATTAAGCCATATTAAGTCTTGAGATGCTATCACAAATATGCTAGTAAAATGTTCTTCCCAGATGAAAATGTATATGGACTAAAATATTTAGGAATCACTTACTGCATGTTAGTTTATAACATTAAATATTAAGTATATTAACTGGTAATATAAAGTAGTTTAATGACATTTTGCATCACTAGCTAAATAGCCAGGTAACTGCTTATCCATGTTTATAAAATATATAGACCAGACCCCCATCAACAGGATGTAAAATTAGGATACTGACTAGTCAGAGACTGAGTCCTCTTATAAAGAACCAAGGAATGAGCTCTGTGTGTATCATCTTAATAGGGAAGGAAAAGAGATTGGGGCAGGACAAATTAGATAACCTGCAAATACATTCTCTTGTGAAAACTTAAAATGGGGTTGGAGGAAGAAGAATTTTCTTTGCTAGGTATATATCTAGCTCAGCTGTCTGGGGAAGTTCTGGCATGGAACTGCCAGGAGAGAAGACAATGAACAGGATGACCTCCTGGTGAGCCTATAAAAGTGCCAGTCCAGATCCTGTGTGGCAGCATGTTGCCTTTTTGGAGGCTGCCGAGCCTCCCTGGATTCGCTCATGATGAGCTGCCGCCATCTGACTCCCTGCTTTCTTTCCTCTGCCAGTCAGTCACTCAGGAGCCGCGCCTCAGGGTTGTCCTCCCCCACTTGCCCTTAATAAGGTACCAGCAGTTCCCCACGGCTCTGCCTGCCTTTCCGCCCCTGCCCTAGTTGGGGCCCTGGAGTCTGCTCTCTCGCTACAGCACTGTGCTGGCTGTCACGTGGCCATTGCTGCGTCCACCTCCAGCCTCCCCTTTCCTACCCCACTGCTCTGTCTTCACTGTCGGGCCTCCATGGCATGGCCTGAGGCTGAATGGTAGGCTTTCCGGCTTTCCCTCCTTCCCACTGTTTCTCGAGCATGCACCTTACCCTCCAGTCAAATTGTTTTTCCTGCCTTAACTCTCAAGCCCTCGCTTTGATTGATTTCGCCTGTGACTGGATTGCCCCACTCCGTCTCTCCCTCCTAAAAAGTCAGCCTATTCCTTCAAGGCTCAGTCAAATGCCACCACATTCTGGAAAGTCTTCTTTGATAACCTCACAGGGAAAGATGCATTTTGCTGATCTCTTCTGAGCATCTGTTGGCTGATATTTACTTTTGATAGGCTCTTTTGGGTCATGCCTACTATGTAGGAAGTGCAGCTCATTCATCTTCTGTTCCTCTCAGTGCTAAGGTTAAGTGCCCTGCACCAAAAACTTGGACTTAAAGAATGAATCAATTCAAGAGAAAGCCTTGCCACGTGCCATTTTGGAATGAAGGCTCTGCAATTCAATGGGTAACAATATGGAGATTACGATGTCCTCACTGGAATGCCTCCTACATGCACAGTATGTTAAACTGGGCTACTGCTTTGCCTTTTATAGGGATAGTATTTCAGAAAGAAAGCCTGGGTGGAGAACATGGTGATTCCCCCAGCAGTTGCCTGAAAGTCTTTGTGTATATAACTCATGTTCTCACCCATACATATATCTACATATGAATCAGTCACCCTCTGAAGGAGTCAGTCTCTCATCTTCCTTCTCCTTGTTCTCTGAATACTAAAATATATTAGAGACACTTTGGATAATATACAGAGGTGTATAATCTGGGCAGTATTTCTTGCTACTCAGAAAAAAATACTATTAAAATCTGAAATTCCCTCCGTTTTTTTTTTTCTTTCTATGACAGTTCTCCTCGATACCCTCATATTTATGTAAACTAGATTTTCATTTCATACCGATTTTGTGTTGGAGGAGTGGTTTATCCTGCGTTCTCCATTCACCCAACAATGGATCTCAAACATAAATAGTTTCACTGATTTCTTCTCTTAGTTATGAGGTATTCTGAGGAATTTCCAGTGAATATAAAGAAGGCTGGGAAATTTTTAAAAAATGGTTTCAAAATTAATTTTTAATTTATTGTGTCCTCTCTGCTTCAAATGTATGATGCACTGCTTTTGTTTTAAGGACACTGTGATGATAAAGAGAGCCTGTGGAATAAAAGATGTGAGGCAGTCTCATAATCACAACAATCTCATCACTGCTGCTGTCGCCAGCCTGATCATTAAAGGGTTCCTCCCGGGAATGGTCAGTGCGAACTGCAAACCAGGTCAAAGATGAGGAAGGAGAGGAGGTTAAACTCATCTCTGGCTCAGAACATGTAGGGCTAAGGCCCGTAGTTGAAGTTTCCTCCTTCTAGAAGTTTCACTTCGTGCTCACTCCTTGGCTAGTGCTTCTTAGCCACTCCTGCTTGACTGAATTCCTCTCTGAGCTGTTCTTCCACCACAAATCATGGTGGGGGCTCTGTCCTCACGCCTGTAATCAGCTCTAGCTTCTAACAAATGGTTGCAGACAGAACTGCAAATTCCTGATGTTTTAGTGGCTGGCAGTCAAGCACCCAACAACCATTACCATCTCCTCTCCACCCAGATGGCGGAGGTGGGCGGGTGGGGGATCCATTTGAACCTGATAAACAAAACCCATCGGTTCCAAGGATACAGTCTGCCAGGTTGTGCCTGATGACATCATCTATCAATATCCCTGACTGAGAAAAACTCTCAGTGTGATGCTTTCTTTATAACATGGCAGGGATGTCTCCATGTTTTCTTATTCATTTCAGAAGGGGAAAATGAGAACTTTAAGTATTTAGGGTCTCACTGAACATCAATGTGCTTCAGGATTTATCTCTGTAATTTTCCACACATTTGTGCTCCTGGAAAAACTCACTCTAAGATCTCAGGATCTTTTGGCCTCTGAAATATGCCACTATTTTTCTCTTTAAATACTATTTTATACATTGGGACTGATATGAGGGCTGTGTAAAAGGCCAACAAATCTTTCACAATGGAAAAAATTTCTTATATCACCAGGTAGAAGTTGTCCAAATTTTCCATATTAGGAAGTTGTCTCAACTCTTTGTTCACTATTACGTACTTATTAAGTGCTACAGCTGTGTGTATAATACATTCTCATACTCCCCCCACACTATAGTCTCTTCAAATTAAGCCCATCTTGCTAAAAACAAGACAGTGGCTCTTTAAAGTGAAGACTGAATAGGAATGAGTATTCTCAGCTCGGTCAAGGTGCTTCATAAGAGAGCTCTTTTTTGAAGTGCCAAGGGGGTCTGCTTTGGACAGCAACTAAATGACACAGGAGTATTTCCCATTAGCTGCTATTGTTCAGCTGGACATATTACTGAATGAATGGGGGGAAGGCAAGGAAATGGAAATGTTCATTTCTACACTGGCGTTGTAGGTTAGTGTGATCAGAAATTCCTCTTGCATCTTAGATTTCTGAACTGCAGTGTGGAGACGATTCTCCCAGGGGTCTGATCTATCTTGATCTAGTTTAAGGAATTCATGAAGACCTGCTTGCTTGAAAACATCATCTCATAAGAACTTTCTCAGTGAAATAGCACATATTTAGAGGTGAAGGCACAGTTTACCAGGAGAGTGACAGTTAGATACCGTGGGCTCCACTGGTCCCCTTAGATGTTACCATCTCAGCCAGTTCCCAGATGGAAGCATTTCCACACTTGAGTCAACAGGAATGGGGCTCAAAATCTTCGTGCCTGAGGACAGATACTTCTGAAGTATCAGCCTTAGGCTGACCACCATCCCTCCCTAGGACGTCAGGCCGCTCGGGTTCTGTCACTGCCCGGTGTGTTACAGGCCCAGCAGGTCCAGTGCCACAGCCAGGCCCGCCATGGAGAGTGACCCACCCCACACTCACGCTGAGTGCCTGCAGAGCTCTTACTGTCCAGAACACTTTGGAAGAAACCCAGAGGAATGTCAGCGGTGCCCTGGGCCTGGGCCTCCTCTTGACTAATTACTCTTCCCCAACGTAATACGATACACAGATGCAGACAACTTCTAAGTTATCCGAGAAGGCCTATGATTTTTTGAACTGTCAAGGAAGTGTATTATGAAATTGCACACACACAGTCCTCTGCTTCTCTGAGAAATATTGCTAGCGCTGTTTAAAAACAAACTAAGCAAAATGGAAGGGACAATAATAGTAAAACAAACTGTAGGTACACATAAATACAAAGCAATTGTTGGGCTACACTCTGTTTTCCAATTTTGAGCGGAGTCTTCTTGTGCTCCAGCCTGAGGGTTGGTCAGAGAACCTGTGGTTCAGACTAGTCACCAGGTTATCCATGAGTTGTGGGAGCCCCAGAGAGTGGGGCCAGGGCCTGAGGGGTTTTGCGGGGCATGTGGGGCAGCCTGGACTTCCTGCCCAGCTCTGACTCTCAGCTCCTGGTGATTTTTATTAGATCACAAGGCTTCTGCTAGAGCTCATAAATGCCTGGCTATTGGAAAAGATACTTTATTATAAAGTTTACTCAGTCACCCAGGAGTAGCTCCCACATGGGTCCACATGATTCTCTGACTTTGTCTACCCTCCTGTGAGAATGCAGATACTCTGCCCCCAGTGGTTTTACTTTTCAAAGTTATCCTGGAGAACTAAAGATACATGGGAAGATGTGGCTGTTGCTGTTGTTTAGTCACTAAGATATGTCTGACTCTTTGCGATCCCCTGGACTGTAGCCCGCCAGGCTCCTCTGTCCATGGAATTTCCCAGGCAAGAATACTGGAGTGGGTTGCCACTTCCTTTTCTAGGGATCTTTCTAACTCAGAGACTGAAACTGTCTCTTTCATTCACCTGCCAATGTAGGAGACTTGGGTTTGATCTCTGGGTTGTGATCTGATATTGCAGCATTCTGTTCAGCTGTCCAAACTGAACTTACAGCTGCTGTGAGGTGTTAAAGGATAAGTTCTAGCTTTTTGAGTTTTCAAGCACACACGTCCTCCTATGGGGTCTGCCTCAGAATCTGCTGGATCCAACACTACGTTCTTTATGAACTGAGTGTACTCTGCATCTTCTCTTACATATATATATACATGTAATATATATATATATATATATAATAAATATATATATATATTTAAATAGAGAAGTTTAGTATAAACATAGGTAAAAGGTGTTGCAGTTAGTTAAAAAAAATATACTTTCCACAGACTGGAAGGGTAGGAATTCTCTTTAAAAAAAGTCTCCCACACACCCAACTTATCTTTCGGGCATCCTCCTCATTTCAGTGTGTGCATGTATTGTGTTCTCATTATTTTTAAGTTCCTTCTCTTAAGTTTGTTCTCTTTTTTGTCTTTTTCCTAATAGACCATAATCTCTGGAGGGCAGGGCCTGACTGCTGTTATACGTCCTCTCTAGTCACTCACTCACTCACTCAGTGCAGAACAAGGACCAGTGGGTATGAGGTTCAGACCACTGGGCTAGCAGTCGTGGCTCTGTCCTCAGGAGGCAAATGGTTCTCTCAGGGCCTGCGTGGGGCTCTGGGCTTGCTAATCGATGAAACAAAAAATAACCTCACAAAAACTTTCATAGATAAGGTCACAGAAAGGCACAAAGGATGCCATGCTCTTCACAGCACATTTTGCAATAACTAAATCACCTGGGGAGGCGTTTCCACTTCCATCACCTGTCACTGTGGTGAGGGCTGCAGCCGCCACAGCAGGCTCCTGACGGATGAGAATGCTTTCCCCTTGTCATTGAGTCACTGAGCTTATGGGTGGGGAATGAGGGCTGTGTGTCCTATTAGCATTTTTCTGGTTTGATATCTCGCCTGGCAGGCCAACTGATATTCCTCTTCCCCAACGAAACTGAATATTGCCTCAAAGAGGCCTTCATCAACAGAGGTGGGATGCAAAGGAACGGAAATATTTAAATGATCTCTGAAATGCCACAAGACTCTGGAATTTCCTTTTCTACATGTGCAGTCCTACTCCCTTATTGTCCCAGTGGAACCCCAAAGCTACCCTATTCCAAAATCAACCAAAAGCAAGAACCTAAACAGCAGCAATGAGAGAAGCAAACTGGAAAACTCTGTAAAGGGAGAACAAATACTAATGTCAATCCTACAACAAGCTTCTCCCTCCAACTGATGGCTCCTTCAAGAAACTTGAGGCTTCTCATCTAATGGCCCCGAGGGAAGCACACTTCAGCACATTTTACAAAATAAAGCTCAAAGAGAAGTCCTCTGTGTTTTGAATTACTAAGCCTTAGAGATGCTGGTTCTTATAAGAGCCCCATGTGGAGCTGTTTTTTTTTTTTTTAATTTGTAAAACTGATTATCTTAATAATTTTAAACGGACACTGTGGTACTGTACATCCTCTTCATGGATCACAGGCTTGTCATAGTGAAAGGGCTTGTGTAACTCAATAAAGCTATGACCCATGCTCTTCAGGGCCACCCAAGGCAGATGGGTCATAGTGAAGAGTTCTGACAAATATGATTCACTGGAGGAGGGAATGGCAAACCACTCCAGTATTCTTGACATGAGAACCCCATGAACAATATGAAAAAGCAAAAAAAAAGAAAAGATATGACACTGGAAGATGAGCCCCTCAGGTTGGAAGGTGTCTAATATGCTACTGGGGAAGATTGAAGGGCAATTGCTAATAGCTTCAGAAAAAATGAAGAGGCTGGGCCAGAGCGGAAATGACACTCAAGTTGTGGATGTGCCTGGAGGTAAAAGTAAAAGTCTGATGCTGTAAAAATCATGAATCAAGGTAAATTGGACACAGTCAAGCAGAAGATGGCAAGAGTGAACATTGATGTTTTAGGAATCAGTGAACTAAAATGGATGGGAACAGGCAAATTTAATTCAGATGACCATAGTATCTACTACCGTGGGCAAGAATCTCGTAGAAGAAATGGATTAGCCTTCATAGTCAAACAAAAGAGTTCAAAATGCAGTACTTGGGTGCAACTTCAAAATGACAGAGTGATCTCAGTTTGTCTCCAAGGCAAACCATTTATCACAGTAATCCAAGGCTATGTATGTCCTAACTGCTGATGCTGAAGAAGCTGAAGTTGACCAGTTCTATGAAGACCTATATGACCTTCTAGAACTAACATCAAAAAAGATGTCCTTTTCATCATAGAGGATTGGAATGCAAAAGTAGGAAGTAAAGAGATACCTGGAGTAACAGGCAAGTTTAGCTTTGAGTACAAAATGAAGCAGGGCAAAGGCTAAAAGAATTTTCTCAAGAGAACACTGGTCATAGCAAACACCCCTTTCCAACTATATAAGAGATGACACCACACATGGATATTACCAAATGATCAATACTAAAATCAGACTGATTATATTCTTGGCAATTGAACATGGAGAAGCTCTATATAGTCAGCACAAACAAGACTTGGAGTTGACTGTGGCTTAGATCATTAGTTCCTTATTGCAAAAATCAGGCTTAAATTGAAGAAAGTAGGAAAAACCACTAGGCCATTCAGGTATGACCTAAATCAAATCCTTTATGATTCGATAGTAGAGGTGACAAATAGATTCAAGGGATTAGATCTGGTAGACAGAGTGCCTGAAGAACTATGGACAGAGGTTTTGTAACATTGTACAAAACTTCCCAAAGAAAAACAAATGCAAGAAGGCAAAATGGTTATCTGAGGAGGCATTATAAACAGCTGAGAAAAGAAGATGCATGAAAGACAAAGGAGAAAGGAAAAGATGCATCCAACTAAATGCAGAGTTTCAGAGAATAGCAAGGAGAGATAAGAAAGTCTTTTTTAAGTGAACAATGCAAAGAGATAGAGGAAAACTATAGAATAGGAAAGACCAGAGATCTCTTCAAGAAAGATGGAGAGATCTCAAGAAAGTTGGAGAGATAAAGGGAACATTTCATGGAAGGATGGGCAAGATGAGGGACAGAAATGGTAAGAACCTAACAGCAGCACACTTGATTAAGAAGAGGTGGCAAGGATAAACAGAAGACCTACACTAAAAAGGTCTTAATGACTCAGATAACCATAATGGTGTGGTCACTGACATAGAGCCAGATATCGTGAAGTGTGAAGTCAAGAGGGCCTTAGGAAGCATTACTACCAACAAAGCTAGTGGAGGTGATGGAATTCCAGCTGGGCTATATCATCCTAAAAGATGATGCTGTTGAAAGTCTGCACTCAATATGTCAGCCAATTTGGAAAACTCAGCAGTGGCCACAGGACTGTGAAAACTCAGTTTTCATTCCAATCCCAAAGAAGGGAATGCCAAAGAATGTTCATACTACCATATAGTTGTGCTCATTTTGCATGCTAGTAAGGTTATACTCAAAATCCTTTAAGCTAGGCTTCAGCAGTACATGAGCTGAGAAATTCCAGATATACAAGCTGGGTTTAAGAAACTAGGTGGGCTGTTTAAAGGAAGAGGAACCAGAGGTCAAATTGCCAACATCCATTGGATCACAGAGAAAGCAAGAGAATTCCAGAAAAACATCTATTTCTGCCACATTGACTACTCAGAAGCCCTTGACTGTGTGGATCATAATAAACTGTGAAACATTCTTAAAGAGATGGGAATACCAGACCACTTTACCTGTCTTCTGAGAAACCTGTTTGTGGGTCAAGAAGAAACAGAACTTTACATGGAAAAATGGACTGGTTTAAAATTGGGAAAGGAATAAGACAAGGCTGTATAATGTCATCCTGTTTACTTAACGTATATGCAGAGTACATTATGAGAAATGCCAGACTGGATGAATCACACACTGGAATCAAGACTGCCAGGAGAAGTATCAACAACCTCAGATATGCAGATGACACTACTGTAATGGCAGAAAGTGAAGAGGAACTAAAGAGCTTCTTGATGAGGGTGAAAGAGAAGAGGAAATAAAGTTGGCTTAAAACTCAATAATTAGAAAACTAAGATCGTGCATCAAGTCCCATCACTTCATGGCAAATAGATGGGGGAAAACTAGAAGCAATGACAGATTTTATTTTCTTGGGCTCAAAATCACTGTGGATGGTGACTGCAGCCATGAAATTAAAAGACGCTTGCTCCTTGGAAGGAAGCCTAGACAGCGTATTAAAAATCAGAGAGAGCTATTTGCAGACAAAGGTCTGTATGGTCAAAGTTGTGTTTTTTTCCAGTAATCAATTATGGATGTGAGAGTTGGACCATAAAGAACGCTGAGTGCCAAAGAACTGATGCTTCTGAACTGTGCTGGAGAATACTCTTGAGAGTCCCTTGGACTGCAAGAGATCAAACCAGTCAATCCAAAAGGAGATCAAGCCTGAGTATTCATTGGAAGGATGGATGCTGAAGCTCTTATACTTTGGCCACATGATGTGAAGATCCAACTCATTAGAAAAGACTCTGATTCTTGGAAAAATTGAGGGCAGGAGGAGAAGGGGGCGAGAGAGAATGAGATCATTAGATAGCATCACTGACTTAATGGACATGTATTTGAGCAAACTCTGGGAGACAGTGGAGGACAGGGAAGCCTGGCATGCTGCAGTCCATGGGGTCACAAATAGTTGGACACAATGTAGCCGCTGAACAACAACAGCAACAGTACTGTTATTTATACACAGTCTTCTAGAACTTTTGTTTCATCTTGTAAAACTGTTACCCTGTGCCCATTGAACAATGCCCTTACTATCCTGAACCCCTGGTTAACCACCATTTTACATTATAAGACTTGACGACTTCAGTACCTCATATAAATGGAATCATGCAGTATTTGTGTTTATATGATTTGCTTACGTCACTTAGCATAGTGTCCCCAAGTTTCACTCATGTTGTTGCATGTGTCAGGATTTCTTTTTTTTAAAAGACTGAATAATATTATACTTCTTTATTTGTCCAAAGATGGACATTTATGTTGCCACTACCTCTTGGCTATTGTGAATAATGTCGCAATGAACTCTGAGTGTGCAAGTATCTTTGAGATTCTGTTTTTAATTCTTTCAGATATATACCCAGATGTGAGGATGCTGGATCATGTGGTAGCTCTATCTTTAACCTTTTGAGAGATCTCCATACCATTTCTGTAATGGCTGCACCACTTTATATTCCCACCATCAGGGCACAAGTGTGCTCATTTCTCTACATCCTTGCCAAAAACTTGTTATTTTGTTTTTTTTCCCCAAACAGTGGCCAAACAGATATGAGGTGATATTTCATTATGGTTTTGATTTGCATTTCCTTGATCCTTAGTGATGTTGAACAGCTCATCATATGCTTATTGGCTATTTGTCTATCTTTGTGGTCCAACCATAACACAACCAGGGGTTTCTAGCTAGAGCTTCTGTTGGCCCCACGGCTTTGGGTATGAAAAGACTGGGACTTGGTTTCACTGTATGACAGCTGAAAGGCAATCAACATTTCACTTCCATGCTGAATAAACAGTGAGGTGTTTTTTTTTTTTTTTCTCCATAGCCATTGCCTAAAATTTCACTTTGAAAACAAGCTAAAGATATTGATTTCTGAATGCCCAGGGGTTATAAGCTATTGACAGAAATAATAGGAAAAGGCCAACTGAACAGATATATTCACTTGTAAAATATAATTTTTCTCCCTCCTGGCACTTGATATGAAAATACAGACGCATATTAAATATAAAAAAGAGCTACAAAGATATCATGCTACTTTTTTTTCTGTTATTAAATTTTCATAGTGAATTACAAAATGACCCAATTCAGTTTTCAAAGGCACTATTAATAAGAGGCGATCTTTCTCCAGAAAAACTTTGTATATGACAGCAACTCCAAGTAGTCCTGTGAAAAATGACTGCGTCCATACATTAATGGTGAAGTGATGAGGGACAGCAGGCACTGTGTCCCTGCTCACCAGTCACAGTTGGTAAGCAAGGAAATAACAGAGCCTGGAGCAGGTGAAGAGGCAAATTCTATATTCTCAGTCTCCTTTTCTGACCTCCTGCAACCCCAATTTTCTGGGCTATCCTCTGGAGACCCCGTCTGCTGAAGCCACAGGGCTCTGATTCACTTGCTTGTTGTGAATCACTATTTAAATGTCCACACACATCTTGAAATTCCATATGGCTTTTTATCCCAGATTAGTTCATTCACTTACTTTCAATGTTAGAACTTGAAAAGAACTGAGACACCAAAAAAACCCAAATCCTATCATTTGTATAGGTGAGAAAATGGAGGCCCTGAGAAGTTAAGTAATTCTTGAAAGGCCACCCAGTTTGTCAATGGCATCATTTCTGAATTTTCCCATTTTTTTCTCCCCTGACAATGGCTGTGCCATTTTCCCAAATACTTGGGATTTTGTCCAGGGATAATTTTTGAGTTCTCCTAATTTTTATCCCCTTTACATCAACAGTCACCAAGTCTTAATGAGTATTCTTTCAAGACTCCTGATATTGTCACTTTTGCATTTTACTTCTGCTGCTTTCAGCACCTCGTTACCCACTCCCTGAATTCCCTAAGCTAAGGTAACAGCCTCCCTATATAATATTCCTACTTATCTGATATATTGGTGATTCTCCACTCAGGCTGCTCAGTGTACTGACCTGGGGCATGTTTCAAAAAAAAAAAAAAAAAAAAGCAGTATACCTCCCACTATCATTGCTCCTGCAACTAGTCTGTTTTAATTGGTTTGGGGAGGAGCCTCTATTTTTTTTTTTTACTGAAGTCCCCCAGGTGAATCTAATGAGTAGCTGGATTGACATAGGTCACAGCTACCCATGTGGAAGAAAACATCTTATAGAAACAAAACTTAGGGTGAAGTGAAGTGAAGAGAAAGTTGCTTAGTCATATCTGACTCTTTGCAACCCCATGGAATTCTCCAGGCCAGAATACCGGAGTGGGTAGCTGTTCCCTTCTCCAGGAATCTTCCCAACCCAGGTCCCCTGCATTGCAGATGGATTCTTTCACTGTCTGAGCTAGCAGGGAAGCCCAAACTTAGGTTAACCAGAGGCAATTATCTGGAACATTCAATTAGCCAGTTTTTCTCCATTCAACTCTGAACAGAAAGCAATATATTACAAGAAAATAAGCAAAATAATCAGAAAGTTATTAAAAAAAACCAAATATCTGCTTCTGATTTCGGTTGAGATGGTCAGTGGAAATTTGGGCCATCCTCCTATAATAAAAGCCTGCGTAGAAATTTGCTCACTTCCTCTCACGAGTGCACCAAATTAACAACTAACCGCTGAAGAACCATCAATCAAAAAGACTGGAATCTACAAAAAATGATATTCTACATCTAAAGCCATAAAGAAGAAACTCCAAGATGGTAGGTGGGGCACATGTGCGATATAATTAGATCTCATACGCCACAGGTGGCTGCCGCGCAGACTAGAGAACAATCAGGTCGCAGAAGTTCTCCCACAGGAGAGAAAGCTGAGCCCCAGGCCAGGCTCCCCAGCCTGGGGGTCTGGAATTGGGAGGAGGAGCCCCCAGAGCAGGGCTTGACCACAGGAGTCCCACAGAAGGAGGCGAAACAGAGACTCCACTCTGGGAGGGCACACACAAGTTCTCATCCCTGGGCTAGACCTACCTGCTGGTCTTGGAGGGTCTCCTGGGGAGGCAGATGCAGCTGTGTCTCTCTCTCTGGGTTCATAAAAGCTGGTGGTGGAAATATCAGGGAGTGTTCCTCTGCTTGAACTCTCAGTGGAGGCAGACATCCAGCTGGAGTAGTTAGGACCAAGACCTGGCCCCACGGAACAACGTTTAGGCTCATGCTGGGACTCCTCAGGCCAAACAACCGAAAAGGATGGGAACAAAGCTCCAACTCAGCCGCCGACAGGCTTCTTGAAGACGCCAGTGAGTAGACACGCCCTTAACAAGGCCCTGCCCAGCTGAGGGCTAAGGCCTAGCCCCACCCACCAGTGGGCCGGCACGGCCTCTCCCACCAGGAAGCCTTCACAAGACTCTAGACCAACTCTCCAGAAAACCACAACCCAGCAGCTTCTGGAATTGAGTCTGGAAACACTGGACAGGCTGGTCCCTGGGCCCTTGAATGATCGGGGGGAGTGAAGTGCTAGGACAACAGCACACCCCTACAGAGGGCCACTTCTCCAAGGTCAAGAAATGTAAGAAACCTTCCACATACACAAAAATACCAGTAGAAATTTAGACCAAATGAGATGGCAGTGGAACAAGATAAAGCTCCAGAAGAACAACTAAGGGATGTACAGATAAGCAATCTACCCAAAATTTGATATAGAATGATGACTTAATGATACTGCAAGACTTATTTACTCATTCATGTACTTGTTCACTCTTTCTGCAAAGCACTGTGTTAAGAATCCAAGGTAATAACCAGTATCTGAATTCCATAAAAGGGAGAACATGTGAACACCAATGACTGTGTTGCAAAACAGAGAGGGAACAGAAGAGATGGATGAGGAGCGATGGGACTTCAAAGGACTAAGAAATTACTTCTGATTGATGGATTTGGGGAAGGATTTATGGAGAAGGCATCCTTCAACCTTGTTTTTGAGGGAGGACATGGTTTGGGGAAAGGGTTTTCCAAGGTAAGGGATCAGCATGAGCCTAACCATGAAGGTGGAAACACAGGATGATGCCAAATGTTTCAGCAGCACAGATGGGTAAGAGGATACTGTGGGAGAGAGAGAAGACAGATTTGAATGGGGCTGAATCAGGGGTGCTCTGAGGACTCATTTAACGTGTTGTGTGTGTGTGAGGAAAGTCTCCAAGTGGGGCGGTCCTTTAGGACAATCAATTGCTCTGGCATCAGTGATCAGGGAAGATTTACATAGTAGTAGGGAAAAAAGTAGAGGCTATTTCACCCTGTAGAATGGGTCTGAACAGGAATAGAACGACAAGAGGAAAGGAGGAGAGGGCCCTTATGAGAAATGGGGAAGTAACATCACTTGAATTTGGGAACTAGTTGTTCCCAAATACATACATACATATATATGAGTGTGAAGGCACCCAGATGGTTTTGAGCTAGGCAACAAGGAGGGTTGATGGTTTTTTTAATTAATAGGTGATTCAAGAGGAGGAAGAGTTTAGTAAGAGAGATCATGAATATAATTTTGAACATATACATGTGGGGCATCTGGAGAGAAATGTTGAGAGGGCAGGTGGAAGTCTTGGGAATGAAGTCAGAGATGGCAAAACAGACATCAGAGTCATCTATATGGTGGTGACGGGTGGAACCATGAGAACAGATGAGCTCCTGAGGGAGGGGTTGGGGATGGGGTGTCACTGCATGAGAAGAAAGTTGAAGGAGGCCCCTGAGGAGCAATCAAAGAGGAAGGAGAAAATTCAGCTAATACACTGACCACTAGTCTCAGCTTACAGGCTGTCCCAAGGGGATGAAGGGTTGTCTCCATCACTGGATGCTGTTACTATGGTGAGGCTGGTGATCACTGAGGGGACGCTTTTCACTGGAGTCCTGATAATGAAATTCAGATTTCAAATGCCGAATGTGCCAGGGGAAAAGGGAAAGTCAAGAGCATCTCGTTTTCAGGATACTGTTGCCTCAACCCAAGAATGTAACACAGTACATTTGAGAATGGTTTCAACAAGATGATGATTAAAGAGTATTTTTTATAAATAATGAGTACTCTGTTTTTCTTAAAAATGCAGAGTTCCTTTAGAGTAGAATTGGTGTCTTATTCATCTTTGTATCCTACCTACCCCTGCCCTCTGAAAAACCAAACCAGAAAAGCCAGGCCTTTGCCCCATGACTGGATCTGAGCACCCATGGTCCCGCTGGGTGGGTTCCCAGTGTGGCTCCAACCATGGGGCAGTGCATGGGGAAGGCCTGTGGGGAGGTCCCTGCAGAGGAGCAGCTGAAGGCCCCTTCCCACTGTCTACCTCAGCGGAGTGCTGCGCCCCTGCATTGTGCTAAACCAGCAGGAGGGTGCGGTCCTAGGCCCTGCCCCTTCCCTTTGTCTCCTAACTGCCTCCCCACTCCCTTTCAAAGCAGAGGTCTTTCTCCCTGTGGCCTCCCTGAACCCCCACCCTGGCTCCCCTCTGTCTTCTCTTCTGGGAGAGATCCCTGGCTCTCAGACTGCCCTCTTCTGGTCTTCACTCACTTCCCTCACTCGCCACTCAGATGTGACTGTGGTTGGTGGAGTCTCCTCTCCTCTCTATGCAGCAGGGTCTTGTCCCATTCCAGGATGGTCCCTTCCAGGTCTCCCAAAATGCTCCGCCCTTGAGCACCACATCCTAGTGCCCTGCGCCTGCGCCCTTCCCCTAGGGGTCCTCTAGGCACCACAAACTCACAAATCTGAAGCTGACCTCATCATCTTTGTCCCTAAACTTGCTCCTTAACCCATGTGGCATCATCTTCCACTTAATTCTGTCCACAGCTCTGCTCCCTGAACCCTTCCTTTGTATTCACTATTGACCAAGCTTTATTTCCATCAATGAAATGCCTGAGGTATCTCTGAAATCTGTTTCCAATGTGCTGTTTCTGTCACCACTTCCCTAATTCTGGTCCTCACATCATTTGCTTCAACTTTTATAATAACATTTTAATTGTCCTGGTTTCCTATAAAAAGTCATTTAAATTGAAGTACAATTCCAAATTTTTTTGATGACATGATTATATAAAATTCAAATTTCCTTGTGTGGCATAGAAGGCCCTTTTCATTGAGCCCCATTTTAATGTTCTTTCAGTCCGTCCCTCCCTTTTCCTACTTCTCCAGTATAAGAGCCACTGTACCTCCTGCCCACACAAGTGAAATCATACTTGTCACATGAGGCCCAGCTAACATGTTACCTCTTAGGTGGAGTAGAATCTTCTACAACTCTGCTCAGCAGATTTCAGGTGCTGTGTTCCTTGGGCTATTAGCATGCCTTTGCTGATACTATCCTTCCTTGTCCCTTACCTCATTCTCTCCCCGTGACTCCTCCTTGCTTTTGAATGCACAGAGAGACTCTCTCATCAATCTTTATCTCCCTAGCACCAAGCAAGGTGCCTGATAGATGTTGGTGGAACTGAACTGAGACCACAAAGAGCCCTCCAATTCTTCTGCTGTTGGTTTTTAGCTTTTTAGCTAATGACTGTAGTGAACTGATTCAGGACACCTTACCTGCATGACTGCAAACTAGTTAATGTAAATTATATGACAAGCATATACCTTTCTTTTATCAGAAGCAGAAATCTATACCTCTTTAATGCATGGTCACTGGACTAGATGTCCCCAATAATGATCCCATGGCTTTTTAGTTTTTCCAGTACATTGCAACTGTCTTCTTTATGCCCTAAGCTAGGTTTACCCTGATCAATAACTTATCCTTGAGAGACACTTTAGAGAAACAATTCATTTAAAACTTACATCTTTGTAGACTTCTTCAGGGAATGATTGTGATGGTGTGTGTATGTGTAGACACATATCCACATAAATGTATTTGATAAGGAAATGTTCAACAGTAGGCCAATTCAATAATTCACTTAGAGAATAATATTTCCTTTCATTCTTAATTCAAACCAGTCCTAGATGGCAACTAGCAGGGTTATTAACAATTGAAAAACATATTTCACAAAGCATTCAGAAGACCAACTTAAAGACCTTTGTTGGAGGGATGCTTAGCCATGGCTGGGAGAGTGTAAGGTGGGGTAGAATCGAGTCAGAACTGAGAAGTGTGTCAGTCTGACTCCTGTTTCCATGGCAAACCGTGGGGACGGAGCATGGTATCAACTCCCCCTGAAAAGTTAAACTGATATTTTAAAATTGCAGTTTTTAAAAACTGTGCTGGTAGTCACAGATCTACTGCAAGGTTTGACAGTAGACATGGGGGCTGCTCTAGGGATGTAGTTGAGGGGTGAAAAGTTTCTTGAATCATATTTGCAAGGCTGCTATTTATATTTTGCTTTATTTGTGTGTGTGTATGTATGTATGTATGTAACATATAGGATGTTTAATTTCCTTAATTTTTACCAAGTGTTACGCTAAAATATAGCATGAGAATGTTCACTTTGAAATTGTTAGATACAAACTTAGGACTATAAAATAAAAAATCGTAACTGTGTTTTTCCCCTTAAACTCGGCACATCACTGAGCATGGAGAGGGAAGTTAGAAGATCCAGTCCTGAATGAATAACTGCACATACAGGTTGGGGGACAGCACACCACCGGGGGTAGTTCTGGGTTTCTAGGGCTAACATGTCTGATGACTGTGGCTCTCGCTGTCTAGAGTAGAAAAGGTGGCCTTGTGGAGCTGGCCAAACCGAATGTGGGCTGAGAGAATATACATTCTGTTTTTCTGCACTGACGCCCAGGGATTGCTTTCTGAAGTGTGTGTGAGGAGCTCACCCAGTGCTGCCTCTGCCGCATGCCCCCTCCCAGCCCTGCTTCCTGCTGGGACCATACTGGGCTAGAACCCAGGAATGAGTATGTCTTTAATTTTCCTGAATCCACAAATCTTATCCTCACCACTTATAAGGTCTCAGCTATAAAATATTTTCCAGAGCTCTAGCAGTAATTAGACAAGCTACTATGAAAGATAGAGCATTATACATCAGTTAAAAACATATGCAAAACCAAAGCTCATTAGAGAAAGATAATATTCATGCAGATTTTACAAACCGTGTCTTTAGGGTGGCCCAATAAGTAGAAATATGGGGACCCATGCTTGTCACTTTTCATGCACATGGAGAGACTGGAAGGTACCATTCCTAAAGGAAGGGGAGGAACAGCCTAGGACCAATCATTAGAATTAACAGAACCAGTGACAAAGATATAGTATTACTGTTAGAATCAAGATTGCTTAGTACGTTTAGAGTAGCTGAATAAAAATTATCTAGGCAGTAAGAATAAAGACTTTAAGTAAAGCTGACCCTATCGAGCATGCAGCAAGTGAAATTAGTGAAAGACTGAGCTACATGTGTATTCCAAAAATAGATTTTTTTCCTCAAAATATTGAGGGCATCCTGAGGTGCTTTTAAGGAGGCACAAATGTTTAAAAATCTCAAAATCATAATATCAGAATTTTTGCAGAATTTTCTTATCATTAGAGTGTTTCAGTAAGACCAGCTGTCATTTGAGAAGTCACAGTAATCATGTTTCTAAATTTTGAAAAACCCTCAAATTAAAGCCATGGTTTGCCTATGTTTATATTTATGTTTTCTCTAATAATCTCATAAATTCTCATAGCTTGTCTCTTCTGTAACAATTTGCTCATTTAGATTCAAACTTCACAGCTGACTTGCTGGCCGTAATTGTTTTCTGGGGAAAAAAAGAGCTGAAGAAAACACAGCCAGGTTTTGCCTGTCCTACGTGGCTGTACTCGCCTGGCCAAGGGCTGTGCTCTGAAACCTGCCTCTTAGCGGCTGCCTTGGTCAAGGCCTATCTCAGCTTCTGGGCTTCAGTTCTTTACCGACATAAAGACGGTACTAGAAATTCTGGGCTGTCAGTGATCTTCACCTGACGGGCCCTGGGAGATGTAATAACCAGTCCCTGCCGCACTCAGCGCCATGCTGTCCTAGCTCCACTCAGTGCGAGGTAGAGGGTGATGTGGGGCTACTGGGTGCGGAGCACTGAAGCCATATAGCTCAGACACTGGGGAGCCTGATGCCCTCTTTGCCAGTATATTCTTATGGTACCACCCCTCCCCCTGCCTCCATCTCAGTGCCTAACTTGCTCCATGCTCTTCAACACACAAAACAGACAGTGCCTCCGCATGGACGGCTCATGATGCCCCTCCCCCCACCCCGGGGTGTTTGTCACTGCACAGCTGTGTTGAGGGGTGTGCTGTTGCTTTAGTTGTGTCCGACTCTTTGGGACCCTATGGACTGTGGCCCACCAAGCTCCTCTATGAGATTCTCTAGGCAAGAATACTGTAGTGGGTTGCCATGTCCTCCTCCAGGGGATCTTCCCAACCCAGGGATCAAACCCACATCTGTCACATCTCCTACACTGGCAGGCGGATTCTTTACCACTAGCACCACCTGGACAAACAATTTGAAGTTAAAGGGAAAGCAGACACTCTCTGTGGTGTGGAAATTAACGCTTAACAATGAATGTCAGAAGGGAAATGAAGTTTCAGGATTTATTAACTGAGTTTACCATTTAGCCCTGCCAAGATGCAAGTAATTTTGTACAAAAAACAAGTGGTTTTACTATCAAGCACAAAAGGGTCTGATTTAACTCTAAATGTGGCCTTTACTGGGTTTGAAAGATACATGTGCTAGGAAACGTTGGGGCCAGAGGGTCAAACCAAAGAGCCTAGAACATGGTGGGGAAAAGGGCTGTGAAGACTGTAACAGAAATTATGGTGAAATGTGAAGAACAGAGTTGCATCCTGTGCTCAGCATATTCGATGCATATGTCATGAGTCCTAAAACCCATGTTCAGTCTGAAAACCCAGGGTCCTGATGAGGATCACTATTTGTTGGAGACTGTGTAGCAAAAACACCAGAGACCTTGTGACAGGAGTGTAAATGCAGGCTCTTCTCTAAGCAAATGTCTGAGCTACCTTAGAGTAAACAGCTGTTTAGTCCTGGCCCTATGTGCCTGTTTGTTGTTTCTATTAAAAAAATTTTTTTTGAACCCAAACAGCATGTTGAAGAATGTGTGATTTTCACTGTTTCTAGAGATTTTGCTACAATTAGAGCATATAATTCAAGCCTGGAGTAAGGCATTATGTAATCTTATTTTGGTCCTGTCTGAGGGAGTTCAGTTGAAAAGAAAACCTGGGAAGTCTTTGTCAGAACAGGACATCAGGGTAACCCTATCTGTGAACAAGGTTGTAGGCAGAATTCTCAAATAACAAAAAAATCCAACCTTATGGACTATTTCTTTCACTAGAAATAAGGGATTTTTTGGTATTTTAGTTTAAAATGAATTATTTGCTTTGGGAACACTGGGATAGGACTTAAGGACTCCAGGACTTAAGGACTGCTCTGGAGACTTGATGTTTGCTGGTTGTGACAGTTGCCTGGATCTACCCAAGAATTTGTCTTATGATATTAAAACTCCACTCTGAGCACCTGGAATAACAGGGTGTTGTTAGCCAACTCCCTCATAGAGGTCAACATCTTCCGTATCATCTCTATTTTGAGACAAGAGAACAATCAGACAGTGGAGAAAATGGCTTTGGCATTTAGCACCAGCTTCATGATGGGTATAGTTGAGGGGTCACAAGCTTGACTTGCATCAGCACCCTCATGCTATGAACACAGGTCAGACTGTCTCAGTGAGGAGGGTGGGAGCTGAGCTGAGACCGTCACAAAACCCTAAGACTGAAAAAAGGGAGGAAAATCTTGTCTCCTTTCTTCAGTATTAACGGTTGCAAGCCTGAATGGAAAGTGATTCAGATCTGATGGGCCAAGGGGGAGCCGGGTTGAGGAGTGAGGCTCATACAGCGAGAGGTCCACAGAGACACAGAGAGGACAAGAAGTAGAAACTCCTCGGGTCTTTACAGGAGAGCTAGAGGAGACCAAGCCAGCTGTCTCCACGGCATGAAATTGCCTGGGATGACACTTGAAAAATACAGAGTCCTGGGCCAAGTCAACCCAATCCTCTGTGTGTGTGTGTGCAGATATAAAACCATGATGTGAGCTTTCTCTCCTCTTAACTGTAATACTTTGATTTCCACTCCTACCCACTCTCTGCTCACCTTGTAAAAAACAAAAAGCAAAGCTTTTCTTGAATCTGTGACTTCTCTGAGATCCATTTCAATGTTCTTACAGAACTCATCAGCATTTTGTCTAAGAGGCTGCCTTCTCCACGGACTGTGGTGGAAGCAGCCTTTGCCCAGGAGAGCTCAGTTTCATATTAGGGAAGGCAAGAGAAAGTTTTATCAGAACCCAAATCAAACTGTCCAGTATGAGTTACTGGAGGAGTTGGATTTTTTAGGTTTTCCAAAATGCATGAGGAGTCCTTCTCAGTGGGGTTTGGGAAAGACAGCTGTTCACTCATATGTCTCCTCCAACAAAGTACTGTTAGGGAACTGAAGGAGGTCAGACCTCAAGAGCAAAATTGGTTTCTCTTGGTTGACTTCTTGGTTACTTCATGGTCTAACATATTTTATCAGAGTCTTAAATACCTAGCAAGTGTCGACTGGGGGAAGTGGGTCACTTAATATATCCTGAAAGAGAAGAGTATATGTTGGAAAAACTATCAAGAAGGAATATCATCATAGTCCAGGGTTTCCAATAAAACAATGTGAAGAAATGGGATCTCAGCCTCATCCTTAAAGCACCTTAATAAACGAAGTTTTGGCTGAGCAGTGGGGAAAAGAATTTCAGAGTTGGGCATCCTTCAAGGAAGCCCCTGGTCTGACTCCATGAAACAGGAAACTATTGGAAGTTTCATGGTTTGAACATTTCCTGGGATTCCCTAAATTCTTAAGAGAGCAGTCTGGAGCCTTTTAGCCAAGGAAGGACTCTGTTCTCTGCAGGATGCAGCCAAAGTACTGCCTGACAGCCTGTCCTCTTCCCTGGTCTGGCTCAGTCAGGGTGAACTGGAGTGATTTGTGGAACCATTCATGGAAAAGGGAGTTACACTCAACCATGAATGTCAGAACCTGAAATTAAATTTCAGAATTTATTATTGAAGCCAGCCGCCTTTTGCCCTATTAAAAATGCAAGTAAAATAGTGCAAAGGCTATGAAACCATTTAAAGTTCCCATAAACGTGGTCTCTGAGGAAGAGGCAAAGGCAGCAGAAACTCTCCCCGTGTCTGCACTGTGGACACCTCCGGCTGTGAGGTTACAGTGCTCCAGGCTCCATGCTGAGGGCCACGGGAGGGGAAGAGCAATGATTAGCAAATTTGCTCAAGAGAATTCTATCTCACTAACCTGGAACTGAGAGTAATTCAACCAAGGTATAAGCAGAAATTTATCCATACTCAGTGAGCTCTTTCTTCAGAAAAAGTACAAATTATTAGTATAAATATTACAAAGGAAATGCTTAATAGACAAAAGAAGCCAAGGGCTTTTTAAAGATCCTTAACCCTCTAGATGTATTTATTAAAGCCACATATAACTAGTAAAGCTAATAAAAAACTAATCATTTTTTCATTAGAGTAGATCCTTTGAGACATTTTAATCAGTCACTCCTCTATTAAGATCAGCTGTTATGTACGTCCTCATTTCAGACTATCAGCTCACCGAAGGCCAGGACTGTGTCTTACTCTCAGTGCCTACAAAGTGCCTTGGACATAGTAGGTGCTCAGGAAAATCCTGATTTAGTTGAGGAAATAGTAATGATATTAATTAATGATACTAATTACAGGATCTGCCTCACCTCACGAGGATATTTATTTGGTAGGAGTACAATGTCTAGAGTTGACCTTTGTATGATCAGAGGAAGAAAGGACTTGAACAAATAATTGTTAACAAGATTATAGGAGCATGCTTATAATAGTCACATGTCAATCCACATTGTTAAAGAAGAATAAATAAAAAAATAATGTTAATTGCCATATAAGTAGAGACTGGTACTGCTTAACCCATTGCTCTGATACTACTGTAAATCATTTTCACTTACTGATTAAAGGAGGACCTTTAATTATTCAGCTCATGCATTTCTTTAGCTAGAGTATGAATATAATATGGCTCAAACAGATCTATTCTTACCTAATGCAGTTTTATTACACTTATAAAATGTAAACAATTTCATTTATCATAGGCCTTATATTAGTCAACACCTATCAAAGATGCAATTAACTTTGAAAATGGTAATGCAGGAAGAAGTCTAACTCATGGATTGATGATTTCTTTTCCCCAAAGGGAAATGTGGGCATTAGCATTAATTGTCCCTGGGCATTCTGAGAATTGTGCTTCCTCCGGGGAACCCTGTCTGGCCTCCAAAGACCACTGAGGCCATTTACAATCAAACTTGCTTCAGCATTCTTGTCATAAAGACCTGCAGTGCTGCTTAAGAGAATCAACAGGCCAGACCACCAACCAAGAGTGGAAGGCCTAATTTTTTTTTTATTTTGATGAGATCTGAACAGCAAGTATTACCAGGGGAAGGCTCTGCATTGGCCTGAACTGCCAGTGGAGGACATGTTTTCATCCAGTGCACTTCTGTTTACCAAGGCCCTGGCTCTGGGGCTCAGTGTGTACATCAAGTGAACATTCCTTACAGTCCTTGAAAGGTGATGGAGGAGCTAATTTGCATAATACATTCCTATGCAGCTTTAGAATCAGGATCCCTGTTTTCTTTTCTCTTAGCGTTTTTAGATTTAATTGGAACTGCAACAATCAGTGTTAAGGAGGGTACTGCTGCTGCTGCATCCATTTTTGATCCTTTCCTCAGTATGATGGAATCAGATTGCCTTCTTCCTGCCAGGTGTTGAGATGTATGTGTCAGGGGAGGGGGGACCCAAGCTCTCATTGAGTTTACAATCAACAAATTCTTATCCCGAGGACTAGAGTGCAGTTGAAGTGCCTATCTCCTGAGCTGCTCTTTCAAGGACTTAACTATGGAAGCAGCTTCTCCTTCAAAGCCCTTATTATCCCCCCTCCCCTGCCACAGCTGCTCGGCCACCTCTGTGAGCAGCCGATGAGCTTGCTGGTGGCTGCCTTCGCTTATTCTTGCCTCTGGATCGGCTGAGGTGTGTCTGCCGATTAGGCTCATGGTAATTATGGATGGCATGTTTGCAGCATATTTAGTCCCTTCCTCAACTCACTTGGCTTCACACTGACTTTGTTTAGTCAACAATCTGACAGATGACCTGGGGTATTTTTTTCTTCCCATTGTACCTGTGCTTATCTCTCTGTCACAAAGGACTCTGAGCCAGAGTTTTCCTATTTCTCTTGACTGAGATCAGCTTTCCCTTGATGTGTCTAAAAGTCCAGATAAGGGATGGCTTCAGAGCTGTTCTGAATTCTGAATTCTGCAGGTATCAGGGAGAGGGCTGAGGGTTATCACCTAAACCCCTTCCTAGCCTGCTGTTCGCCAGTCTCTTCACCTTCAGAGTTCACTCTTCACCTTCAGAGTTGAGGCGGGGTTAAGCCTGAACACTTCACTAACAGATAAAGTCACCTCTGGATTCTGATAAACTCCCTTTAACAATCTTTTGAGACTAGATTTTATGCCACATTTGAGATCTTCAAGGGCAAACAAAGGAAACAAACATAAGATCAAACACATAGTTGACAGAGAAGTCAGTTTTCCTGTCATTAGGGTGCATTTAGACAAAGTGGATTATATTTTTGGTTACATCTACTATAAATCCAAGCATTTTCTTTCACTGCTCTTGTTGCTATTATTTTGTTTTGTTACCTGCACCCCTAGCCCCTCCCCCACTTTTTAATGTCCAAGATAGACTAGAGTACATTTTAATAAAAATTTTCATAGAAGTACCTTAATAAAAATATACTCTAGTCTATCTTGGACAAAAAAATTCTTTGTCATGAGATAGTCGATTTAACTGATGCTGGAGGAATTGTGATGTTCCTTAGCTGCAAGTACTCCTCAGACACTAGGGGCATCTATAGAGTCTGTGAATGCGGCCACTTTGTGGTTTGCTCCTGGTACTGGAATGCATTTCCAGAGCAGGCCTGTGACTGATATCTCAGCAAGGCCTCCTCGCCAGTCTGGTCCTGGGCTGGCATCCAGGAACGTGGTTGGTAATTCATTTCCTCACTCATATAAACCTTTACTAAGTGATACAAGTCTCTCACTGTATCTCAACTGTTTGCACAAGCAACGCGGTTTATGCCCAGCACCTGCTGTCCTTCTGGGAATCTGGGATTCTGGTACGGCCAGGCAGAGGGCGCCAGCATGACTAGCCCCCAGGAGGAACCATGGGCAGTGAGTCTCTTATGAGCTTCCCAGGGCAGCCATACCATCAGGGCAGCAATATCATCGCACATATGCTGCTGCATTTTTATTGCTGCATGAAGAACGCTCTCTGGGTGACCCCTCATGGGAGACAGAGAAAGCAGAAGGAAGCCTCCAATTCTACCTGTGTTGTTCTTCCTTATGATTCTACTGGGTATCCGTACTATTAATACATCGGTGTCATAAATCTGAGCTGTGACCACAATTATATTCTGTGTCCTAAGAGTCTTATAAGCAAATACCTGAATGTGGGGTGGTCTTGGGGACCCCTAAAACAGCCCCTTCATGAGGCACTGTGAGATTCCAGAAATATAATTTGATGGCGTTATCTGCTAAAATGCTGATCTGATACCTACCCTCTTGGTTTTTCATGCATAATTTTGGCTTAGGGTTTCCTAAAGAACTAATGTTTACTTAGTTTATAACTATTCATTTACTTCCCTAGGAGATTGCTTTTCTCTATTAAATTTGTTCTTTTATGACATAATCTCTAAAATTACAGTCACAATCCATGTCAAATCTAACATCAAAAGTAGCTGACAAGCTCTACTGCTATCAGTGTGTATGATTTTATATTACATTTTAGAAGAATATATTTAGAAGAAATTGTGCAATACTGCTAGAGCTAACAATATTAGTTAATATTCAAAAGTGTGTCCAGATATTTAACAACTCTCTGTGTTGGTTAATTTTAGAATTTAACTTTAAGTAGATATTTTCAGATGATGTTAAGAATTAATGGGATAATGTTGACATGGTCTTGAATTTTCATGCTGTTCAGAAACATATTTTTATTTTTATGCTTCGGGGCAGCTTCGTGCTGATGCATCACAGTCTGAGTTATGCCACACGTTGGTCAGCAGACTGTTTTAAGTGCTCTCTGTAGAGTAGCAGCTGGTGTGGTGGGTGCTCAGAATAAGGACCAAATAGTGATTCTCCAAAAAAAATAGAATGTTCAGGACAGCCAAGTTGTTCACATTAACTTTTTAAAGATTAATTTGTTAGAACAATAAGAACAAGATTAATTCTATGAGAATTCCTGGGTATAGATAATAGATCTTGGCATGGAGTGAAACACACCTTGAAAGCAAGGTCTTCTGTAGAAGTGATAGAATTTCACTGGTTGGTTTCACATTACTGAATCCCTTCATGCCCTAGGGTGCAAAAAATGATTCTATTTCAAGAGTTCAGATTCTTTACAAAGGGAAGAATGCCAATGCCATTTAATTGGCTTAAGTCTGTGCTTACTGCTAATATTAATAATTAAAAATATTTTATTAGATCCAAGTATTAAGGATGGGAAGCTGGGATGAAATATTTCCCTGGGCATATGGCCAGCCCCAGAAACTTCTAAATGCTGCCCTACTCTTAATGTGAGGATTTGCCAGCCCTTCTTGTAGGCTTTTAGTATGTTAAAGACCTGGAAACATAAAGTATTTAAGGGCCTTTGAATTCAGATATTTAAACTGAATTCAGGATTATATCTGTCCTGCTAAATAAGGGTTCAGTCAATTATTAGTTAACTTAAGTAGAAAGCACAATTTAAGAGGAAAAAGTACTACTTAGATTTTCAAGAATGTTAGAGTGAACACAGGAGTCAATTTATTCTAGATTAACATTCTGAGCTACTTATTCAGATCAGTGGTTAGATCTTATTTCCCTAATTTGGACACCATCTGTGCTACTCTTGACTGATGTCTGTCTGTCTCTCTGTTACTCCCTGAGATTAAAGACATGCCAAGGTTTCTCTGTTTCTCATGTAAAGATCACATAAGAGTTTCTGATATACTATGGTAATGATGGCTGTACCTTAAACGGGCTTTTGGGAAATAACACTGTTAAAGACTTCCGAAGGCAAATCTATAAATTAAAATGCACTGTAAAGCCTTCCTCACAAGCATCTAGATACACAACATGAGAGTGAACTTTTGGAATATCCTTGAACTCCAAGGCAATGCAGCCACTTCCAGAACTGAAGTTTATGTTTTAATCTTCATAGCCTGAAGATCTGGTCTTGCTGGTCCCCTGGCCCAGGTTACACATCTCACAGGATAGTCTGATGCACAAGTCATTTTAGGAAATAATTGATAAATTACTGTGGACTCAAATGAACAGAGGACTATTATTCAAATAACAGAAGTTCTAATATATAAATTTAGCCAGATCTCCCAGCACACTCAGAGATGCCTTGAAAGGTCCTACATTTGCTATTTGCAACATTATGTAAATAAGGGAGCAAAAGAGAGATCTCACAAACATATAATATATACCTTGTCCTTAAATATACACATGTGTATAGATCTATGTCCACTGATCACTAAATATATATTTAGGTAGAATTAGAGAACTTATGTAGCTTTATAAATAAGCATAGGCATTTATGGGCACAGAAGAAACAGAAAAAACATGAAACAAAATGTGAAACGTACCATACTCTGGGACCTGTCCCGTCCCGCGCTTCAGCAGGAGCCTCACTCTTCTTCCACCTGATTTGATGAGCTCTATTGCTCTGGCGTGGGTCATGTCTCTTGTGCTCTCCCCATTGATTTCAATGATCTGATCTCCTACCTGTTAATTAAGGAAATATCACATTAGCCAAAGATGGTTTTATTCAAATTGCATTTCCAACAGATTAGAGAAGTACCCACAAATGACCAGTTTCCAGAAAGCAACAGAAAGCCTTGGTTATAGCATGCTGCTCCTTAGCAGAGGCTAATCCCTGGCTGTATCCTGAATCTGACCACCAAACCTTATTTATCTTTGTAGAAATTCAAATATTAGACCATGATGGTTGTGATGATATGTCACTTATATTTAGCCAGTATGACAGAGGTCATAATTAAACTATTCAGGATTTTCTTAAAAGATTAGGGGATGTGTTTGATGCTGCAATTCAAAATAAGCTGGCATCTTCGCTTTGAATCTAGAAGTAAATATTTTAAGGACTTTTCATTGAACAAAGGGCAGGATCTAATTCAGTGTGTTGGATGGAATGATTGGTTTTTGGGCTTCTCTGAGAACTTTTGTTATGCACCATTTATTTACATTTCCCTGGGTGCTGTTGTGATATTGCCTTCTTTGTAAATAGTGGTTGGCTGATATTCAAGTTTGATGATGAATTTTCTATCACAGTCCTTTGAATTAAAAATAACTCCATTCTCCATACATGACTAATGCCCTTGCTAAATCTTTGCCATTCTCACAGAAACTCTGGTTAAATATCAATTCCTCTTGAATTGTTGACAATACCTAGGCATGTCAACCCACTTCACTAATGTTGCCTGGAGAATCCCATGGACAGAGGAGCCTGGTGGGCTGCAATCCACGGGGTTGCAAAGAGTTGGACATGGCCGAAACAACTTAGCATGCATGGGTTCCATAAGCAGCTTCCAATATCCTTTGTAAATAGATATTTGGAATAAAAGAGGTTCAACCATGAGCACATCATGTAACTCCCACAGTACTATTATTGTCAGGAACCTCTGAATTAAAATATGTTTCATTTCAGTGCAAGTCAGTTTAAGACAAATTAGCCAGGAAAAGCACAATGAGTTGCTTTGCAGAAATGCTATTTTAGGTGGGTTCCTGAACTTGATAATGCAGACAGAATTGCAAATAAGCCCCTTTTAAGGGAGCACTATCAAAGTGGGTGCTATAGGCTGGATCAGAACAGGAACAAAAAGTTGCTATCACAACAGCCAAAGGGTAGAACAAAGTGGGGGGAGGGGAGAATAAACATGTGTTTATTATAGCAAGGAAGTGATGTACGTGCTTGCGTGTGTGCTACGTCTCTTCAGTTATATCTGACCCTGTGTGACCCTATTGACTGTAGGCTCCTCTGTCTATGGGATTCTCCAGGCAAGAATCTTGGAGTGGGTTGTCATGCCCCCCTCCAGGGAATCTTCCTGATTTAGGGATCAAATCCACGTCTCTGCATCAGCACGCAGGCAAGTAGGTTCTTTAACTAGTGCCATTTGGGAAGCCCATGGACATGACGCCTCTACCTAAATAGGGTTCCCTAAGGGGCAAGGACTTCAAAGTAATGAAGGTAAAGGCTCCCCACTTTGTGTACTCAGTGGCCTTTGGAAGTATTGCTTCAAGGCATTGGAAGAGGTTGGCCTCAATGGCACAAACTCCACATAGAAGAATCACTAAAGACAGGACTAAATTAATTTGTTTTAGGGCCAAGGTTTCCACTGGTTTTCTTCAGGTCTCCTTTATGGTCTCCTTTCCTAGAGGCGCCAGGCACAGCCTGAAGCCCAGCAGCTAGCCTGAGGTCAGGGATCCAAGCCAGTGGCAGAAGTGGGACCAGCTATCTCTCTCTCTGCAGTCCTTGCCCGTGACTGAAACCTCAAGGCACAGTGTCACACTGTAGAAGTAATGCACAGGTTTCTGTGAAGCTGTTATCATAGAGTCTTCACTCCTGGCTACTCTCTTCAGGTTCACATACCTGACTGACAGCTAGACATCTCCTCCACTGGGATGTCCAGCAGGCCACTCCAGCTCAACACCAGTTGATCGGGTTCACCATCTTTCTCCTCAGATAGTCTGTCCTCTCAATCCCTCATCCTGGACAACAGTGCCACCATTCACCCAAGCTAGAAACCCGGGGGTCCTGCTGAGCCCCTAGTTGAGTTCCTGCCTCCATCTGGATTACTCCCACCAATATCTTCACACGGTCACCAGTGTCATTCTTCTGAGGGAAATCTCCCCAGATGCATCATACTCACTGAGGTAGCAGGGGCGCCACTGCTCCCTTGCTTTGTCTTCCCTACTGGCCTGGTGCCTCCCTAATCTTCCCTCAAGGCCAACCCAAGCTCTTCTCCCCAGGGATGACTTCCTAGATCCTGTCTTCTCCTCAAGCAAAAGTACGCGATCCATCTGCTGCCATCACTGTACCGCACTCTGGTATCTATCACACTTCATTAGGGAATTATGCCTCTTTGCCTTCCCTCTTAGACTCTGAACTTCTTCACTCATCAAACAATTTCTGAGCACTTACTGTGTCTTGGACAGTCTACTGGGAGATTGGATAAATGGTGACAAAAGGTACAGTTTTTATTGACAACACATGCTCAGTCTAGTTGGGGAGAAAGTGAGTAAATAAGAGAGTTACTATTTAATATATTTTTGCTATGACAGAGGTGTACACAAAGTGCTAAGGGAGGAGAAGGACGGGGCATCTAAGTTAGTATAAATGTGGCTGGTAGTCAGAGAGAGCTTCCTACAGGTGTGACATCTCAACTGAATTCTGGAGTATCAGCAGGAGTTCCCCTGGTAAAGGAAGAGGAAGAACATTCTAGGTAGAGAGGACAGTATATGTAAAGAGCCTGAGATCTGAGAGCATGGTATATTTGGGGGGAACAGCCATAGTTAATTCTGCTACTCAGGGGTTTGGGCTTTATTTTAAAGGCAACAGTAAAGCGCTGAAAATTTTGAACAGGGGCAGGCTGACCAGGAAAACAGTGGTGTTAAGAAATATCCCTGAGACATCAGTATGAAGAGTGGACTGGAGAGAAAGTAGGAGATTGAGGAAAGGAGCTGAAGTTGTGAGGTTGTCATGTTGTTTATTCAGATGAGAAATTGGAAGACGTGGAGAAGAAAATCATAGGATAAATGAGGGCAGGGACTAAGTTCCATTTGACTATTTACCTTGTATGGGGTTCACTGTACATACTTGTAAATGAATGAATGAGCATTTCCACACAGCTCATCTTGAGACCCGTGGGGGGAGGGGGTTATATGTACTCTTGATCCAAAACTCAAACCTTGACAGACACCACTGCCTGAGGACACTTCTCTCTCAAGACTAACATTTCAACAAGAATTGTATAGCAGGATTCTTATGGTGTGATAGGAATATTAATAGCCATACTTAGAAAGTTTGATGCTTCCATTCTCCTGTCTATTTGTTATTTTCCTTTTCCCTTACTGAGAGCCATGAGAATTAAGGGAGGAAAAAATAGCCAGGGAGAGGTGGTGAGTTGGAAGATTGTGTAGGAGTTGGAGGAACAGAGGGTTCAAGGGCTTCATGGGGCTGGGCGTGGTATCTCCAGTGTGGGATTTTCAGGACTGGGCTCTGGGAAGATTTTTATTGAGTTTTTGGAAGCCTGACTGACCTCTTGGCTTGGCAGTATTCCATGTGGGATCCCCTCAGAAGAAGAAAATAACTCTGATGCTGGTTGAACTGAAGGTCTTTAGCCCTTTGTCTAAGATTTTCAGTTTCTCCCAAGCCCCTATCCATTCCAGGGTGCCAGGGAGACTGTCTTCCTGCCTCACTGGGAGCAATGGAAGTTTGAAACAGTCCAAGATCTTGGCAAATTCAGAAAAAAAACTTGGTGGTGGTGGTAGTGGGATAGATACTGGTTGGGCAGTGAGATGGAACTGCTGCCACTGTTGAAGATGTGAATCCTACAGGTATTCTGGGCATATTGCAAAAGTGTTTAAACTCATTTGGACCTAGTATCAGAGGTAACAAACAGGCCAGGCCCAGCCAGGAGATGCCCATCTATCCTTGTGAAATGACACAAATGCTAAAAAGGTCTACTCTTCACTTTCAGTCCAATAGCAGTCTTGTACATAGTTATTTGACATGGAACTCCATAAGGAAATTTGAGAAGTGATTCTTTTCACTTTCATCCTGTGAGCATCCAGATGAATAAGAAAATGAATTTGTCAGGGAAAGAAGAGGTTCTCATTACCTTCCGACTTTCATTCAGCTGCCGGGTGTGGCCAGTTGAAGGGTCTCTCTTCTATATGGCATGTAAATTATTTGGGGGAGTTAATTTGATAATGGAATATTACTCAGCTATTAAAAAGAATGCAATTGAATCAGTTCTAATGAGGCAGATGAAACTGGAGCCTATTATAGAGAGTGAAGTAAATCAGAAAGAAAAACACCAATACAGTATGGAATTTAGAAAGATGGTAACGATGACCCTATACGCAAGATAGCAAAAGAGACACAGAGATAAAGAACAGACTTTTGGACTCTGTGGGAGAAGGCGAGGGTGGGATGATTTGAGAGAATAGCATTGAAACATGTATATTACCATATGTGAAACAGATCACCAGTACAGGTTTGATGCATGAGACAGGGTGCTCAGGGCTGGTTCACTGGGACAACCCTGAGGGATGGGATGGGGAGGGTGGTGGGAGAGGGGATCAGGATGGGGAACACATGTATACCCATGGCAGATTCATGTCAATGTATGGCAAAAACCGCTACAATACTGTAAAGTAATTAGCCTCTAATTAAAATAAATTAATTAATTAAAAATAGTTTTCAACGCAAGAGAAAAAAAAAAGAAACTGGAAAACGTGCAGGTTGTTCAGGGATGAAGAAAAAGACCAGTTGTGACTCTAATGTAGTCCGCTCTTTCTACACGCTTCACCACGGAGCTATCTTCAACTGAGTTGTGGTACTAAAATGAAACTTTGAAGATCTCCTCTACTTGTTCTTAGAAAACTTTTAAAGCATCAAGTTTCAGTTAGAGTTGAGAGAGGGATGGGTGAGGAGAGAGAGAATGGAGGCAGTGGGGACATCGAAGAAACAGATGGACAGACAGCCGTAGACATACTTCAGGAAGGTGCATATGGGGATCAAGGAGATGTTAAATATAGGAAACTAACCAAAGGCTATAACATGAATTCCAGGCATTCTTTTTTTTTTTTTTTTTTTTTTTTCCTTTAGAAGAAATATTTGTATCTGTGGTCCACTTGGAAAACTGACAACCTCACAGTGGTGTCTTAGGGGCGAGGCAGAGTGAGAGAGGGCTGCCATCTTGGCCCAGCCTACCAAGTTCTGCATTTCTACACACTCATTTCTATTCTCATCTTGGCAGGTTTTTTTCCCTAACAAAACTATTACTAAGTCCTTGAGCTTGCTTGAGGCTCTGCAGGTAAAACCTTATTGGAAAGCCAAGGCAGGTAAAGGTAAAAGTTTCAGTATATACATATATATTGGCCGTGCCATATAGGATCTTACTTCCCTGACCAGGGATCAAGTCTGGGCCCCCAGCTGTGAAAGCACCAGGTCCGAACGACTGAACCACTAGGAAATTTCCCAGCGTTTCAGTATTTCTTAAGCAATTAATAGTCCAGGTTGTAAGAAAAAAAATAAGCTCTATACTGTACACATTTTTGTAGACAGTATTTGGTTTGACTCAACTAAATCTTTACAAGGACTATATTAATTCTGGACTTAACTGCAGCCCCTAATCATGGTAGTTTCCACTCAAAGCTTCCTCAGGTTTCTCCACAAACATTCCTGGCTGGTTGCAATCAGTTCACTGCCTTTATACCACAAGAATCTGTTTCATATGATTATGCATGACTGAAGTGATCCTAGATTATAACTAGGTGTGAGGAATTGAGCTCCTTTAGAACTTTATGCCAAAAAATAGTTGATGCCTCTATTTGCTGTTTCATGAAAGACTTAGCTGTGGACCATTTGTGTGGCCAATGGTCCGAGGTCACAGGATAGTTTTGTCATATTTCTTCCCTTAGAGGCTGGTTTCTCCCACTGATTCTAGATCGCTCACGAGCAGGGAAAGCACCTACTGTCTCCGTGTCATCTATACCTGTCACAATTCCCAACAAGTAGGTCCTCAGTTAATCATGTTTGAGTAAATGAATTTTAGGCTTGCTTTTCAGGTATAGTAACCATCTTCATTTTCACGACACAGAAAACTCAGCTTTCGAGCACCTCTGCACACCATAAAGCCGTCTTAAAATACTGCCTTAGTCACTTGCAGCCAAACCACAACAATTTCAACACTATTACAAGAGACCGAATGAGGTTTCAGTAAAGGTGACCTATAAAAATTGCTAGAGACAGGTATGTTATTGTTATGGGAAACAAATGCTAAAGGATCGAGAGCAAGAAGAAAGGAGGCTGAGTCTAAACAAAGTCAGAAAAACAAAACTAGAGTTTGGCTCTTCGCTTCAACCTGCCAGAGGCACTGTCACCGGGTGCTATGACAACAGGACACCTGGTCTGTAAGGGCTCTGCTGGAGCAAAGGACAGGCTGATTTTTCACCTCAATAGTGATCTTTACTATATTATCATTTTTTTTCACAATTAACCTTTGTTAGATATTATTTAATGACTAGTACAGTAAAAATCTTTTCCAAGGGGTTACACTGAGTGCTTTGGTTCACCTTCCCATGTGTTCCATGAGACTGCTGACTGAATCAGACAGGATCCGAGTATCTATTACAGGCCCTGGCTCTGGTTATAAACTGTGGTGCACAATTGCCTCAGCAAGGCACAGGAACCCATTAAGTCAGCATGCTTTTCCTGAAAAAACTTCTATCCCCCTGGAAACTGAAGTACAGATTGAAAATGAAGTTTTGATGACACCAAAATTCTGTGGGTTTTATTTGCCTCAGTTATTTTATATGTTGAAATCTGTCTGAGACTCTATGTTTTGACTGTAATCTTTTAAAAATCTTACAAAACTTCATCCAAAGAGAAGTGTGAAAAAGCCCTGGTAGATCTGCAGAAAAGTTCTTCATCAGGGTTATCCCTGAGCACATACCTGCTTGGAAGGGTCATGAAGGTGAGAGGAACCAGGAGGGCAAAAGAAGTTATGAGTCACTGCAGAGCCTTGATATGAGTGGGGTACCTTACTCCACATTTTCTTTTTTTTTTTTTTTTTATTTTTTTAAATTATTGTTTTTGCCATACATTGTCATGATATCACCATGGGTTTACATATGCTTCCCCTCCGGGTCCCCCCTCCCTCCTCCCTCCCCCCCGGGAAATCTCGCTGCACCAGTCCCGAGCATCAATCCTGGGCTGGTGATTGATTAGACACATGACAATTAACATGCTTCAATGCCCTTCTCCCATCTCATCCCACCCTTACCCTCATCCACAAAGTCCACAAGTCTATTCTATACATCTGCGTTCCTTTTGTTGTCTCCCATGTTGGGTTCTCATTACTGTCTTTCTAAATTCCATATATATGTGTTAATATACTGTATTGTTGTTTTTGCTTCTGGCTTACTTCACTCTGGATAATGGGCTCCAGTTTCGTCTGTAAGAAGCCACTCACTCAATGGTATTTTGTTATAGCAGCCTGAAGGGACTAAGACAAAGGCTTTATAAAATAATTCAAGGATAAGACATAGAAATCAGGTGGTAGTAACTTTGTCCACATTGGAGAAGCTATTTTTGGAAGGCTTATTTGTTTTATTATTTATCTGTTTTAATAATTTATTTTTATATAGATAGTCTCTTAAGATAATGTTATAGAAAGACAAGTGGCTTTCAGATCAGGGTTACTGAATTATACCTACTTTCAATATTGCTAAAGATTTCGGAGTTGCCTTTGCATCTAGTCAGTTTCCAATCCCCACCCATCCTGCTCCCTCTCTGTCTCTAGCCTGTCATTTCTCCTGCCTCCACTCTCCATTCTCTGTTTCTCTCTTCTCCCTCCTCTTTTGGTCCTTGTGGCTGCCGCCCTCATGTTTTGAAGGTCACCTCTGCTGTGGTCTCTCTCCTTTTCACACACCTACCCACCTTCCCTAAACTTCCTGAACAGAATTCAGACCCTTAACATGGTGTGATGATCGTCCAGGATCTGGTCGATCTGGTCCCCAACCTTCCAGCTCATTTCTGCCACTCTCTCGGGTTTAATCTGGCTGGCTGCTTCTTCCTCTTCTCTTCATTGAGTGCTCCCAGCTCTGCATATTTGCTCTTGCTATTGCCTCTGCCAGTTCTTCTTGCCGTTCTCCCCAACTCCTCCTGTCTTATCTTGCAATTGTGCCCATTCTTCAAGGTTCTGCTGAACTCCTCCATGAAGCCACCTCTCATCCATCCAAGGAGAGATGTCAACACCCTTCTCTAGGTGTCCATTGCATACTGACTATGCCTCTCATATAGGGTATAATTGTAAGTCTCCCTGACTATGCCTTTCTTAGTCTCATCATATGTGTATTTATTCTCCCCACCACGTCTGCGCCTACTAAAGTATACACTCCTGGAAAGAGGGATTGTACCTTTGTTCCATTTACACTGCCTTAAAAATAGCAGATAATAAAACTTGTAGCAAGGACAGAAGTTATTACTGTGTAAGACATAAGATGATTAATGGGAGGAGGAGAGGCCTTGAGGAGTTGAAGATGTGGGGAAGTTCGACGGGGAGTAGCTCTGGGGTCAGAACCCTTTGAGGGCAGTTCTGTGCTTACTCATTTTTCCACTGCTGGCTGAGGTGACTAGCACAGGATAAGAGCTTCATTAGCATTTCTCAAGTGAATGAATAAATGCTGCCTACTACATTTTGGCCAAGGCTAACCTTGAATTCCATGAGAACAAGTACTAAAGAGAAATTTGTAATCTCTGTTATAATATAAAGGTGAAAAAGTGTATAAAAGTAAAAATAATACAGTCTTCTACTTGCCATGAGAAGTAAGCTTAGCAATAGCAGGGTTTTGCCAGGAGCCAGCTAAAGAAGACCCAGCCACAAGGTGGAAGCAACTCTTTTTTTTTCTGATATAAACATGCTTGTGCTGGCAAAAGCTGGCTGAAAGCAGATATATTATTTTTGTGTTTACTAAGTCCTGTGAGAAGCACTGGACAATAAATTCATAAGAGACATAATTATACTCTCCCAAAGTATACCATTTGAGTGCAGAGATCATGATTTACACTTCTACAATATCCTTTGTAGCATCTAGCAGTACTGATTGGTATGTGAGAGAGAGAGAGAGAGAGAGAGAGAGAGAGAGAGAGAGAGAGAGAGGAATGATTGGCTAACTGATTTGGAAGGAAGCAGTTGCTAACAAGACACCCAATTACACACACTAAACCATAAACAGGGCCACTGAGGACCCATCTTATTAGCCCCTTCATCTCTGGTTTCTATTATCTTTACTTTAAGGTGAGGACTCCGAGCTTGAGGGAGGAACAGGGCTTTGTGGAAGGCCACATGGCTCATAAGCAGAGGTCACAAGACAAGACACAGATTCCTTAATTCCCAAACCCACAGCTCCCTATTCTTCTCAAGTTGCTTTAGCATCACTGGGGAGGAGACAGTGACTCACTTGTGTGTTTTTATTTAGCTCACAGTCAAAGGATCTAACAAGACACTATGTAAGATGTTTGTGATTTATTACTAACCTTTGGGCTATTGTTTAAAAGTATACACACAATCATGTGTCATAAATAGTTCGGAAGTCCAGGTTCATTCAAGCATGAGTAGGATGAGAAAGAAGGTCTGATTAACGGTGGAATGAGAACAGCCTATAACTGTAAATAGATCTAGTTAGTACTTTACATTCTAAACTTCCCCGATCACTTCAGGGTACTTTCTCCATGAATAAAAGTTAGTTTTTTAGCATCAAAGTTTCAGATCAGCAGAATAATGGATGTCCTTGGGCCTGATTTTAATATGCAAAAGGAGTCTGTATACAAGGCAGAAAAACTCAGGTCTCTAGGGTCGACTGTCTTTGTTTGGTCATATTGAAAACACCATCTTTCTTTAATAGCTTAATTTTAAGACAGCTCTCCAGAGGGTTTTGCTCATCGCCACCATATTCAATTATCCTGGCATTGAATGTGTGGATTACAATAATTTTTCTATTGATATGCTAACACTGAATAAATAGGAAGAATAGCAGTGCATTACTATTATTTTGATGCACAAAATAAACATTATCCAATTTTCTTTACTACTTAAAGTCACATATTAATTACTTAAAATTTACAACTAGGAATGAAGCCGAGTATCTAAAAATCTTGTTCCTATTCAAGTTAATTCAGATTGTCCATCCATGCATGAGAACAGCTGAGCTATGAAATTGGGCAGCATGTTTTCTGGCAATAATAAGGAGATAACATTCCTTAGGAGTATTTAAGTGACATCAGTATTGATAGGTTAATTGGAAATAAAAATGTAGAGCTTTCGTAAATTGCTAGAATAAAAAGCCTCTGGTTTATTGTAGCTTCGCAGTGCACTTTTTGAACTCTTCCCCCTTTCAGTTTAAGTTAATAACTGTCTGATCAATGTAACTGTGGCGGTACTCAGAATTCCATGGACATCCCATGGTAAATCAGCTATTTTCAAAAAGAGACTCTCCCATCTATATCCTGAGTCACGATCATTTTGCTCCCTCTACTCCTTTACCAAATTCTTAAAAAATGGCCCCACATGGGATGAAATACAGAGAATGTTGGGTGGAGAAAAGAAATGCAATTTGACGTGAGGTCATAAGAGCTGTGTTTGAGAATCTGATATAAGAGAAACCCTCCATCTTCAGAGCTCAGGGTACCACTTGGTGCTAAATATAGCATAATTAATAACAATTAACTCTCATAATTAATTATTTTGAAAAAGGCAAGTAAAGTGATATTATGCTATTATGCATCTTAACTAGACCCAAAATCATCTTCAGGTCTCTATGTGAGTATTTACACTGACATTTCTATCTGTGTACACTAAACTCTCAATTAATTGTCCAAGATCTTGTTACAGTTGTGAACAACTCAGATGAAAAATTGGACCCTTCACATTAATTAACACTTTTTGAACAAAGCTTTATGCCAGATACTTTCTAGGCATATTAGAGGCATTTTAATTCTAAAATAAACAAATAAACAAAGCAGAGATACTCTCCATGAGCTAGAGAAAACAAAGAAAAATTCAAAACTTTGGGAAATGATATCACAATTTTTTTTAAATTGGGAACTGATTTACTGTATGAATACTGCATACTGGGTGCCACTGATGCCAAGACAGCAGGTTAATCTCTACATGATTAGTTACTTGAGATGCCCCACATCATCAGTAGTGCCCCTTCATTTGGGTTGGACAGGTTCCTTTAATAGTTCATGTGGCTGGACATTCAAGAATGACTTGGATCTACTTCATTATGCTTCCTCTGATCCTGTCTTCTAATTCCCTGAGTGAATTTTCTGTGTTTTTGTCCTTGGTTTCTGCCTTGGACCATGACCCTTGTCACTTCTAAAATTTGGTTTCTTACACTTTCTAGTAGTCTTTGGTTATCTCTTGGTGATGGCTCCTCAAATGCACTTGAGGTCATCATTATACTGATGCTTTTGGAGGCTGACATTTCCTATGTTATCTCTGTTCAGTCTTGCATTGTTATTGATGTGAGGCCACCTAGTCATTTGACAAATATGGGCCACTTGTCACCCAAAGGACTGAATATAAACATGTGAATGGAAACGTCCAAATGCATCATCATCCCTAGAAAAACAATTCTGTAGGGTTGTCCTGATGGAGAATACTTCTTTTCTAATCACTTATGTTTTCCAAGGATATCACATTATTAATGCAACTTGTTTGGCTGAAGTGTTTCTTCTAGTCACTGAGGTATGGATGTGTGATTGGTTTATTTTTCTTATAACTGCTCCCAACTGTGCTCTGTTAACTCCCCTTGCCCTTCCCTGATGGGTAGTACTCCAGTTCCATTATTTTCAACACTTTTAGCTATTGAAAAGTATAGTACATTGTTTACAATAGCCAGGACATGGAAGCAACCTAGATGCCCATCAACTGACGAATGGATAAGAAAGCTGTGGTACATATACACAATGGAATATTACTCAGCATTAAAAAAAATTCATTTGAATCAGTTCTACTCAGGTAGACAGAACTGGAGCCTATTATCCAGAGTGAAGTAAGCCAGAAGGAAAAACAACAATACAGTATACTAACGCATATATATGGAATTTAGAAAGATAGTAACGAGAACCCTACATGCGAGACTGCAAAAGAAACGCAGATGTATAGAACAGTCTCGTAGACTCTGTGGAAGAGGGCAAGGGTGGGATGATATGGGAGAATGGCATTGAAACATGTTAATTATCATATGTGAAATCAATCGCCAGCCCAGGGTTGATGCTCGGGGCTGCTGCACCGAGATGTCCCAGGGGGAGGGAGTCAGGAGGGAGGAGGGAGGGGGGTTCTGGAGGGGGAGCATATGTAAACCCATCGCGGTTTCATGTCATTGTATGGCAAAACCAACACAATAAAGTAAAAAAAAAAAATGCAAAGTAAAAAAAAAGAAAAAGAAAAGTATAGTACAGTTAGCACTGCAAGCTCACCTTCAGTTAAGAACTTCCCCCCACCCTGCCCCACTAGGCTGAAGGCTTGAGGGACTCAAGCAGGAAAAGGATCTTGTTCTCTTCTCTCCCCGACTCCTCACTCTTCCTCATCTCTCCAAGCTGCTAGAGAAGCTCCCATGGCAGGGTTATGTAAGAGGGGCGACATTCTCTTAAGTGATCAGGAGTTACTGGTGGCTCTCTTTTTTCTGTTTCTATTTTTCATGTGGCAGATCTTAATCCGAGTTGGATGTTCACTTTCTGCCAGAAACTGTTCTAAGTGCTGGAGATATGGTGGAAATCAAGGAAGAAAAGATGTCTGACTTGAGGGAATTTTGATTCAAGGATATACAAATGCTGCCTCTCTCTTGAGGATATTTTGGGTCACTTGTTTGGAAGACTTACTATATCACCACATTGAGAGACATGGTTGAAGCTCTTCTCTTTGTTTTTCACTTGGCATCCCTTTCCTCCACTATGGATAATACGACCTATAGCCTCTTTCAGCATGGGTCCCTCTGTGCAGAAAATATTCCTCCAGAAAGATGGCTTATGCCTCAAATCACCTTCTGTTGTGTCCACTCAACCCACAGGAAATGGTGGGAGTGCAGGCTGACTCACCTGCAGGTTCCCTCTCTTTACATTTCATCTTTCCCTTTTTTTCCCTTTTCCAGGTCATCTACTGATTCAAAAGTTCAGTCACTTTAAAGCAAGAAACAATCATGAGTCTCCCATGGGGTAGAAGGCCAAGATGGTTTGAGCATCCCCAACTCTGAAGGAAGGCAACAGGACATGTCTGATATCTCTTTCCCTCATGGGGGGGCCAGCAGCATAGGGAGAAGAAAGATTAAAGCTTCACAAACCCTGTTTTCTTTGCAGTAAGAGCTCTTGCTTCTACTCTCCCCTGGAAGAGTGCAGGGGAGGACACATCAGTAGGGCTGGTCCTGTGAAACAGCAGTTCCCACAGCAGGCCCCACCAGTCACCCCTGGTGATTCTCTAAATGTAATGTAGGGAACTTAGTCTTTTATCCTCAGCTATGGCCTGAGTCACCATTTCCTAGATAACTGGAAAGATCCAAGCTAGCATCTTACATCATCATACCACATGGAGATGAGTAACAGAATAAAAATAGGGGGCTAGATGAAGCTTGTGGATTGCCTATTAATTGTACTTACTCAGCTACATTCTGGATAACTGAAAAGTGACCTTATTTTCATTTCTTTTTTAAAGTCTTTATTAGACAAGAGTTTCTAAAAGAAACAGGGATTCCCTGGTGGCTCAGATGGTAAAGTGTCTGCCCACAGTGTGGGAGACCTAGGTTCAATCCCTGGATCGGGAAGATCCCCTGGAGAAGGAAATGGCAACCCTCACCAGTGCTCTTGCCTAGAAAATTCCATGGATGGAGGAGGAAAATTACATGGTAGGCTACAGTCCATGGGGTTGCAAAGAGTTGGACATGACTGAGAGATTTCACTTTTCTATAAGAAACAGTCATTTTTACTGACTAAAATGTGTATGTGTTTCTTATTAAAATCTAATGTACCAGGTTTTATTCTGACACAATGTTTCAATTTTTAATTTGTGATTGTTTCCATTAGGTAATTTATGTAGTGAAGGCATGATGGCCACCAGAGATGGAGTAGTGTAATGGGATTAATGGTACAGGCTTTGGGGGGATTAGGAGCCCTGGGCTTGTGTTTTATGATCAACATCACTTATTAACTCAGAAATGTTAGACGTCATTCAACCTCTGTTAAGTCCCAGTTTCCTCATCTGAAAATGGGGATGATAATGGTATCTATTTCATGGTGACTATCTCTTAGAATTGTTGAGAAGTTCATATGAGAAACACATGCAAATTTAGTACTGTGCCTGAACCGTGGCAAGCATTCAATAAACATTAGTTCTATTAAATTTTATTCAGTAGGAGACTTTCAAACTCATTTTAAACTTGAATATACACAATACTAAAGATTGGGGTTATATCCTGTACTGAAGTAGAAGGAAATCGCAACCCACTCCAGTATTCTTGCCTGGAGAATCCCAGGGACAGAGGAGCCTGGTGGGCTGCCGTCTATGGGGGTCACACAGAGTTGGACACGACTGAAGCGACTTAGAAGCACAGCAGCAGCAGCCTGTACTGAAAGGTAACATTTGGGATTTTGGGCTCCAAGAATTTAGAGTAGGGGTTGGTAAACTATGGCCCTTAGGTCAAATTCAGCCCACTGCTTTTTTTTCCTTTTTCTTTTTTAATGTAAAATTTATTGGAACACAGTCATATTCTTTCATGTACCTATTGCCTATGGTTGCTTTTATACTAATATGATATGGTTGAGCTGTTGTATCAGAGACTGTATGGTCCACAAATTCAAAAATATTTACTCCATGGCCCTTTATTGAAAAAGTTTGACCACCCATGGACCTTTAAATTTAGGAAAGACAACTACTTGTCTTGGAAGATTTGTACACTAACGGATCTGTGCATAGGGTGCAGTTCACCCTTGACTTTTTGAGAATTCTTCTCTAATTAATGAATCTAGGATAAAATTTTTCTTTTGATTTTATTTAAATTACATATTTAAAACATTTAAGAGTTGAGAGTAATAAAATGTCTGCCCTTGCACTCACCAACCAGATTTTAATCAAGTTAATATTGTGTGACATTTGCTTCTAATTCTTTGGCATAAAAAGAAAATCTTTTGGATAGAGTTGAATGGTTTCCCTGAATGGTGTCTGATTTCATTCCCCTCCTCACAAAGGTAATCCCTATTCTGTAGCTGATGCTCATTCTTTTTTCATTTTTTGGGACTTTTACTTCATATATCTATATCTATAAATAATACATTATATTGCAAATGTTTACATTTTACATAAATATCATTACATATGTAATTCCGCAAGTTGGTTTTACACTCATCATTTTGTTGTTGAAATTTATTCATGTACTGGATATTTTTGTTGTTCAGTTGCCAACTTGTGTGATTCTCTGCAACCCCATAAGCTGCAGCATACCAGGCTTCCCTGTCCCTTACTATCTCCCTGAGTTTGCTCAAACTCATATCCATTGAGTCAGTGATCCTATCCAACCATCTTATCCTCTGTCACCCCCTTCTCCTCTATCCCTCAATCTTTCCCAGTATCAGGGTCTTTTCTAATAAGTTGGCTCTTCGCATCAGGTGGCCAAAGTATTAGAGCTTCAACTTCAGCATCACTCCTTCCAACAAATATTCAAGGTTGATTTCCTTTAGGATTGACTGGTTGATTTCTTTGCAGTTTAAGGGACTCTCAAGAGTCTTCTTTATCAGCACAATTCAAAAGCATGAAGTCTTCAGCACTCAAGTTTCTTTATGGTCCAACTCTCACATCCATATGTGACTACTGGAAAAACCATAATTTTGACTAGATGGACCTTTGTCAGTAAAGTAATATCTCTGTTTTTTAATATGCTATCTAGGTCTGTCATAGCTTTTCTTCCAAGGAGCAAGTGTCTTTTAGTTTCATGGTTATAGTCATTATCTGCAATGATTTTGGAGCCCAAGAAAATAAAGTCTGTCACTGTCTCCACTGTTTCTTCATATAATTGCCATAAGGAGATAGGACCGGATGCCATGATCTGAATTGTTTGAATGTTGAGTGTTTGGAACCACTCAGTACTAACTGTTGCTTCTTGTCTTGCACACAGGTTTCTCAGAAGTCAGGTGAGGTGGTCTGATATTCCCATCTCTTTAAGACTTTTTCACAGTTTGTTGTGATCCACACAAAAGCTTTAGTGTAGTCAATGACGGAGAAGTAGTTTTTTTTTTTTTTTTCCCCTTTGGAATTTCTTGGCTTTTTCTATGATCCAGCAGATGTTGGCAGTTTGATCTCCAGTTCCATTGCCTTTCCGTATCCAGTTTGTACATCTGGAAGTTCTCAATTCACATACTGCTGAAGCCTGGCCTGAAAGATTTTGAGCATAATCTTGCTAACATGTGAAATGTGTGCAATTGTACAGTAATTTGAACATTCTTTGGCATTACCTTTCTTTGGGATTGGAATGAAAACTGACATTTTCCAGTCCTGTGGCCACTGCCGAGTTTTCTGGATTTGCTGGCATATTAAGTGTAACACTTTAACAGCATCATCTTTTAGCATTTGAAATAGCTCAGCTGGAATTCCATCACCTCCACTAGCTTTGTTTGTAGTAATGTTTCTTAAGGCCCACTTGACTTCACACTCCAGGATGTCTGGCTCTAGGTGAGTGACCACACCATTATGGTTATCTGGGTCATTAAGAACTTTTTTGTATAGTTTGTCTGTATATTCTTTCCACCTCTTCTTAATCTCGTCTGCTTCTGTTAGGTCCTTGCCATTTCTGTCCTTTATTGTGTCCATCTTTGCATGCAATATTCCCTTGGAAGCTCTAATTTTCTTGAAGAGATCGCTAGTCTTTTCCATTCTATTACTTTTCTCTATTTCTTTGCATTGTTTACTTAAGAAGGTTTTCTTATCCATCCTTGCTATTCTCTGGAGTTCATTCATTCCAACCACTATATGATACTCAATTATATAAACATTCTTTAGTTCTTTTGTTGTTGTTGTTCTATAGATGCATATTAGAATTTGTCCCTCCAACAGCCCCCAATATTTGCAATTAAATACTATGCTGCAGTAAACATTGTAAACGTCTCCTGGTGTATATGAGGAAGAACAGAGTACCTGCGTAGATCAGTGGAGTGCTGGTATACAGCATATCTGAGCATCTTCAGATGTCTCTGTTGTTGCCAAACTGCTCTGCAAAGTGGCAGCACCAATTTACTTTAACATCAGTAGTGACGAAGAGGTCCCAGTTACCCACATCCTTGCCAGTGTTTGGAATTGCCAGACTTTTCAATATTTGCCCATCTGATGGAGATAAAGTGCTCTTACTGCTTATTTTGCTTTTTCCTGATGTTGAACATCTTTGCAGATGTTTATTAGCCATTTTGATTTCTTCTTTCATAAATTATTCATGATGTACTCTGTCCAATTTTTGCATGCATTATCTTTTGTTATTAATCATAAAAGCTCTTTGTTATTTATATGTTCAGGAGAGCATACTTTTGTCACTTTCATGTATTTCAAATATATTCCCTTAATGCGAGGCTTGTCTTTTCACTTGTTTCATGGTGTTCCGTCAGAGAGATGCTTAAAATTTTAACGGAATCACATTTATCAGTAATGTTCCTTTTTTTTTTTTGGTGGCCATCAGAAGCATTTACTGGATGGTTCTTTCCAGAGAGGAAGACCCATGCCAACAGAGCCGTGGGTGGGCATGGCTTCCGGCTCCCCACAGCCCAGGGGCACAAGCGTGGGGACCCGCCGCCTGCGGAGTAATGTTCCTTGATGGTGGTTTGGGCTTTTTGTAATTTGTTTAAAAAAATCCTTTTCAAGTCAGATAAAATACACAGATTTCCCTTTAAAGTTTTTGGCGTTTGCTTTTCACACTTAATCTTTAATCTACCAGGAGTCGACTTTTGTGTGTGGTATGAAGACTTATTTATATCGGCATGGGTATCCATTTGTCCTAGTTCTGGTTATTGAGAATCCGTCCTTCATCTCCTGTTTGCAATGCTGTCTCAGTCAAATATGAGTCTCCACCCCTCCATTGTTGGTTTTCTAAGCTTTTCACAGTGTCCTCTAGTTAACTTGGCCTCATCAGTGTCAACATTCCCATTGTTTTGATTCCTATAGCCATAGACATAAATCTTGAAATCTTGTAAGACTGGATGTTTTTAGAATCTTACATTTACCCTCATTTTCAAATACAAATGATTCCTAACATCTTTAGGTTATATAGAGTGAACAGTTATCAGAGTTTCAGGTTTGAGAGCAATACCTACACTTAATCTTTTCACCTCACTTGTGAAGTATTAAGAAATGCATTAGGAACCAATTGCTAATTCAAATATTTTAATTGTAATTCGCAGACAAAGGTTTTACTTGAGTTAATCCACAGCTGTTTAAGAGGTCTTTAAAAAATTAAAAGTATTTTTGGAAAGACTTAAATCATAAAAATAAAAGTGGAATTATTTTAACCATTGCAAGTTTCTTAGTGAAATATTTAGGAAACAACTGAGTTATAAAGGATTAACTTTTTTTTTTTAACTTACATTTTATATTTTACAATAGTGATCCATTTAATGCTCAATTGCTATTCCAGCCTATTTAAAAGTGGGTTTTTCTCAGTGGTATGCATTAAAATTACCTAGGGAACTTTTTAAAGCCATTCTGCCCCTTTCCAAATTAGATATCCTCAATAATTTCTGAAAGCAATGACATACCATTAAAAAGGTAGGGTTTTGTCTCTCTAATAGAGCATTTATGTCATCTAGTATGGTCTATAAAGAACTGTATAAAGTATGAGTTTCTCTAAACTCTTATTCCATAAGCCTTCTTGCTGCATCAAGAAGCACTATTTTTGTTAGTACAGAAAGCTATATTTTTTTTGGTCTCATTTTTCTAACTGTGGCCATGTTCTTTTGGGTATTTGCAATTTATTTCTGTTTTCTAGTTTACCTTTTCCAAATTGAGTTTTATTGCCACTTGATATCTAAGAGCTAAATGGAACATTTACATGGATTCATTCCATTCCAGGACACTTTGATGTGCCAGTGATAACAATGTGGCTGGTTTTACAAAAGGGCCAGCAGAAACGGGTGGGGATACAAATAGCCAAGAGCTTAAACACTCAGGGATTCAGGGATTCCTAAGCTCTTCTTACAATGACAACACTCTTAGATGATGACATTCTGTGTAGTTTCACATATGACACATCTGAGTTGCTTTTTTTCCTCTAGAGGCTTCTCTAATTTACCTCCAGAACTTTAGACACAAGACATACATACCCCAGAGGAACCTGCCCACTCAGTGTGTCCCTCGGGGCCAGGCTGGCGGCTGCTGTGTTGCGCTGTGTACACTTCCCACCAGCACTCCTGTGCAGGGTCACTATCTCAACTCCTAGCTGACATTCAGAAAGACTTCTTTTCCCCACAAAGAGAGTCTAAGCCACAATCTGAATCACAGAGCTCTGTGTTCAGGGCTGGGTTATGTTTGCTCTACATTCTTCTTGCATTCCCTCTCTTCAAAACAAAGTTTGATCCCATACCTCAGTAATATCCATGATACTGTCAACCTCTGTCCCAAGTAGGACTTAGACAATTTTGCAATACACGTAACTAGAGAACAAGACATCAAAGAATCACCAAAAATACCACATTGACTAGTTACAGGAAACAAGCAAAGGCTAAGCATACTACCAATAATATGGTTCCCCCTCTTTTTAATAAACAATGCAAAGTCTTTTACAAATGAAATTGTACTTCAGAAAGGCATACACAAAAGCAAAGCTGCTTTGCACATGAAGTGCTCAATATCACTAATTGTAAGAGAAATGTAAATCAAAATTAAATGAGGTATTGCCTCATACTATTCTGAATGGCCACCAACAACAAAAAAAATCAACAAACAATAAATGTTGGAAATGGTGTGGAGAAAAGAGAAGCCTATTACACTATTGGTAGGATGTACATTAGTACAGCCACTATGGAGAATGGTATGGGAGTTCCCTAAAAATCTAAAAATAGAGCTATCATATGATCCAATAATCCCACTCCTGGACATATATCTGGACAAACCATAATTCACAAAGACACACGCACCTCAACATTTTCCCACAGCACTATTCACAACTGCCAAGACTTGGAAGCAACCCAAATGTCCATTGACAGAGGAATGGATAAAGAAGGTGTGGTACATAAATACAATGAAATATTACTCTGCCATAAGAAAGGACAAAATAACACTATTTGCAGTGACATGAATGGACCTAAAAATTATTATACTGAGTGAAGTCAGACCCAGAAAAAAATATGGTATCACTCACATGTGGGATCTAATTAAAAATGATACAAATAAACATATTTACTTTGTGAGAAACAGCCTCACAGACTGTGAAAACAAACTGTGGTTACAAAAGGCGAAATGGCAAGGAGGGATAAATCAGGAGTTTTTGGATTAACACACACACACACACACTACTATATATAAAATAGATAATCAATAAGGACCTATCATATAGCACAGCGAATTCTACTCAATACTCAGCAATAACTTACATGGATAAAGAATCTGAAATATAATTACTATATGTATAACTGAATCAATTTGCTGTATACCTGAAATTAACATAACATCATAAATCAACTATACATTTAAAAAAATTAAGAAAAAGCAAAGCTGCTTTGATGGAACAGAGATGCAGGTGTGAGGTGGTACTCAGGTTCCTGCTCAGTTTACCCCTGCCTATTTTCCCAGCTTCCTTTCTTACCGCAGAGGAGTCTCTGGAGTCCTGAGGATTATCTACAATATTTTCTATATGATAAAAAGGCATCTGGGGAATATGGTCATGTTGTCCAGCCTGTTTCATGACACTTCCTCTGCTATCTGGAATTCCTTCTCTTTCCTCATAGCAACCTGTTGAAAGGACATCAGGATCCCTCTCAAATATCATTTTCCCAAGGAACTCTCTCTAAGACAAAACTTCCTTATGGCAAGTGATCAGTGAGTGCTTCTATTACAGCTTTAGGGACTGCTGGTCTCAGGTATTCTGAAACAATCCTGATTTCTAATACTAGATTCTAATATGCTCTTGGATCCATTTATTTGTCAAACCACACTTCAGTTTTTGGCTTGGAAAATATGGTTATAATTATAGCTCTTATCACAATCAGCTTTGTTTCTAAGTTATTGATCCATGTAGTTATCATAAAGTATGCATCTCCAAAGAGCAGGCATTGGGTCATTTCATCATAATTAATCATCATTCCTCCTCCTCCCTCTTGTTTTCATCCTTAAATAGTTTATTTATTCCTGAGAACACACCAGGCAGGGTTGTGCACTTATATTAATTACCTCGTTTAATTATTATAAAAACTCTGCAAGGTAGGTATGTCTTGATCTTCATTTTTGTGATGAGGAAGTTGAGGTTACTCAGTTAGTAAGTGACTGAGCTGGGCTCTGCCGGAACCCAAGCCCTCTCCCTCACACTACTCTGCCACTCACAGCGTTGCTGAGTATTTCTCTGCATGTTCTAGAAACATTTATTCTGACAAATACTGAATAAATATATACTCAACTGCTCAGAAATGAAAGCATGGAAAAACCACACATGGATAGAGGCTAGGAATTGAAGTATTTCCCTTTCATGAAATGATGATTGTATGATTCAAAAAAGAGCTTCACACTTGTATTTAGTTCCATGTTAACCACTCTGGTGGTTGAAAAGCAAAGCAAATCCATTGGGATTTCCATTTTGCTGCCAGCCTGTGGTTAAGGAAACTGACACTTCAAAACACAGCAGATACTTCTCCATGATTTGTGATGTCTGAGCCATGCTGGATTATCCGAATGCAAGCTGGGATCGGTTCCACACAGCTGAGGCCTGTCCCTGGAGTCCTACAATACTTCTGGGAGGTGCACTATTAGGCTAATACAGTCAAAACAAATCTGGCTGGCCATTGACCATGTGTCCTGATATCTGGAAGCTCCAATATCAGGCTGTGCACATGTGGAACAGAATAAGGGAGCAGCTTATAAGAACATCTTCAGGGGATGGGATGAAGAAGGGGAGGTGTCTGATAAGATGGAGAAAAAGCCATTATGCTCCTTGCTATAGGGTCTTCTTCCTAGCGTTTGTTATCAGAAGCACAGTGTAAGGAAAGGGGCACTGGAAGGCATCCAATGGCTATGATATTCTGGCCCTCCTGAGTAGCCACTCGGTAGAAAGAGTTGTGCTAAGATGGTGGATGACAGAGAGATGATCATGATACAGTGTGACACCCCCAGGAGTTTATCATTGAACATACTAAATTTAACTATACACTGAAATGAACTAAGTGCTGTGGTTTAATATCTTTCAGGATGAATCTCTACCTCATGACACATATAAAAATGAATTCCTATGGGGTTGTGAATTTAAATGTGAAGGGTCCAACTTTAAAATTCCTAGAAAAAAACTATGACAGTGAGATAGGAAATGATGTCTTAAATAACCAAAATGCAAATAATCTAGAATATTGATATATTTGATTATACCAAATTTAAGAATCTGATTTCATCAAAATGGGCCATAAAGGAGAGGGAGTCGCCACAAACTGGGAAAAGGTAAGCGCAACACATATAACCAACAGAAATGCAATATCCATCATGTATAAAAATCAATAAGGAAAAAACAATAACAATAGAAATATGGGCAAGATATAGCAACACACATATCACAGAAGAGGAAAATGAATAACTCAGACACATAAAATGATGTTCATTAGTAATCTGGAAGAAAATTAAAACCATGATGATAAAGCTTGTCACATCTACTACACTAACAAAATTTAATATTGATCTTATATCAAATCTTGACAAGGATATAAAGCAACAGGGAATTATATGCAGTATATAGGAATAAATATAGTGGTAACAACACTTAGGAAATTTTTCTGGGGTTATTTAGTCAATTTGAAGTTGCTCAGATCCCAGGACTCTGCAAATCTACTCCTAGGAGTTTTTCCTGATAGAAAACCTTGCACATGTGTACCAGGAGACCTTTACATGAATGCTGGTAATAGTGATGGCTCTGATACTAAAAAGTTGGAAACCACCTCAATGCTCATCAATAGGAAATGCATAAATAAATTCATATTTATATTATAGGAAACCATGAAGTAGTGTAAAGGAATACACTACAGTAATACACACAGACATGGGTGACATTCACAATGTTGAGCTAAAAATTTCAAGAGAACATAAAAAATATAATTCTATGTTGATAAAGTTCAAAAATACGTGAAACTGAACAGTATATTATTGAGGGCTATATCCACACTTGTAAAGAAAAGCAAAGGAATGATAACCACAGATTTCAGAATAGAAGCCACCTGAGGCAGATGGTGGCATGGAGGGAGAGGAGATAGAGAAGGCTTCAAATATATTAGCATTGCTCTATTTCTTAAGCTAGATGTCGGTTTGCAGGTACTTATTTTATCTTTGTTGTTAAACTGCACATATATATTCTATAATCTCTTTTCTATTTTACTACATTTCATAATAAAAATGTTATTCAAAACTATGTGATGGGAGTACCTTATCTGAATGAGAGAGTGAGAAGCAGGACTTAGTGAAGGCTTCATGAGCTGACTCCTGAAAGATTCATAGGGTTTGAAGGACAGAAATAGACAGAGAAGAAATTCCACTTGGGAAGAACAGATGAGGAAAGAAATGAAAGTGTGAAATGGCGTAGTGTGTCCTAGAATTAGCAATGGTTGGAATATAAACTGGGGGGATAGAGTAGCATGTTAAGATGGAAAGCTGTAGTGGAAAAAAGCCTTTCCGAGAGACAAAGAGAGAGAAAGAGAGAGAGGCATCAAACACAAAACAACTAAAAAAACAAAACAAAAAGTCTTAACACTGTTAGATCTAGTGCTGTAAGAAAGGGGAGTTGTTGAAAACTTTTGAGGAGACATGATATTTGATTATACCTGCAATTTAGGAATATATACTTTGGGTGGTAATATGAAGAATGAGCAGGAGAAATGGGAGACAAGCGGGACCTATCTAGTTACTAGGACATGTCAGGCTAACAAAGACGAGGGTCTGTATTGTGACAATGGCTGTGAAATTAAAGATGAAACTATAATTTGGGATTTGACATAAGGATCCTTGAAGAAAGGGAAAAGTACATCCAACGAAATACAGAGTTCCAAAGAATCACACAGAGAGACAAGAAGGCCTTCTTCAATGAACAGTGCATAAAAATAGAGGAAAACAACAGAAGGGGAAAGAACAGAGATCTCTTCAGGAAAGTTAGAAATATCAAGGGAATATTTTGCCCAAAGATGGGCACAATAAAGGACAGAAATGGTAGAGATCTAGTAGACAGAGAAGAGATCAAGAAGAGATGGAAAGAATACACAAAGAACTATACAAAAAAATATCTTAAAGAACTGGATAATTATGATGGTGTGGTCAATCACTCAGAGCCAGACAATCTGGAGTGTGAAGTCAAGTGGCCCTTAGGAAGCACTGCAGTCAGTAAAGCTACAGGACATGATGAAATTCCAGTAGAGCTATTCAAAACCCTAAAGGATGATGCTATCAAAGTGTTGTACTCAATATGTCAACAAATCTGGAAGACCCAGTAGTGGTCATAGGACTGGAAAAGGTCAATCCTCATCCCAATTCCCAAGAAGGGTAGTACCAAAGAATGTTTAAATGACTGGACAATTGCACTCATTGTCCATGCTAGTAAGGTCATACTTAAAATCTTGCATGCTAAGCTTCAGCATTATGTGAACCAAGAACTTCCAGATGTTCAAGCTGGGTGTAGAAAAGGCAGAGGAACCAGAGATCAAATTGCCAACATTCTTTGGATCATAGAGAAAGCAAGGGAATTCCAGAAAAACATCTACATCTGTTTCATTGACTACGCTAAAGCCTTTGACAGTGTGGATCATAACAAACTGTAGAAAGCTCTTAAAGAGATGGGGATACCAGACCATCTTACCTGACTGCTGAGAAAACTGTGAGCAGGTCAAGACACAACAGTTAGAACCCTATGGAACGACGACTTGGTTCAGGATTGAGAATGGAGTATAACAGGGCTGTGCTGTCACCCTGTTTATTCAACTTACATGCTGAGTACATCTTGAGAAAGGTCAAGTTGGATGGGTTACAAGCTGGAATTAAGATAGGCGGGAGAAACATCTACAACCTCAGATATGAGGATGATACTACCTTAATGGCAGAAAGTGAAGAGGAACTAAAGAGCCTCTTGATGAGAAGAAGAAGAGTGAAAGAGCCGGCTTAAGACTAATGTTAAAAAAAAAAATAAGATCATGGCCTCCGGCTTCATTACTTCATGGCAAATAGAAGGGGAAAAGGTGGAAGCAGTGACAGATTCCCTCTTCTTGGGCTCTAAAATCAATGTGGATGGTGACCGAAGCCATGAAATTAGAAGATGATTGCTTCTTGGCAGGAAAGCTGTAAGAAACCTAGACAGTGTGCTGAAAAGAAGAGACACTACTCTGCTGACAAAAGTCCATATAGTCAAGGCTATGGTCTTCCTTGTGGTCCTTACGGTTGTGAGAACAGGACTATAAAGAAGGAAGAGTGCCAGAGAATTGATGTCTTTGAACTGTGGTGCTGGAAAGGACTCCTGAGAGTCCCTTGGACAGCAAGGAGATCACACCTGTTAGAAATCAACCCTGAATATTCATTGGAAGGACTGATGCTGAAGCTGAAGCTCCAGTATTCTGTTCAACTGATGAGAACAGCCAACTCATTGGAAAAGTCCCTGATGCTGGGAAGGATTGAGGGCAGAGGAGAAGAGGGTGTCAGAGGATGAGATGGCTGGATGGTATCAGTGAACATGGGCAAACCTTGGGAGACAATGAGGGACGGGGAGGCTTGGCATGCTGCAGTCCATGGAGTCACAAAGAGTCGGAGATGACTGGGCGACTGAACAACAATAGCATCCTTGAAGTAAATATCCATTTCCAGAAAGACAGATTGAGGCACTTTCCCTTCATGCCAGCCTCTGCTCGGGACCTAGCACTCTCTGAGTAGCTAATTCCAAGCATTGACTCAGCAGTTTGCTCCCCGATTCCCTTTGGTATCAGGTACACCTCCCAGTCTTCTTTGCTTGTTCTTCTTTTAGCTAGGAAGATGATATTTGGAAATGACTCACTTTTCAGTGGCCATTAATGCTGCCTCTCTTTGCTTCTTTACATTTGACCTTTACTTCCCTTTCTGGGCTCAATCACTCTTTTCTCAAGAAGAACAAGGCAAAGTCATCCTAATAGGTTGAACAGTCTCCTTTACTTCCTGCAAGAGACTAATACTGTTGACAGTGTCCTGTTTTGGCAGGTATAGTCACTGTTTTGGCAGATCATTACAGAAATAAGTGAGACTCTAAGATGGCATCGTGTCAAGAAGTGGTGGTTGGTTTGAAGTGGAAAATGAGTGCCTTGGACATCCAACAGGCAGTCAGAAATTCAGGATAGGCATTTAGAAGGGATGCCAGTCCACAACTCCTGAAGCTGGTCAGTAATGAGACAAGCTTCCCTAGGAGATTGGGCTGTTTTACACAGGGTCAAAAACAGCTGGTGGGTTCCAATATACAGAAGAACTTACTGAAAAACCAGTATCTTGTCAAGTTGAATCAGTCAGGAGTCAGACACAATAACAACCTTTTAATCCCAGAGAAGGAGGCAGCAACCTTCTGCAAGCAGGAACAGAGGCCATTTCTTTGTTCAATAGTGCAGGCACCAGGAAGCAGCCCCAGGGAATGAACAGGCTGTGGACTGAGGATGCTGTTTTGCCAAAGGGCAAGAAAACAGGATACCTTGGAGAAGAAGCATGAATGACATGGACTCACATCTGAAGACAGAGAGCCTGGCTCTTGATAGCTTCTGAATTGCTCTGCTGTTCATTTGACCTTAACTTCCCTTTCTGGGCTCAATTGTTCTTCTCTCAAGAAGAACAAGGCAAAGTCATGCTAATAGGTTGAAGAATCTCCTTTACATCCTGTAAGAGACTAATATTGCTGACAGTGTCCTAAAGACTAGTGGCATAGTCACCCCTTTGGCTAAGATGGCGATGTGTCAAGATAAGGGCAGTACTGTTTGCTCTGCTGTGCAAAGTCCTGTGTGCATAAGGATCAAGATGTGTTTTGTGTCTATTTTCCTCATTAAAAGAGAAGTAGAGGAGTAGACAGAGCAAACCAAGTGACTCTCTACCTACTCAAGAAAAGCTTTAGGTCTAGGGGAAAGATGGGATAACAACAACAAAAAAATCTCAGGCAGAATACCGATTTGCATAAACACTGGGAAGACACTTCGTAAGAATGAAGAGGGAAGAAATCTCAGATACAGATGGAGAAATGATGATTTAATAGAAAAGAGAAATCTATACTCACAAATCCTCCTCTCATTGAAGAGGCAAGTAAAATGTGTTTGTCAGATCACAGCAGTGGTTTGTAAATGTTCTCATTCTTTTCCATAGGCAAAAAAAACCCCAAAAAAGAATAATTAAAATGCAAAGATTCTCCTAACTTCCAATTTATTTAATTTCTTCTGTGTCTTTCCCCACCAAGAAGCAATCCTAACACTAACCCTTTGATTCCTTATCAAACCTTTAACTAGCCCTCATGGGAAGCTGCTTTTGAAATGGTTCAAAGTTGGGCATCCCATAGAAGAAGAAACAGGGCAGAGAAACTGGAGCTCTCCCCGAGTGGGATAATGAGCCTTAAATAATTGACAATGGAGTCGAGAGCCACTGAGCGGCTCCGTGCCTATGGCTCCTTCTCTAATCAAGGCAATGCTCTCCCTCATTCCTGAAAGAACTCGCACAGCACATTTAACAGTGTTCATAGGTCAGACTCTGAAAATAGAAAGGTAATGGATTTGATCTTTGTGAGGGGTTTTTCTTTTTTTTCATAAAAGGCACAGAGCAGAATCAAACAATAAAGGGAAAGCCTCACATTTGCAGATGATCTGAAGGGTGATTCAGAGTGACGGCTGAGAGACGATGGGCGGCTGAGTGATAAGGGCTGTGATGACATGTAAAGGCTCCCGCTTCATGCAGGATAAGCTTTCTGTGTTTACTGAGTGTCAGCACCCAGAGGTGATGAAACATCGGGTAGGTGATCTTTGCAAGGCAGGGTTCCTGAAATGATCTACCTGAGCCCAGACAACTGCTTTGATTCTCCAGTTGGACCACTTTATTCCTCTCTTAAGCACTTGTTATCTCTCTTCTCTCATGCTCTTGATTTTATCAACTCCTTACCTCATTTATCTGCATTGACCTGACAGGAACTCAGCTCTGCAGAGTTGGAATATTCTGTAAAGCTCTGCTTTCCCCATCATTCGGCCAACTGCGCTGCATTCCTGTGGACATTTTCTAATAGGCTCCAGCGCACCTGCCTTGTAACCCTTTATTCTGTCATGTTTTGCATACCTCATCATGCTTTTGAGGTTCTTCATTATTTCCTGTTTGACCTTATTTTACCTTATTTTCCACTCTTACTTTGTCATTCCCATTTGGTGATAAGGAGTTTACAGATGAGGAAGGCAACACATGAACTGTCATGTAATTTAAGATTAAAGGTATTTAAATAATATTAGGCACAGTAAGGTTTTACATATACCATCTCCCTGACACTGCAAAATCTGTAATAATTAGACACAGCCTCAAAACAATGGTGCATTTACAATGAGGCACTAGGGCATAAGAAGCTCACCATGAGTTAGACTGAATTTGCCCTGTGTATTCATATACTTAGTTATCTGTGAAATCCCATGGCCTGGTCCATCAGGTGCCTCCGTGGTCATGTACTTAATGTTAGGTTGTTAGACTAGGAAAAAGGAGCCCAGAATAGCAGTGACTAAAAGACAAGGAAGGAAGGAGCTTGCAGAAATAGAACAAAGGAAGGTCCCAGGAGGACCTGAGTGAGGACCACAGGTAAAACAAACAGCACTCCTGGCTAGCCTAATTTACATAGGGCAGGCCCAAGGGGAGGAGAACAAACATATAAAAAGAGGAGCCAAAATTGGGCTGGAGGTCTCTCCTCTTTTCGTGTCTTTTGGGTCAGTATGCCCTCATGCCTCAAGGATATATTTTCCGTTACTTTCTAAATAAAACTGAGCTGTAACACGGAGCTGTAACACTCGTCCCTCTGTCACTTCAAATTTTATTGCAATGAGACAGAACTGAGGAAATTACAAACTCCCCCTAAACTTAGTGAGCTTGCTTGTTGTATCCTGTACTTCAAAAGCTTCTGTTGGTGCATTCATTCAGCAGTAAATGTTTACTGAGCATTCACCATGTGTCAGGCACAGGGATACAGTGGGGAGCACAGAGCAATGTGGCTCCTGCTCCCACAGAGCTTATATTCTAGAGAGACAAACATCATAACATAATCACACATCAATGTAAAATGAGCAGCAGAAAGATGCTATATATGAAGCACCTGTGACAGGCAGATCTGACCTGATCAGAGAGGGGAGAAGAGAAGCCTTTTCTGGGGATGAGATGCTTGAGGTGGGATGAGAAGGACAAGGAGGAGACAATCTGGTGAAGAGGAGAGGGAAGCGCGTGAACTATCAAGAGACTGAGAGAGCCTGGTTGTCAGCTGCGTGGAAAGCAGGGGAGGCCAGGTGAGCTGAGCTGGGAAGGGAGGCAGGACTGGAACATGCAGGGCATGGATAGACTTGGGTGGGTCTGATCTTTACCCTGAAAGAAATGGGGTGCCACTGCAGGTTTTTAAGCACTGGGCAGATAGACCAGATTTGCATTTTGAAAAGGAGTCACTTTATCTAATAGACAGGAGGAGGGGGGAGGTAAATACATGTTGATTTTTATTTCAAAGCTTTCATGGCCTCTTGATCTCCACATGTACTTAAAAAAATGCATTCTGTATCTCTAGCTTAGGCTACTGAGTACTTTAATTGAAGCATAAGCCTTGAAGAGAAGGAGAAAGAAAAGAAAGAACAGATGGAAACTCAGGAGTATTGAAGCAGGCACTTTCCCCTTCCTGGAAAATATTTTCCCATTTTACAGATGAATAAAATTGATTCTGTTAAACAACTTCTGGGATATGTGGACATGCTATCATTCTATGAGTTGCTAGGGTTGATTCAACTGGTCATGCTGGCTAGGAAGACACCTTTTCCCCCAATGAGTGTACCCCTGAAGCTGCCCACAGGAGGCCTGGTATTTGGTTGGAGCTATAGAAACAGCTGTATGATGGGGTAACTCGTCCAAGGTCATAGCTAGACAGGCAGTGAGTTATTGAGCCAATGTTTGAATATCAGGTCTTCCAGGCTCCCACCATTTTTAGTACCCCATATTTCCTTATAAGGGAGGAGTAGACAGAGGAAGAAGGAAAAGGACCCATGTAGGGAGTGGCCTAAGAAGTCACTAAGATAAGAACTTTAAGGAAGAAACGAGTGAATTTAAGTGACAATGAAAGTATCTTAGATTAGATGATTAAAAATAAATGAAGTGAATGTAGTTCTTCACAGACATATGTCAATTACCAGAGATAGACTCTTCAAGCTGAGACAGACCCATGGATGGGTGTATCTCACTTTTTTTAACCTAACATTTTCCTCCTGTGGGGAAATTCTGTGTGAGAGAGTCCCTTGTTGCTAAGGGAGACAGATTCTTTGCTTTGTTTCTCTAGACTCAAGGGCATATTCATTCTAGACAGTATGTCATGCTACTCAAACTCAACGGCAGGATGTGAGCTAGATATGAAAAGGGCTCCTCCCCAGATTCAAGCAGCTATGCAGGCCCATGCATTCACAGCCTAGACAAACCATACTGGTCCATGGAAGACAAGGTTGGGTTCTTCTTCATGGTCAGCAGGAATCTGCACCCTACTAAACATGGCCCCTCTCAGAACTGATTTCTCTAGGATCTGGCAGGAGATGACAAACACAAAATCATTTTGGGCCATCAAAATAAATTTCCTAGGAGTGAAAACCATCCTTAAAATTTCAAGCACAAAGAGGTGGCAGAAGATCAAGATTTTCCTCACCATGCACAACGCTGAAACATTTTGAGCAGTCTTGCATTCGCTTCTCCTAAAAGTTATACCAGTAATACTGGATTAAGAAGAAACAAGAGTACTAGTTACACCAGCATACTACTGGCTGACTGCACTGGGTCCCCAGACCCTGGGTCCCCAGAATAGGAGCTGCTTCCCCGTCCCTGCCCTCAGCCATTCTGCCTCCCTCTTGCTTTAAGATCTGTTTACAATAGATGACAGAAATGGGGTAGCTGTGAACCCCACACCTTCAGGAAACTTGTTTGGTTTGTGCAGGTTTTTTAAATGAAAAAAATTTTAAAGTCTAGTTAATTCTTAAGAATATAGATTTTTGCTTTCTCTTCAAAGTTTGAAGACTTTGAAAGAGGAAGACAGCATTCCCACAGATTCACAGCTGGCCTTGGCAGCAGGCGTTGCTCCTTAGGAAAGCCAAGGGCCCTGTGTTCTTCACTTATTCTGTTCCCTGCCTGCTTCCTGCAGGCAATGAGTCTGTGACCACCCTTAAGCTTTGTGAGACTGTGGGCCAAACAGAGCTACTGGAGTGCTGAGGAGGCAAAGCATGGCTGCGGGTGAGGAGGGGGCCGTGCTTCTCTCTGCCCAGAACCCAGCAGAGTGCACATCACAGGGGCTGGACACCTTGGGCCAACCCAAGGGCCAAGCTGTGGAGGTCTCAGCAGGGCTGGAGCAAGAACTCGTCAGTGGCTATATGGGCAGAGGACCCTGGAACTGGAGTTGGAGAAGAAGACAGGCTACAGAATGGCGGTAGCTGGCACATGTAGGGTACCCTCTGGGGTTTTTACATAGAGACACTGAGAGGGAGATTAATTGCCAGTTCTAAGACAGGAAATGGTTTTAGCAATCATAATTTGGTCATTCAGGATATATGTGACATAAACTTGCTTCTAGCAAAATGCTAGGTTAGATACCCCAAATTACCATTGCTGAACCGGCAAGAAACTAAAGAATCCTCTGATACCAAAAATAAAGTGAATGTAGGTAGGACTCTCAGGAGGCAAACAAATGCCAAGTGGAGTTTTACCTTTTTCTGGGAAACCTGTTTGCATTTTGATGGATGGGCATCAGGAATAGAAAATATAACTTGGAGCTAGAAATGAGGAGTTAAATAGGAGATACCTGCATAAACTGGAAACCCAAAGACTTACTCAAAGTAAGGTAAAAAGAACAAAAACAGTGAGACAGAAAAGGAACAGAATAAACAATAGGATCAAATAAAATTATTAGTAATAAAATTAATGTAAATTGACTATTAATGATTTAGTGAAGACATATTGTTTAAAAAATACACAAATAAAAAAAAATACACAAATAGCTACATAGACCAGAGAAACACATAAAATATAAGGACACAGAAAGTTGAAAGCAAAGGATAGAAGACACACCAGATAAGGAAAACTAGTGTACCTACTAATATCAGACAAAACAGACTTGAAAGTAAAAAGCACTGACAGAGATGTGTTAGGTTGCTGCATGTGATAAAAGATTAAATTCATCTGGAAAATATAACAAATATCTGAGTACCAAATAGCAGAGTAAACATAAAGTAAAGCTTGACAGATCAAAGAAAAATGTACAAGATTTTTAACAAAAAAAGTTTAAACCACCCAGTTCAATATTTAACATATCAGATAGACAGAAATTATTGAGAATATAGAATATTTGAATAACACAATACCTAAGCTTTATCCAATAAATGCAGCTATAGAATGTTGCACTCAGTAATTACAGAATGCATATTCTTTTCAAGCACATGTGGATCATATAAAAAACCTGAATACATGTAGGCTCTAAGAGTAAGCCACAACAAATCTGAAATCATATAGAATATATTCTCTTATGGCAATGGAATTGCACTAGAACTCAAGAAGAGAAAACTAACCAAAAAATCCCCATACTCTTAGGAGTAAAAACCAAACACACCTTCTAAATAATCCATGCATGAAAAAAGAAACAGTGGAATGAGTCATAGTGGAAATCAGAATATATTTAGAACTTAAAAAAATGAGCATACTAGATATTGAAACTACAGCCTTAAAATTTTACATTATTAATAGAAATAAAGAAAACTTCAGAACTACTGATCTAAGCATTCAACTTAAGGAACAAGAAAAATAAGAACAGAGTTGACCCAAAGAAAATGGAGGCATGGAAATATCAAATATAAAAATAAGCCAGGGAACGAATTTGTAAGCTGGTTCTTTAAAAGAATAAAAGAATGGCCAAATCCCCTGACATGATTAACAAAGAAAAACAAAGAATACACACATAAGCAATAGTCAGAAAAATGAGAAGGGAACATAAACATAAATCTTTAAATATTAAAAATATAATAAGATAATATTATAGAAACTTTGAAAACTAAGATGAAATAAATAATCAGAAAAAAATAATCAAAATTGACCCAAGAAGAAACAGAGAATCTGAAGAATACTCTAATTATTATAGAAATGTAATGTGGTTTACAATTTTCACACAAAGAAGATATACTAGACCTGGATAGATTTACAGGTTTGTTCTACCAAACATTCAAGGACAATTCTCAACTTATATAAGCTTTTCCATATAGCAACAATGATGACAATAACAAAAGGGATTATTCTTTCTCACTAAATAAGACAAGTATAATATTAATGTTGAAATTATTCACCAACACTTTAAGAAAAGAAAATTAAAGGCTAATTTTACTTAAGAATATAGCGGCAAATAGCTTAAAGGAAATAACAGAAAATTGAATTGAAAGATGCAGCAAAAATATTGTCATGAATAAATATAGCTTATCTGAGGAAATCAAGAAAGATTTAACATAAAATTCCATTAATATATGAATTATATTCTTAATTGTATTAATTAGCATATTAAAGGGAAAAGATTATACACTTTCTGTATATGTACAAATAGTTCACAAAATTCAACATGTGTTCCTAATTAACTATGTAGCAAACTAGTAACAGAATGGAATATTCTTTTTTTATATTTATTTTTAATTGGAAGATAATTGCTTTAAGATGTTGTATTGATTTCTGCCATAAAACAATGTGAATCAGGCTTAAGTATACATATATCCCCTCCCTCTTGAACCTCCACCCATCCCCACCCCCATCCTACCATTCTAGATAGTCATAGAGCACCGGGTTGAGCTGCGTGTGCTATATAGCAACTTCCCACTAGCTATCTATTTTAATATGGAAATGTATATGCTTCAATGCTACTTTCTCAATTGGTCCTGTTGTGTTCATAAGTCTGTGCTCTGGGTCTGTGTCTCTATTTCTGTCCAGCAAATAGGTTCATCAGTATCGTTTTTCTAGGTTCCATATATATGCATTAATACATGATATTTTTCTCCTGACTTACCTCTCTCTGTATAACAGGCTTTAGGTTCATCCACCTCAGTTCAACTGACTCAAATTTCTTCCTTTTTAATGCTGAATAATATTCCATTGTATATATGTACCAAAACTTCCTTATCCATAGAATGGAACATTCTTAATCTCGCAGAGTGCTGCAGGCGTGTGGGTTCACTTAGAAGTGCTGCCACGGTCAGGGGTGGCTGAGAGGGGCTACCCCGCGCCCGAATCAGGGGCGGCGGCCGAGAAGAGCAATCAATGTCCAAGGAGCTGCGTCTGCACAGGTGCAGCAGGGCCGAGAGGAGCTAGCTACTCCACGTTCAAGGTCAGGAGGGGGAGCTGTGAGGAGAGACTCCTCGTTCAAGGTAAGGAGCAGCAGCTGTGCTTTGCTGGAGCAGCCGTGAAGAGATACCCCACGTCCAAGGTTAAGAGAAACCCAAGTAAGATGGTAGGCGTTACAAGAGGGCATCAGAGGGCAGACACACTGAAACCATACAAACAGAAAACTAGCCAATCTAATCACATGGACCACAGCCTTGTCTAACTCAAGGCATGCCATGAGTAGACCACAGCCTTGTCTAAGCCATGCCTTATGGGGCCACCCAAGATGGTTGGGTCATGGTGGAGAGGTCTGACAGGTTGTGGTCCACTGCAGAAGGGAATGGTAAACCACTTTAGTATTCTTGCCTTGAGAACCCAATGAACAGTATAAAAGAGCAAAAAGATAGGACACTGAAAGATGAACTCCCCAGGTCAGTAGGTGCCTAATATGATACAGGAGATCAGTGGAGAAATAACTTCAGAAAGAATGAAGGCATGGAGCCAAAGCAAAAACAATACCCACTTGTGGATGTGACTGGTGATAGAAGCAAGGTCCGATGCTGTAAAGAGCAATATTGCATAGGAACCATGCAATGTTAGGTCCATGAATCAGGGCAAACTGGAAGTGGTCAAACAAGAGATGACAGGAGTGAACATCGACATTCTAAGAATAAGAGAACTGAGATGGACTGGAATGTGTGAATTTAACTCAGATGACCATTGTATCTACTACTGTGGGCAGGAATTCAGTAGAAGAAATGGAGTTGCCATCATGGTCAACAAAAGAGTCCGAAATGCAGTACTTGGATGCAGTTTCAAAAATGACAGGATAATCTCTGTTCTATTTCAAGGCAAACCAATACAATAACACGGTAATCCAAGCCAACTAACACCCCAAAACAGATGTCCTTTTCATTATAGGAGACTGGAATGCAAAAGTAGGAAGTCAAGAAACACCTGGAGTAACAGGCAAATGTGGCCTTGGAGTACAGAATGAAGTAGGATAAAGGCTAACAGAGTTTTTCCAAGAGAACACACTGGTCATAACAAACACCCTCTTCCAACAACACAAGAGAAGACTCTACATACGGACATCACCAGATAGTCAACACTGATATCAGATTGATTATATTCTTTGCAGCCAAAGATGGAGAAGCTCTATACAGTCAGCAAAAACAAGACCAGGAGCTGACTGTCACTCAGAGCATGAACTCCTTATTGCCAAATTCAGACTGAAATTGAAGAAGTAGCGAAAACCACTAGACCATTCAGGTATGACCTAAATCAAATCCCTTATGATTATACAGTGGAAGTGAGGAATAGATTTAAGGGACTAGACCTGATAGACAGAGTGCCTGATGAACTATGCAAAAAGGTTCATGACATTGTATAGGAGACAGGGATTAAGATGATCCCCATGGAAAAGAAATGCAAAAAAGCAAAATGGCTGTCTGAAGAGACCTTACAAACAGCTGTGAAAAGAAGAGAAGCCAAAAGCAAAGGAGAAAAAGAAAGATATTCCCATCTGAATGCAGACTTCCAAAGAGTAGCAAGGAGAGATAAGAAAGCCTTCCTCAGAGATCAATCCAAAGAAATAGAGGAAAACAACAGAATAGGAAAGACTACAGATCTCTTCAAAAAAATTAGAGATACCAAGGGAACATTTCATGCAAAGATGGGCTCGAAAAGGACAGAAACAGTATGGATCTAACAGAAGCAGAAGATATTAAGAAGAGGTAGCAGGAATACACAGAAAAACTGTACAAAAAAGATCTTCATGACTCAGATAATCATGACTGTGTAATCACTCACCTAGAGACACACATCTTGGAATGTGAAGTCAAGTGGGCCTTAGAAAGCATCACTACAAAGCTAGTGGAGGTGATGTAATTCCGGTTGAGCTATTTCAAATGCTGAAAGATGATGCTGTGAAAATGCTGCACTCAATAGATCAGCAAATTTGGAAAACTCAGCAGTGGCCACAGGACTGGAAAAGGTCAGTTTTCATTCCAATCCCAAAGAAAGGCATATCAAAGAATGCTCAAACTTCTGCACAATTGCACTCATCTCACACGCCAGTAAAGTAATGCTTAAAATTCTCCAAGCCAGGCTTCAGCAATACGTGAACCGTGAACTTCCAGATGTTCAAGCTGGTTTTAGAAAAGGCAGAGGAACCAGATATCAAATTGCCAACATCAGCTGGATCATTAAAAAGCAAGATAGTTCTAGAAAAACATCTATTTCTGTTTTATTGACTATGCCAAAGCCTTTGACTGTGTGGCTCACAATAAACTGTGGAAAATTCTTCAAGAGATGGGAATACCAGACCATCTGGCCTGTCTCTTGAGAAACCTGTATGCAGGTCAGGAAGCAACAGTTAGAACTGGACATGGAACAACAGACTGATTCCAAATAGGAAAAGGAGTACGTCAAGGCTGTATATTGTCACTCTGTTTATTTAACTTATATGCAGAGTACATCATGAGAAATGCTGGGCTGGAAGAAGCACAAGCTGGAATCAAGATTTCAGGAAGAAATATCAGTAACTTCAGATATGCAGATGACACCACTCTTATGGCAGAAAGGGAAGAAGAACTAAAGAGCCTCTTGATGAAAGTGAAAGAGGAGAGTGAAAAAGTTGGCTTAAAGCTCAGCATTCAGAAAACTAAGATCATGAGATCTGGTCCCATCACTTCATGGGAAATAGATGGGGAAACAGTGGAAACAGTGTCAGACTTTATTTTTTTGGGCTCCAAAATCACTGCAGATGGTGAATGCATCAATGAAATTAAAAGATGCTTACTCCTTGGAAGGAAGGTTATAACCAACCTAGATAGCATACTGAAAAGCAGAGACATTACTTTGCCAACAAAGATCCATCTAGTCAAGGCTATGGTTTTTCCAATAGTCACGTATGGATGTGAGAGTTGGACAGTGAAGAAAGCTGAGTGCCGAAGAATTGATGCTTTTGAACTGTGGTGTTGGAGAAGACTCTTGAGAGTCCCTTGGACTGCAAGGAGATCCAATCAGTCCATCCTAAAGGAGATCAGTCCTGGGTTTTCACTGGAAGGACTGATGTTGAAACTGAAACTCCAATACTTTGGCCACCTCATGCGAAGAGTTGACTCATTGGAAAAGACCCTAATGCTGGGAAGGATTGGGGGCAGGAGGAAAAAGGGATGACAGAGGATGAGATGACTGGATGGCATCACTGACTCGATGGACACAGGTTTGGGTAGACTCCAGGATTTGGTGATGGACAGGGAGGCCTGGCATGCTGCAATTTATGGGGTCGCAAAGAGTCGGACATGACTGAGCGACTGAACTGAATTGAACTGAACTGAAGTGATTTATATAAATTCATTCAACACTATGCTTACTGGTGAAAGCATTCCCTTTAAGATTAGAAATAAAATGTGAGTGCTTGTTTGACCACTTCTATTTAGTTATACTTAAAACCAAGTAAATAAATATATAAAATAATAAAAATAAATAAAAGGACTTAAAGACATAGAAAATTTGAGTATCTATGTAGAAAATCTAGAGGAAGTTACAGATAAGTTTTTTGAATTAATATGAACTTAGTAATTTTGTATGATACAATTGATCAATATACAGAAATCAATTCTTTTTCTTTTCACTGGTACAGTTAATTTCAATATTGCATTAAAATAGAAGAGTAAAAGTATTAAGAAAATTTGCAAATGCTTAGAAACAACCTATCAAAATGATGGAAAATACTATGAAATTTTAAACACTTTATAGAAAATCAAAATAGATTATATCATGTCCACAGAGAGAAAGACTCAATATTATAAAGATGCAAGGTTTTCCATTTTTATTTATAGATTCCAAGCAATTCCAATAAAAACCCCGATAGGACAAGAAACTGCTAAAATTTTATATGGAAGGGCTAAGATCCAAGAACATTCAAATTCTCCTGAAGAATTAAGATGTATGTCTGGGAATGAGAGGATAGCATGTTTCTCCATCAAAATTCAAGACTTATTAAAAAGTAGATAAGTACAGTATTGATGTAGCTATAGCCAAACAGACCAGTAGAGCAGTATAAGGAATCTATAAATAACCCATCATATTTACTATGGAGCTGTCACTGCAGATTGCAGGAAAATGAGAGGATACCCAATAAATGATGCTATGACAGGTGGTTATCCATATGGAAAAACTGAAATTGGATTTTTTCCTTTTACCACACACAGAAATAAATTCTACCTAATTAAAGACAGATATGAAAAAGCAAAATTATAAGACTTTTAGAAGAAGATGTAGGGGGTCTTCAAGAATATGACTTAGGGAATAATTTTTCAAAGATGATACAGAGAGCAGAAATTATAAAATAAAAGGCTGATTAAGTCAATTACACTAAAATTAAGATCTTCTGTTTATGAAAGGGCATCATAATGAAAGTGAAACTACAAGCCATAAGGTGGAATAAGATATTCGCAACACATCAATCAATGAAAAACTATCATCAGGAACATAAAAACACTTGGCTCAAAATCAATACGAAAATAAGGAATGATTTAACAGAAGATGGGGTAAAGATATGAATAGGCATCTTTATTTGGGAGTAAATAAAGCCCAATAAACCTAAGAGGAGAAAATAAATATTATTTTTCATCAAGAAATAGGTTTATATTTGCATTTATGTATCATTTTCTACCTACCAGAATAAGAATCTAAAAGCATGAAGTACAAGTCTTATGAGGATATAAAGTAAGAGAAACTTTCATGTTGCCGGTATGAGTAGAAATTTGTATAATCAACTAGGAAAATATCTTTGTATTATTTAGTTTAATATATGCTCTTCTAGGTATATAGTGTAGTCTAGAGAAAGTTGTGCATATCTGCAGCAGGAAGTATATACAAGGATAGTATTAGTTGCAAAAAAAATTTGAAAAAAGTCCAATGTCCAGTAATACAGAAAACTTCAAGTCTCCATTTATAACTAATGGACACTGTAGCATATTCATACCGTGGAATAATTTACATCTTTATGCATCAACTTGGATGAGTGTTATGAATATATGTATACCCATGGTGATATCATGTCATTGTATGGCAAAACCAATAAAAAAAAATAATATAAGTAGGATCTTCAAAGCGAAAAAAAAAAAAGTAAACCACAGAGAAGAACATGTACAGTAAGATTCATTCATATAAAGTTCACTAAGTGTACAAAACTAAATGATATAGTTGAGAGGTACATACATATGTGGTAAGACCAGAAGGAAAGATAATATTTAGGGTGCTGGTTACCTCTGGGGGCTGGAGAGTGGGAGGAGAATGGAATCATGGGAGACTGGAGATGTTCTGCTTTTTTAAACTGGGATAAGGGCTCATGGGTGCTTGGATCATTGTTAGTGTTTATACTATTACATATGTTAGAAATGTTCTTCTAGTTTTATGTTTAATTACAACAATATAAAGTTGAATACTTTCTTTCTGTAGTCACAGGCTAGCCGTGTCTGGTCCACAGGAAGGAGAGGTGATGAATTAAGAGAAGCTGCCAGCAGGGAAGTTGCTTTTTGTCCATCAGCAGACGAATGGATAAGGAAGCTGTGGTACATATATACAATGGAATATTACTCAGCCAGTAAAAAGAATACATTTGAATCAGTTCTAATGAGGTGGATGAAACTGGAGCCTATTATACAAAGTGAAGTAAGCCAGAAGGAAAAACAATACAGTATACTAATGCATATATATTGAATTTAGACAGATGGTAATGATAACCCTGTATGCGAGATAGCAGAAGAGACGCAGATGTATAGAACAGTCTTTTGGACTCTATGGGAGAGGACGAGGGTGGGATGATATGGGAAAACGGCATTGAAACATTTAAACTATCATATGTGAAATGAATCACCAGCCCAGGTTTGATGCATGATACAGGATGTTCAGGGCTGGTGCACGGGGATGACCCAGAGGGATGGAATAAGGAGGGAGGTGGGAGGGGGGTTATGGAAGGGGAACACATGTATATCCATGGCGGATTCATGTCAATGTATGGCAAAACCAACACAATAATGTAAAGAAAAAAGTCTTTCCCGAAAGACTATTATATTGTAACAATACAATATAAAAATAATTAATTAAAGAAAGAAAGAAAGAAAATGATGGGTAAGCTACATCTTTTTCACACATTGTTCAGTTGTACAAATTTTTGTAGGTGATCCCAAGGCCCACTGCTGGTTGACTTTGTCACATATGCGTTTCAGGAAGAAGATAAGCCATTTTACAAATAAGTTTATGCAATGCTAAGTAGACAGAGATAGCTACTACCCATTTATTAAGGTGGTGAAGCTAAAAGTGATGATATTTCTTTAAAAAAAAGTATTTTATGGAATAGGAATGTATTATACTTCTATGGAAACAGGAAAATATTTTACCTTTTCAAGGTAAATATTCAAGGAAACATTTTACCTTTCAAACTTGATCTCTTTGAGATGTCTTCTAACTTGACTCAGATTTTTATTTAAGCACTATCTCTTCCCTCCAGAAGTCTCTTGATTTCTTAGATTCCTGCTTCACTGAGCTTCACCAGTAAATTACTTCATACATTCATTATTCTTTGTCTGTGTTTTCTATTTATACTGTTTTTAATTAGATTGTGTCTCTAAGAGCTTTGTACCAGAGATTTATTAGTCAGTTATGAACATTTTATCCCTCTCAACTTTATTAGACTCTTTTATAAACTTAAAAAATCTCCTTTTAAAAACCAGATTATTAATATTTTCTAATCCTTTCTTAAACTTTTCCTTGAAATCTGAATGTCATTCGTGTTTCTCTTCTGATGTCACCATTCTTGAATGACTGAGGAAGAGCAATCAGACAAGATGATTATGTTTCTATTTCCCATTTCCCTTATTTTCTACATTTACAGATTGTTTTGTATGTTTAATTTTTATTACATAGTATTAAAACAATAGCTAGTAATTAAAGGCAAAACTTGCTACTCTCTATTATTTTTAATAAAGTCAGTATTTCATGTAATTATGTTTCACATTGTTTTTCTTAGTGTTTATTCTAATTGCACTATGCTATTCAAGTTCCATTTCATGACATACTCTCATGAATAAGTCTCTCAGTAACGTAAGTCACTCACAAATTAATACCTCCCTTCTTTGTCTTAATAAGAAAAATCAATTCTACTTCCTGAAAAACTGCTCACACTCTCCCAGCAACTCTATATGGTATTAATAGATACAATCCTTTCTGTTTCATGGGTACTGATGTTAAATGGTTGTTGGTGGTTTAGTCACTAAGTCGTGTCTGACTCTTGTGACCCCATGAACTGTAGCCTGCCAGGCTCCTCTGTCCCTGGGATTCTCCAGGCAAGAATACTGGAGTGGGTTGCCATTTCTATCATGTTTGCTTATTTTGGAGATCGAGAGCAGGGCTGCGGGTTTAGAAGGGATCAAAATAGTTATATTTTTAGTAAATCTTTAAATTCATTTATTGTTATGCTTCTATGTTTCTGATAAAGGGAGTTTTAGAACTTTTTAAAATAAGCCTCAAATTGATCTTCTGAAAAAAATTTTCATATCCTCTCCCTTGTATCTAGACTTGCCTTGTAAATTTTACCCTCAGAAAGAGTCATTATTTTCCTCACTACTTTCTGATTGTGGTTTGCTTTTGGTACATTCTCATATTTTGAAGGAATTGATCTTATTATGAAAAGTAGTATCAGGATGCCTGCCTGATCTGAGTCTTGTCTTATCAAGTGGAAAGAAAGTGTTTATTTAACCAAAAAATTGAGTAAGCATATAATACTTTCCAAGGAAGAAAAAAAAAAGTATGTTCTTTGAGAGTACTTCTTAATCAATTTGAAAGTCAGACAATCTAATTTGCCAAAGATCTCTGCTAAAATAACTGTCTCTGCTACAGATGCCCAGAAAGACTAGAGTGAAGTAATTCACCTGCGGCCCACTTTTGGGATATGCCTATCTGCCTCTCATCAAATCCATGAGAGAACCCCTAAGGAGGGAAGATCTTTGGCATTTCTCTTGGATGCCCAGGAGGTCCCTTGGATGCCTAAGGACATTCTTTACAAATCCATATCTATGCCATCATTTATTAGACTCCCCAGTGTAAGAGGAATGCTTTCACACTGGTGCTAGCCACCTTCTTTGACTCTCACCTTACCTGGCTTCTCTGTAATCTCAGCAAAGTTTTGTACTACTAAACTGGCACATCCCACCACTGTCCTACAAGCAAGAATAACACAAAATACCCAGGAAAAGTTTCAGGTTCAGAGGCTAACACCTGTGCATTAACTCAGTGTTCAAAAGTAGTGTTACAGCCCTAATCCTCAGGCACAGAAATTAATTGTTACATGAAATGATTTTTCAGAATCACTCGGCTCTTGTGTAGTAATTCTGAGTTGGGTAATTTTACTGTACTGAGTTTAATCTAAGACACCCTGCTATTACCAGATACTTCCTGACTTCCCTTCTATTTCCGATCACAAAAAAGGTAGGGGCTGCTATACAGTGTGCTCCAAAATTACTTGATCACGAAGAACATGTTTAGTCAATAATGCATTAAGAATGAAGGTGAAGAACTCACAATTAACAAGGAGAAACATGCCTGACCGGTTTAAAGATTGGGATAAACCTGTGCTAGCTTCTTGTCATGAACTTATTTTTAATGTAGTTCATGCATGTCTAGTTCACCTCCTTTTCTCAGAGGTCTTGGAACTTTCTAAACCAAGCCATAACACTCATAGAGTGAGCAGCTGCCTTATTAAGGATCATCTGCACAGATTTTTTAAGAGATTTATATATATATATTTATACATATATATAAATATGTAGATCTTACCACTGTTGCCCAGATTCATGTATCTGTTGCCCAGATATAGAGTTAGGGTTAGGGTTAGGATTAGATATAGATTTGGGCAACAATCGTATAAAGGGGGGGATTTTATAGTGAGACAAAAAATGAATTCCTAATTACTTTTATTGTTAAATTCCCATATTGGTAACCTATATGTTATCCAGTTTATGCATGATTTTAAAGTAATCAAACCACTGAGTTGTGCAAATATTAATCTATCCTGTTCCTTGTTGAAATAATTTAAACATATCTGTGAAACAAAGGTTATTGCTAATTATTAAGTACTAATGAAAGTAGAAAAGATTAGCTTTTAAGTGATGAAATTTGATACTAAACATGAAAATAAAATTTGAATTATGTGCTATGATCAAGAACAATTGCTGATCTTTAATTTTGCAGATACAAAATATTTATCAAATTCAAAGTAGCTAATACAAGTACTTCTGAACTTACACATTGAAGTAGTTTCCTTCCCTGACATGGAGTCTGTCACCCTAGACAAGTTCTCGGTTGGTGCCATAAGAATCCATGAGTTAAAAAAAAAAAAAGCCTGAATATTAACTATAACCATAACAGCAGATAAAAGTCATCCATTCATCTGTGAAAAATCCTAGCCTTATTTTAAAAATCAGAAATAAAAATCAACCAGTAAAATCGGATCCACAGAATTTCTGTGACTCTCAAGTGACTTGTTTTCCTTGAGAATTAAATGTTAGAAATATATATGTATATAGTAGTCCAAAATAAACACCCATAATATCTAAAACTGGCCATAATAACTTCTTTTGGACAGCTTGTACACAGGAAGAATACGTTGCTTTATAAAACTGACACAAAAAATGAGGAAATATTGCTGATTTTTATAATCGTTGACAAGGAGTGAAAGTACCATTTTTTGAAACCCAGGTAGAAGACCCATTTTTATCACCTGCCAGAAGAAAAACAGCTTTCATAAAATTGAGCACCTGTCTACAGAACTCTAAATCTGTGTTTACATGGATTTAGAGACCTGAAGTAAACCAGGGAAACAGGATAGAAAACTCCCTGGACAGGATCTAGGGGGAATGAACAGAGCCTGGGTCACACACATCCTCACTGTGCATACCTATGTCACCACAGCTTCCCTCTAGCTCAGTGATTCTCAAATGTCACCTTGTACCAGACTCATCAGGAGATGGATCACACGAACACAGCCTGGTGGCCTCAATCCTAGAGTTTCTGATTCAGTGGCTCTGAGATGCACATCCAGGAGATGCAGCTCCATGTCGCAATGCTAACTAACATGTCCCCTCTAGGGGAAGCTGATGCCAGGGCACCACACAGCAGAGAACTACTGCTCTGGTTTAAATTGTATAAGAAAGATGATCCATTTTACGTAAGAGCACTTCTATATTTAGGATTCTATGCCTTTGGAGAACTGAATATATTGAAAAGTCATTTAGACCATTTGTTATAAAATATGGCCACCTTTCGGAGCCCACAACTCTCAAATCCACTCATGGGCTGGTGGCAGGGGTGGTCCTCTCTCACAGAGCTCTGGTCATTTCACTCACAGCTTCTGTGCCGTGTCATGTTCACCTGCACTGCAAAGATTAATTTCATTCTATTGAACCACTTGTGAGTTGGCTTTGCAGCATCTTAAGAAAATGCCCTTCTGTTTAGGGAAGCTGGGAACCAAGAAACCAGGTAGAGATTGATCCTAAAACCACATGCAGGGGATGTTAAGAGGAGGTTGGGGCTAAATCAGGGCAGGAGGGGCTGTTATTCTCTGCAGTCAGCCTTGCCTGGGTTCAAATCCCCTGGAGACTCCCCAGTTGTCAAAGGACTGTGAAGGGAGGGAGAAAAATAGACACATTTGCACTTTCTACTTTTGCACTTTGGATGATTCACTGACTCGAAAATGAGACTACAGAAATGGCAGACCTGGTGGCAGGAATAACAGATTCATTCCATTGCCAGGAGCAATTGGTTGGTGAAACAGTAGAAGAATCTGAGGCTCTAGAACCCAAGAACCATAGCTTTTCTATATTAGCTTAAAGGGCAAGGAGGGAGGACAAGAATAATTCTAGATTTTACTTATAATAACTAACCTTTACTGTGTGCTTCCTGGATGACATTTTATAGAGAGAGACTGACTAATGTTCTGTACTTCTATCAAGTGTTGCTTTGTACCCCTAGGTGAAGAATTAGTTATGCATCAACTAGACGCCTCAAAGTAACTGTTATATTAAAAATCTACCTTCAACTTACACTCTAATTAGAAAATTCTGGGCTGCTACCATTTTAAGGGCAACATGTATCCAAGAAGCTTCATCCCCCTTTCTCCTGCTTCTTTCTGCCCAATATCAAACCCAGTCAGTCAACTCAAAAGAAATATTTCCGAAGAAACACAAAACCATGTGAAGAAAAAAGCATGATGCTAAAAATAAATTTCAAAAGATTCAATCTCAGATGAAAACTCAATCCTCAAATGACACAAAAGATTATGGAATCACAGTTGCATTTCAAGGTATCTCTTAGACTTGTTTACCTTGTCCATTTTCTTTAATTTGCTCTTTAGAGAAACATATACATAAACCATCATACTGAGAGTTGTCAATTAGAAGCCGTATGAAAGAAAGTGAGAGATAAGTCTTAACAATGTTTGGCCAAACCTTTAGAATACTGGACTGTGAAATGGAAAGAAGGCAACACGTATATCAAGTCAGTTTGCTTAGTAGTGGGCTTTAGCACTGCGTCAATACCACAATAGGCGTTTCTTTCAGCATTAAGCAATTCTATAAAAAGAGAACATTCTTACCCTCATCCTTCCATTCCTTATTGCTGGCCCATCTTCTGCTAATCTCAGCACATACAAATCCATTTTGTACTCCCTTCCTCCACGAATGCTGAATCCAAACCCTTTGGCTCCTTTCTCCATGTCCACAGTGAAATAATCAAAATCCTTTGGAGTTGTGGAGAAAATGGAATAAACAATTGTTTAATATCAGAGATGCTTCTGTGGGCAGTCCCTCTGTTCTCCTCTCTCATAGTTACTTTGATCCAACCAACAAGATATCGTGAGGCGTAATCTGACTTCAAGACAAAACTGCAAAGGTTTGAGTTGCAACAGTTTCCTTGGTCATTAAAAGAACTGCTGCATAGCTTGCGGACTTTAGTTCTTATCCATTTATGTGGAAAACATGTTTCTACTGCACATAGGCCTCAGTGGTATTATCTCTCTAAATTTTCTCATTCACTGCTGCTGAGCACCGTAAATAAATGCACCAGAATTGTGTGTGTGTGTGTGTGTGAGAGAGAGAATTATAGATCTGCTGATTAGAAAAATGAAATAAACGTAGTGGGGTCTTTGCGGTACCTGGGGCTGCCTGTAGTCTGACAAAGGGAACTGCCTGGTGTCTGGTGAGTGCTGCCTGTAGTCCAGAAGCGGAGGCTGCCTGTAGTCCAAGGGTGGGGGCTGCGGGTAGTCCCCTCCTGGGGGTTGCCTGTAGTCCAGTGGAGGCTGCCTGTAGTCCGTGAATGGAGGCTGTCGGATGTCTGGTTTCACATCTTGCCTCGCTTTTACTTCTGACCTGTAACTAGATGAATGGAAATGATACTTGCTTTGGTATCTCAGGATTCTAAAGAGATTAGAATGATCTTAGGACCTCCAAGCATGTACAGGCCACACATTGTGGTGGTTCTTTTGCATATTCAGGATTACAAGAAGATTAAATAAATGATAAGCATTATTTTAAAATCTTTGACAAATGCCATATTGTATACTTTTCATTTGGCCACTTAAGAAATCAAAGTAAAAGTGATGGTCAATCAGAACTTTGTGAAAAAGGACTTATGGAGCACCTTCTTTGACTTGGCTATTTAAAAGCTGTGCCACTGCAGCCTAACTCACATACTTAACTATACATACCCAAAGAGCAGTCTGTCTTAATATCAGTAAACCCTTTGAATTTTTCTCTTTCTCTCTCTCTACACTCACATTCATTACTTCATGAAAACACAATTTAGGTGATTTCTAAATACCCTGTGCTGTGTGCTTAGTCTCTTAGTCGTGTCTGACTTTTTGTGATGCCATTGTAGACCACCAGGCTCCTCTGTCCACAGGGATTCTTCAGGCAAGAATACTGGAGACGGTTGCATGTCCTCCTCTAGGGGATCTTCCCAACTTAGGGATCGAAGCCAGGTCTCCTGCACTGCAGGTGGATTATTTATCATCTGAGACACCAGTGAAGCTCTACAAATATCTAATTAAAGGTTAGTTTAACCTGTTAGCTTGGAGAATTTTGAGTATCTTACAGTGGTTAAGGGAGTGAAAATAAAGTATAACCACTAACTACAAATTAGGCAGAAAGTCACTGTTCAGTTCAGTTCAATCGCTTAGTCGTGTCCGTCTCTTTGCAATGCCATGGACTGCAGCACACCAGGCCTCCATGTCCATCACCAACTCCCGGCGTTTACCTAAACTCATGTCCATTGAGTTGGTGATGCCATCCAACCATCTCATCCTCTGTCGTCCCCTTCTCTTCCTACCTTCAATCTTTCCCAACGTCAGGGTCTTTTCCAATGAGTCAGTTCTTTACATCAGGTGGCTGAAGTATTGGAGTTTCAGCTTTAACATCAATCCTTCCAATGCATATTCAGGGAGGACTTCCTTTAGGATGGACTGGTTGGACTCCCTGCAGTTCAGGGGACTCTCAAGAGTCTTCTCCAACACCACAGTTCAAAAGCATCAATTCTTCGGCACTCAGCTTTCTTTACAGTTCAACTCTCACATCCATACATGACTACTGGAAAAATCATAGCTTTAACTAGACAGATCTTTGTTGGAAAAGTAATGTCTCTGCTTTTTAATTCATTGTCTAGGCTGGTCATAGCTTTATTTCCAAGGAGCAAATGTCTTAATTTCATGGCTCCAGACACCATCTGCTGTTTTTGGAGCCCAAAGAAATAAAGTCTGCCACTGTTTTCACTGTTTCTCCATGTATTTGCCATGATCTTAGTTTTCTGAATGCTGAGCTTTAAGCCAACTTTTTCACTCTCCTCTTTCACTTTCATCAAGAGGCCCTTTAGTTCTTCTCACTTTCTGCCATAAAGGTGGTATCATCTGCATATCTGAGGTTACTGATATTTCTCCCAGCAATCTTGATTCCAGCTTGTGCTTCATCCAGCCCAACGTTTCTCATGATGTACTCTGCATATACATTAATTAAGCTGGGTGACAATATATAGTCTTGATGTACTCCTTTCCCAATTTGGAACCAGTCTGTTGTTCCATGTCCAGTTCTAACTGTTGCTTTCTGACCTACATAAAGATTTCTCAGGAGGCAAGTCAAGTGGTCTGGTACTCCCATCTGTTGAAGAATCTTTCATGGTTTGTTGTGATCCACACAGTCAAAGGCTTTGGCATAGTCAATAAAGCAGAAGTAGATGTTTTTCTGGTACTCTCTTGCTTTTTTGATGATCCAGTGGATGTTGGCAATTTGATCTCTGGCTCCTCTACCTTTTCTAAAACCAACTGCTAACATATTGAGTGCAGCACTTTCATGGCATCATCTTTTAGGATTTGAAATAGCTCAACTGGAATTCCATCACCTCTACTAGCTTTGTTTGTAGTGATGCTTCCTAAGGCCCACTTGACCTCACATTCCAGGATGTCTGGTGCTAGATGAGTGATCACACTGTCGTGATTATCTGGGTGGTGAAGATCTTTTTTGTACAGTTCTTCTGTGTATTCTTGCCACCTTTTCTTAATATCTTCTGCTTCTGTTAGGTCCATACCATTTCTATCCTTTATTGAACCCATCTTTGCATGAAATGTTCCCTTGGTATCTCTAGTTTTCTTGATGAGATCTCTAGTCTTTCCCATTCTATTGTTTTCCTCTGTTTCTTTGCACTAATCACTGAGGAATGTTTTCTTATCTCTCCTTGCTATTCTTTGGAATTCTGCATTCAAATGGGTCATTTGGAAGTCACAAGGTCATTGCTAAAAGTAGAAATATATTACAGAGAGTCTTAAATACTAGACTCAAACTCTTGGGCCTAGTTACTATCATGGTTATTAGAAAGAATGGCAAAACTGTTTATGTATAAAATTTGTGTTATTCTTATTTCTAGATATTATTTCTTATTTCTAATTATTAATAAATACAGAGGCCAAAACTAGTTTTTTAGTTCTATTTTGTAGATCCAACTGGCTCTAAAATGAGGGGTTTCCAGGTCCCAAAAGGGCTAAAGCAGTCAATGCCTACCATTATGCTATCATTAATAAGATAAAGCAAAAAATTATTACCATGTGTAGAGGCTACTGAACTCTACAATTCACTGTCAATTGCCAGAACAGTGTTCTACAAAATGAGCTACTTAGGGATATAGGTCAATTAAAAAATACATTCTGTATAATAATAATTTTATCTACAGTTAATATGGAGGATTTGAGAAAATGTTTAGCAACAAAGTAAAACTCAAATGTCTCAGGAAAATGGGTTCAAAACCAGTAGAATGTTTACCTCTCACCATCTAAGACTAGATGAGTTCTGGTTTTATTTGGTTTTTACTGACTTATGGTCTGATGAGTATTAAATATTTTAAAGAATGACTCACCTGAACAACTGCAATTAGTGTAATCTAAGATTTGTTGGGGACACACTGACAGTAAATGGCAACAGATGTGTTTTTATTTGGGGCTTGGAAGTGGGTTAGCAATGCAGTTATTTTAATAAAGGGTTAAGTAGTTCCCATTAGTTACTTAACTAACAGAAGTGACACTTTCCTTTTGCAAGATGCATAATTCAGGCTTTTCTTTATACTTCAGCAGGCCATCCACTCACCTACCGAGAGTATGCATGCTGAGAACATAATTGTTTAGAAGACACTTTGAAAAAGACACTTAACTATGCAAATGCATGAATTAAACAAAAGGAATTAGATGATGACATTCGTTGGCGGGTGTTGGTTCCTTTCTAGAAATTGTTTGCTTGGTGGTTTAGATGTCACATCTTTTTAAGCTATAGCACAGTCACTTTATTTTCATTATCTCTGTGGTACTGGTATGAAATATATATTATGAGCTTCCTTTGCAACCAGATGTGTCATGAAGTACAGCAAAAGAGGGTGAAATGTTAAGAGTCTCCCCAGAGCCTAGAAATAGGGACAGTTAGAACTTGTAACAGCTGTCATCCAAGCCTGCCTCTCAGCATTCAAATTTCATTCAACAGCGCCATGTGTCAGGATTTTACATGGAACAACACACTGAAGAATTTTCTAATAAGAAAAATACACAAATTTTTATGAGCATTGCTAACTTTTAAGTGAATGACATACTAGTTAGGACAAAGGCTGTGACTCTGAATTTGTGAAACAGTTTATTTTAAGGAAAATTCAGGATTATTATTATTTATCAAAGTCTCTTAAGAGTTCCCTTACTTCAGTTCAGTTCAGTAGCTCAGTCATGTCTGACTCTTTGTGACTCCATGGACTGCAGCATGCCAGGCTTTCCTGTCCATCACCAGCTCCTGACGCTTGCTCAAACTCATGTCCTTCGAGTTGGTGATGCCATTCAACCACCTCATCCTCTGTCATCCCCTTCTCCTGCCTTCAATCTTTCCCAGCATCAGGGTCTTTTCAAATGAGTCAGTTCTCTACATCAGGTGGCTTAAGTATTGGAGTTTCAGCTTCAACATCAGTCCTTCCAATGAATATTTAGGACTGATTTCCTTTTAGGATGGACTGGCTGGATCTCCTTGCTGTCCAAGAGATTCTCAAGAGTCTTCTCCAACACCACAGTTCAAAAGCATTAATTCTTCAGTGCTCAGCTTTCTTTAAAGTCCAACTCTCACATCCATACATGACTATTAGGAAAACCATAGCTTTGACTAGATGGACCTTCGTTGGCAAGTAACATCCCTGCTTTTTAATATGCTGTCTAGGTTGGTCATAGCTTTTCTTCCAAGGAGCAAGTGTCTTTTAATTCCATGGCTGCAGTCACCATCTGCAGTGATTTTGGAGCCCCTCAAAACAAAGTCTGTCACCGTTTCCATTGTTTCCCCACTCATTTGCCGTGAAGTGATGGAACCAGGTGCCATGACCTTAGTTTTCTGAATGTTGAGCTTTAAGCCAACTTTTTCACTCTCCTCTTTCACTTTCAACAAGAGGTTCTTTAGTTCTTCTTTGCTTTCTGACATAAGGGTGGTGTCATCTGCATATCTGAGGTTATTGGTATTTCTCTAACTGATGGTAGTTCCCTTACTTATGAACGGATAACCTTTGTAGGTTGTATACTAGTATAACTCTTTGTAGCTAATAACTACATTATTAAAGAGACTTTAGAGATGATAAAACCAGATTGCTAATGGTAAGTTCTAGGAGAATTTTATGGTATAAGTTCCAGAATCAAAAAATGCTGCTCATGTGATAGAGGATATTATAGTGGGGTTTTGCCTCATGTGGGCCTTCCAAGAATTGCTTCCAGCCTTCAGCATCAAGTCTACAAAGTCTATGAAAGAGGTCAATTTCTAATGCTTTCCACTGACCTTGATATTTAAAACATGTAAATAATGATTGCTTTTGCTGGGAAGGTGAACTCTGCTATTTATACTTAGTTTTTAAATATATTACACAAGGGATCTTCGCTGTTTTCAAAACATGCTTCTCCTTGAACAATGCTTTGCTTATGTTTGTATCAAAATTATTTTGTTTCCTGAGCACACACCAAAAGGATGTTAAGAGAGAAGTGAACAGAGGTATGCAGCATGTCAGGAGAAAGCCAATTCAAGAGTAAATAAGACAGGGTAAAATATTCACTTCTTCTAACTCATATAAGAAAATTTGCAAGCAGATTGTCATTTTATTTTATCTCACTTTAACATGGAAACTGGCTCAATCTGACATGTAGGTGGGCACTTGTACAAACGAACTAATAGGAAATTCATACTGTGCTTGGCATACAAGTTGTCTTGCAGACATCTGTAGCCTGATCTAGAAAAAGGCAGTTTCTCTCTGATACCATGAACATCTTGAAATGAAGCTAGAAAAATGGTTCTAGCAAAATGGTTCTGTACGATTTTGGAATTATTTCATTCATTTGGAAAAGATTTGCCTGCTGCTGCTGCTGCTAAGTCACGTCAGTCGTGTCCAACTCTGTGAGACCCCATGGGTTGCAGCCTACCAGGCTCCTCCATCCATGGGATTTTCCAGGCAAGAGTACTGGAGTTGGGTGCCATTGCCTTCTCCAAAGATCCACCTACTAGCAATCAAACAGTTAAGCCAGGAAACATGAGTCTCAGGAAAAGGGCCCTAGAATTGGAATGGGTACGTTCTAGACATTTAATATTACTGAAGCAAAAACGGTTAAGAATCCTGGGTAAATCTGTTAGTAATCTATAAAACAAATTGGATCAATCTGTTAATCCCAGAACTAGGAAACATTTTATCCTAAAGTCAGGCAAAAAACAAACAAAAAAACATCCAAAGGCTGCTGTTTCTGTGACAGGGGCTGATGTAACTAGCAGCTGATGGGGACAGGGTAGTGGCCTCTGTCCAGTGCCATTCTCCCCGCTGAACTATTACACTCCAGCAATGAGATTACCCACCCCCAGGCCAGAAGCAACAGCCTGATTCCAGCAAAGTCTAATCCACAAAGGGAAGATGGAATTGTGTCTGGGAAGCTAATTGACAGAGGCAGATCCAAGAAGCAGCAGCGTCTGAAGCTGGCTCAGGAACTGCAGGAGCACTTGGGTCCCTCTTCCCAAGTCTAAAATGAATCCTGGGGAAAGTCAGTGTGATCTGTCCAAAGCACACACGGTGAAAGCAAGCACATCGGGGACTTATGACTGAGGCACCCAGGACACACTCCTCTTATGGACTCTCAGATTCTTGCCTCTGTATCATTCACCTTCTGGGACTTAGTCATTGTTCTTCTCTGGAGTATATTAAAACCGTAAACAGCAGAGGACAACAGACATTTACTTCTCTAAGAAAGGAAATGGGAGAAATCAGAATAGGACTGGGCTTCATGGAAAGAACACTTGTGGCACAGGGAAAATATTTGCTTTGCAGCATTCTGAGTGATAAACCTAGGGAGTTCTGGGACTCAAAAACTGGGTCTTACTTCATCTTCACTAACAGGGGAGGCAGGAGATGGGTAGCAGATGTTCAGAAAACATTAGAATCATGAAAAGGACCAGTGAGGGCTTTGTTTTCAGAGATATTCCTGTGGGTTGTTCTATTTTTCTCCTTTGAAAAGGTGAAAACAACATGGGAACATGTCCTCATCTCTATCTTTCATGGCTCCACCTAATTCAGGCTCCCTGTTACACACAAGTCTCAATAGGAAGACAGCATTGATTTTCTATGGCATCCTTTTATCCTGGAAGTTCATAGCACCTGATCACATTTGTTCATGATGTGAGATGGAAGGATCTCATGAGACTGTGGGGACGTGGATATAAAGTAAAATGCCATGAAAAAACTAACTTATATTCATGCTCACAAATCCTTCAGCATTTCCCCCTCCACGCCACCGTTATTCTCTGGGCCATCAGTGGCTTGGTGGACATGGGGGTCACATCTAACTACATTCATCTTGATCAGCCTCCAGTCTGCTCTCTAAGGGGCCAACTGAGAGAATAGTCTTGCAAAGCTAATCCAAGGATGTCAGTCCTAAGCTTAAAACCCTCCAAAAACCTCTTCACTACATTTAAGATAAAGATCAGAATCTACAACATGCCTCCAGGACCCTTCAGGGTGGGCCCCCACCACCCATGCTCCCCCTCCCTCACCCCCTACACTGGCCTTATTTCCTCCCTTGTGCTTGCATGCTCCCTCCTGCCAAAGGGCCTTACTATACGTTACTGAATACTGTATATATTACTCTCTTTAATGCGCTCTTCAGCTAGTTAACCTCTTACTTATCTGCAATCTTGCACTGTATACTCAGGAAAGGTTCTCTTATTGAGAAGGACAGACATCTACATTTGCTAACGAAACTATGTTTATAACATATACACAATCTCGAAATCATACAATGGTGCACATGGTAATTTTTACTTTTTGAAAATCTCTCTTCTGCCTGTGTTCTGTCCTGTCCCAAACTCTCCCCTTATACTTTCCTCACTATTCAGAATTAGAAAAAACAGAGGAAACTTTACCTATTTTCATGTCCTTGAGGCTGAAGTGGCTGAGGCGGAGCTGGCTGGGCGATGGGACTATTGGGGGTGGCCGGGCTGGGCTGGGCCAGAGGACTCTGTTGGGCCAGGGGGCTGTGCTGCTGGGCCATGGGGCTCTGCTTCTCTGAGCTGGGTGCTGAAGCAGGGCTGTTGAGTTCTGCAGTGGGAGACCAAGGAGGCAAATGAAGTCAGGTTGGCATTTGATAAAGGGCAAGAGATGGCCAGAGATGGTTCCTCTGCCTCCTCAAGTGACTCAAGGCTATGGTTCTTTTAGTTTCTGTTAGGCTTTAAGATAATAGCTTAAACTTAGCAAGTTCTAATACCCTCCTGAAATTAGTATTCTTTCATAAATGATCAGGCTGCTGAACAAGGTTATGAATAAGAATCTCTCATCCTTTGTCAGAAGAAAAGATTACAATAAAAAGTATTAAAACTATGAAAAATAATTCAAAGGACTCTAAAACATATTCTACTTGTTCTAGCATTACTTGCTGAAGCAAAGCATTTTAGCCATTACATTTTGTTTGTAATGAAAAGTCCTACCAGTATCCTAAAGTTTGGATAAGGAATTAACCACAAGAAAACAAAATGCTTTTCACAATCCTTTCTTCAGTTCCTTGTTAGTCTTATTTCCTAATAACCCTCTCTGTATTCCATGGTTCTCCAGAAAGAACATTCAACAGAGGGAAGTTAATAAGTTGTTCTTTGTTAAAACTGCTTCTTGGTGTTTCTTGTAATAGCATCAAATTTTCATCTGAAATTATCTCTCTGTGTTGGACTAAGAGCAGGAGAGACATATTTCATACAGGAAAAGGGGGAAGCAAATCAGGTTTTTGCAACCAATTTTGCTTGAAGTTGACTTCTATTGAATATTTTATACATAATGTTGTCTGCATATAACAGGTTAAAATAATTATTTTTCTTCCTGGGTGACCAAAATGTGATATATTAGTGTTCCCTTATAAACCACTTTCCTTTCTTTACTCCCACCCTACATTTAAAACTTTATTTTCCACCTGTATCGCCTCAGCACTGTGGACACTTGGAGCCAGATGATTCCATGCTGTGGTGGGCTGTCCTGTGCTCTGTAGGATGAGTACGGAGGAGCATTCTTGCCCCTTCCCCACTGGAGAGCAGTAGCATCCCCACCCCAGACATGACAACCAAAAAGGTCTACAGGCATCTCCAAATGCCCCCTGGTGGGACAAGATCATCTCTGCTGAGGACAGCTGTTTTATATTTAAAGTCAGGTGGCTATTTGATGCCTACTTGTTAGATAGTCCCAGATGAAATCAGGAGATGGAGGAAACCAGAGGGTCCAAGGTGACTGAGCCCCTCCATCTCCATGTGGGGACATTGTGGTCCAATCACCAGTGAGCTCCAAAGACTGAATCCTCAAGTATCAGTACTGAGTCAGCAGCCTCAAACTAGTAATGAACTCACTGTGTCTGGAAACAGTGAATTGATGCTCAGAATTTCATTGCTCTTTAAGGCATGGCTGTGGGTTGTGATGCTTATGACTCCTCAAGCCTCAGGGGGCAGTTCTTGTACAGAGAAATTCAAAAGGCTGGTGGGAATTTAAAATTCTTATCAGATGCAACATTTTCTAAATGAGCTCTCTTTATACCACAAAACTTCCTCAAGCTTTTCAAAATCAATCTGACTTTGAAGAATCCTCCAGAGCTTAAGTGTTAACATGAATATATTTTTTTTCCTTCAGATTTGTAACTCTATCATCTCTGTTGAATGGGTTCTGGCTTCATATAACCATAAAAACAGTACTCCTGGGACCAAAGGGAATGACTGAATAACCCGGTGCCTTGGGATTCACACTAGTTATCTATGACACCATATAGCTTGATCTTGGAATCGCTGGTAATGAGTAAATAGGATATGGGTTGCCCCAGAGTGTTACTTTTTGAAAAACTGGATAACAACTTTGGACATTCTGATATCCCTGACCACAGCCAGGTGATCTCTGGGACCCCAGCTCAGGCACTCACCCTCCTGAGGAATGATGCGAAGGGTGACACTAAGACCCGCATCCTTGATGAGCTTCACGATGTCTGCATGAGGCATGTTGATGATAGACTGGCCGTTCACTGCTAAGATCCGGTCTCCCACTTTTAACTTTGCACAGCGATCTGCAGGACTCCCATCAATGATGCGTCCGATTTTATGTGGCACAGCTACAAAAACATCCCCAACAGAAACAGGTATCAGGCCATTACCAGTACAAGTTCTACCTTTGAGTGCCTGCCGCATAGGAAACAGCATGATGTCAGAATTCTGCCTTGTGTCAATCTCTCGAGACTACAATCTTCTCTATCAAATGCAGCCCTGTGCATATAGCTGAGACCAGAGTTTCTATAGTAAAGGCTAAATTCAGTGATGGGCCAATTCCAAACAGATGCACTAGAGATTCTCAAACTTTGAGGCAAATTATCATCACCCTAGGATTAAAAATACAGCTCTTTGAGTCTCATCCTAGACCTTGTGAATCAGAATGTTTAGGAAGAAAGGGAGGATAATGGATTTTTAAGAAGCTCCTCAAGAGATTCCAAAACATACAAAAAATTTAGAACCAGGGACGTAGAATACAGTACCCAAAGAGATCATACTCTAGAGACAAAAATTCAGTTTAGAAAAACACAATAAACCTGGGAACTTATATTTACCCTCTTCTATTTTACTAAGAAGAGAAAACAGGAAAGGGAAGAAATACTTATCTGGGAATTATCCAGCTGATGAAGAAATTATGACCACCTTCCTACCCAGCTATTAAGGTTAAAGGCTGATGCAGTTTTCAACTATCACTTATTCTTTCTGATTCAGTGCAAGTGGTGCTAAGATCTTGTTAATATCTGGTATATAATGCAGTTCATCAAATCTAAAATTCCACTAAGATACATCTTTCTTTTATGAACCACAAGTTAGAAAAATAGTGAAAAAAAAAAACCAAAAAAACCACCAAAATCCTCTAGCATTTAAAGAATAACTCCATTTGACATAGCATGTTCTCTAATTTTTGAAATGTTACAATATGAAATATGTGTATTATAATTTATGGAATACGGTATATATCTCTTTAAAACAATGACAATTCATTTTGTCATTATTCATTTATATGCATGGGGAGAGCCAGGTTTGTGGGGATATAGATTTTCTAATGGGTTGACTTGTGTTCAATGTCAATGTCTGAGTTCCTAGAGGTTAACTATTTTGGGGGTCAGATACCAACAGTGCATGGTATCCTTATGCATGCCCTCAAGGCTGACTGTATAGAAACCTGTTTCTTTTCCTTTTTCCCTTCAAGGCAGGAGTCCAGCGGGAAAACTGCCTGTCAATAACTTGTTGCACTCCCTGTGGAAGTCAAGGAGTGATTTCATCTGCATAAAGAGGCAAAGACACACTTCACCATTCATTATGCCCCAGGGATGTCTGTTCCTTAAACCCTTAATCTTGTGTCTGACATACAGTGAAAGGCAGAACATCAACTAATGACCATGGTAAGCAAGGACAATCAGAGAGTTAATGAACCAGTACCTTGATCATATTTCTGTTGTGAAAGGTTATAGGTAGCATATGAAAATATTGGTCGAGCCTGTGTCTCTGAAGTGAAACTCATCATGTTGGAAGCTCAAACACATTTTTATTTACCATAAGCATGGATGGCTTTAATTAAGAACAACTTACTTCCAACATACTGATGATCATTTGAGAATCTTAGGACAATACACTGCTCAAGCAGAAATGTAATAAAAACCCATCAATTTACTAATTGTGTAACATGATATGGGTATTGCAAGGTGTCTGGCCTTCAGTCATAAACAGAGGAACTTTCATTCCTGTTTTTGCATCCTTTCATGGTCAAGAGTATCCTGGATCAGTCAATAAACAATCTCCCTGGTCATACTATGTAATGTTATTATCTATCCTGACCTTTAAACAACTATCTGACCTCTCTGACTTTCTGTATTTCAAAAGTAAAATTAGGACAATAATTTAGTTGAACTCACAGGATGTTTTTGAGAATTAAATGAGTTATCATACGTAAAATGACTAAAACAGTCCTTGGCATTAAGAGTTGCTCTGTAAGTATTAACTCTTCATTCATTCTTTCTATTACTGTTATTTTAAAGTGACATCACTATTGATATGTATGTGCTTGGGTATTGGCACCAGCTCAAATTCTGTCTGCATGGGGCAAACCTGTAACACAGCTGAAACGGAAGGAATACTGCTTATTACAGAGCAGTATCACCTAATTACCAGCAGGGGAAAACAGCTTCATTTGGGAAAGAGGTATGTTTTATGGAAAATAGGGACACCAACTGAGGTCAAGAGTCCTGTTAGCTTTTCCGAGGTTTCACAGAAAAGGAGTTGCAACAATCTCTATAGGAACACACTAACTTACAAGTAAGAGTTAATTATCCAAAGGAAAATGAGCATACTACAGATCTCTTCTGTATATGATACTTTATCCACAGTGGACCTCTCACACACACATACACACACTTATAACTACGTTAAAATTAATATAATTTTATCGTCAATAAATTATGAGATACCTGACAGTGTTATCATTGCATGTTTACAGCACAGGAAACAGAGGCATTACACAGTCTGTGGTCTGCCCTAGGTCACACAGGCTAACTGGGGTTTAGAATTCCAGACTGTCAGAGGCCGCAGCCTGTGTCCTTAACAGAGCCCAACACTGCGCCTCTCGCCCTCACCAGCTTCTCCCTCCATCTGAGTGCTCCCTGAGCACCCGGTGCTTTCATTTGGTGAGTGCAGGCTGTCCCCAAGGAGAGTCAGAAATGCTTCGCTGTTGGCCCTGATTCAGAGGAGGGTGAATGAAGGAGGTTTGCTTGAAGCAGTTTCTTTGCCACAGCTCTTTTGAAAGGCAAGGGAGGAGGAGAAAGGAAGGGAAGAAGAGGGCAGCACGGAGAGGAGAAAACAGGAAAATTGGACAGCTCCTCAGATCCCTTTTAGCAAGGACTTCACATTGCAGTGTCGTTTCTTTGAGGTAATTTCTCTGGGTATTAAAAACAGTCACATTTGAAATGAAATTAAAAAATACATTTCAAAACACATAAAAATGATATTTAGATGATTTGCTGTTTTAAATTATTCATGCCTCTGCTCCCCACCATTACTGTGCATCATTTAGAATTTACTGGACATAAAACTCCAAATGTTTCAAAACAAGATTTCACATACACACACACAAGCACACTATGCTACTATTTATTAACTTCCAGGCACTGTATTAGGCACTTATTTTAACTCCTTACAGCTTCAATATGAAATAGCTGTAAAAATTTAATAATCATGCTTATTTAACTGTTGAGGAAACAACAACAAAAAATGTCAAAGCCTATGACTTGGAAACTTGGGGTTACCACCTTCTTTTTTAAATATGTGACAAAGTGAAAGTGAAAGTAGCTCAGTCATGTCTGACTCTGCGACCCCATGGACTATACAGTCCATGGAATTCTCCAGGCCAGAATACTGGAGTGGGTAGCATTTCCCTTCTCCAGAGGATCTTCCCAACCCAGGGATTGAATACCGGTCTCCTGCCTTGTGGGTGGATTCTTTACCAGCTGAGCCACAAGGGGCTGAAAGCAATCTGAATTATGAGAAGTGAAGGACTGCCTAGTGAAACTTAGCTTAGGAAACCATGCTTGAGGTTTTAAGATGAAAGTTTTATTCTAAGTATGTGTATGGTGATAATTCTTTCAAGGTCATTTTCACTTTATCAGGGCAGGTAGCATAAAAACTTTAAACCAAGATAAAAGAATGAAAACTAAATTCTACGACAATGTCCTGGAATGATGGAGTGGTTTACATAATATCTGAATGAGTACACAATGCAGAAATGGATGCCCCAATCCTTGAAGTGCCTGGAATGGCTTTATTCAAATAGTTTGCTATTGATATTTACTGTCATAAAACCAGTACCTGAAACTCTTGGCAGGTGTAGCCAGCCTCACTTCCCTTTACCACCATTTCCCCTCCATACATAAGGACATCAACTGCTCCTGTACAACAAGGGGTGTGCTCAGAGGAGGCTCCCCCTGGAAACAAGATGCAGCCTCACTCACTCAGTTATGAGGTCTACAGAGCTTGTGACCTAAGTGCTTTCTGTAGAGAGTTAATGAGATTACAAAGCATGGAAGAGGCCCTGACCTTGATTTCTATTATTGGGATGAATGGTAGTCATTAATTCCCTGAGAAATGATGATTAAGGTAACTGCTGGAGTGCAGTCCATGTAGACCGCATGCCTTCCAGACATCATCTGTCAGGCAGCAACATAAATCAAGTCTTTGGATCAGGCCTCTTGACAGTGTTCTTAAGATACACAGATATTTGGGAAAAGCTGTAATATGTCATGAGGTTTTGGGCATACTGACATTGGAAGGGAGACAACATGTTACTAATTAGAAATTTTCCTTTAATTGAAAATCACATAAATTATGGAAAAAAGAAACCCATTTTTTTTTCTTTATTTGTTTCTGGGTAAAACATTACTGTGCACTTACACTGAAATATGTTTCATATTTTCCTGAGGATGAACTGACTCTTTTCGCAATGCTCAACACTGCAAACTTGTTTTAGTAAGACTATTCAGACATAATCAGCTGGACCAGATGGTCTCTAAGATAGCTCTAAAAGTCTAGATTCTTTGGGTGTCTAGCCATAACCACTACATGAAGCCATGATCCTCCCTTCTGGCTGTGGGTTTCTCTTCTGGGACCTACTACGGTCTATCCAGACACCTTCAGTCACTGGACGACCAATGAGCTCTTGTGTTCTCCCTTGGGTCAGCTCCCATCAGAAGGTGGGAGGACTTTTCTTGTTCTGGTGGTGTATATTTTCAGAATCTTTTGGTAATGGATTAGTCATGGAATTTCTAGCTGCATCAACCTACTGAAGGGATAAGTGGATCTTCCTCCTACCTTTTCCCCTAATATTTCCTTGTTGTTTTATATGCATCTCATTTCAGAAAAGGAAGAGCCTGTGACTAATGTTTACATTTAATTATTTCTTTGTTAACAGACCCCACAAAGTAGTTGTATATTGAGGAAAGCATTAGACGGGGAAAGTGAATTCTGCATCATTCATGTCAAACTTTCAAGGGAGAAGTTTCTGAAATGAAAGTGACAAAAATAAATACTTCAAAGGCAATCAACAGTATCAATTCTCATTAGCTCACAATTCCACTAATTTGTGAAGGTTAAACATGTCATTAGCTTAAAGAGGCGACAGAAGTTAGTCTGGGTTTAGAATCTATGACCTGATATGAAAAGAATTTTTTTTTAACTAGATGATTCCAGTTGGTTTTCTTAAAATCACTTGTGAAAATTATCTATTGCCTAGTTTTAAAATTGTGGGTCAGGGTCGGAAAATCAGTAATTCTATCAATAACATATTCCTGCACAGTATCTTCTGAGTAACAGGCAAAATGCTAGGTACAGTGGGAAAGATAATAATAAAATAAATGCATGGCATTTGCCCTCAAGAAACTCCCAGACCAGCTGCATAGACCAGGGATGCCCATATCAAATATTTAAAACAAAACCCAAGTGGAAAATCTGTGGTGCAAGTAACATACAAGAGTAGAAAGGTGGGATGGATTATTAAGTCCAGGTGTGGACTTACAAAGTAATAAGGAAAAGAAAGCCACTCTAGGGAAGAGAGAGCACATGGCCCCCAGGCTAAGTGGCAGCTCCCTTAGTGAAAAACTCATGGTAGTAAAGGGGGTGCCATCATCCTATGAAGGGAGATGCACAGAGTGGATGCTTTGTGGATGGGGTCCCTCCAACCATCGTTATGCTTCCACGCTTCCCTGAGAGCCCAGATACGATGCCCTTGCCCAGCTTCTCCATACATACAGAACAACAGAAGAGTAATCATCACAGGATATTTCTAACATATGATGATGGATTCTGATTTTCTTTTTGGGAGGTGGGCTTCAGAAACCTAAGCCTAGTGTTAATCTTGCTCATTTTCCATCTCTCTCCTTTCTAGAAGTCCCTAATGAGAATGTTCTATGGTGACAAGCCCATTCAGCTAGATTCTCTCCCTTCCTGCAGTGCGACACAGTGTCCTTCGAAAGAGATTTTCTAGGCTGTCAGGGGGCGAGGATGTGGGGAAAACATGTGTTTGGTATTTAAAAAAAATTTGTGGTAAAATTAAGAAAAAAACAGACTGCATAACTTGTTTTCCTCTAGAAGTCTTTAAAATTCAGATTTCCAAAAATGCAAACGTCTTCTCTGAATTTCATAGCCAAATAACTTGCAATCCAAAACCGAGCAGCTGGTGTTTTAAGGACTGCAGATTCCAAAAGTGCACTTTCCCCTCTCCAGCTCCCATGAGTCATTCTCTGTGGTTGAACAGTTTAGTTATCCTGCAGTTGGTTAACAAGCAATATAGTCAGATGAGAGAATGGAAAGAGGGCCCACCACCGGCATTTGGGGAAGCCCGCTGAACTCCTGTTTCAAGGGGCAGAAAGACCACCTAAAAAGTTAACCACATGGTTGAAGAGGAGTAGACACTCATCAACTGTACCTTACATTTATGCTATTATTTTCCTGACAGTAAACTGGTAATGAAAAGAAAACTCATTGCATTAGGAAATGTAATTAGCTATTACTTGACCATCCCATCCTGGAACATGAGGTTGAGTTAGCAACCTCATCTTGTTTGGAAAGATTTGGTGAACTTGTAGGCATAGGCCCAGTTTCATGCATGTGTGACCTAGGCACAGATTTCTACACTTAAAGGGGTCTTGTGTTTGGTTCAGTGGTATACTTTCAACATCCTCACCTTCTTAAATTCTAAATAAGGACATCATGTTTTCATTTTCCACTGAAAATGAACATGGGTGCTGAAAATTATATAATTGAGCAAATCTGCTATGAATATACAATGGAGGTGACAAATAGATTCAATGTATTAGATCTAGTAAACAGAGTACTTGAAGAACTATGGGCAGAGGTCTGTAATATTGTTCAGGAGGCAGCAAACAAAACCATCCCCAAGAAAAAGAAATGCAAGAAGGCAAAATGGTTGTCTAAGGAGGCTTTACAAATAGCCGAGGAAAGAAGAAAAGCAAAAAGCAAGGGAGAAAGGGAAAGGTATACCAAACTAAATCCACAGCTCCAGAGAATAGCAAAGAGGGCTTCTTCAATGAACAAAGAAATAGAGGAAAACAACAGGAAGGATAAGACTAGAGATCTCTTCAAATATCTCTAGACTTTTTAAAGATCTCTTCAAGAAAACTGGAGTTATCAAAGGAACATTCATTCAAAGATGGGCACAATAAAGGGCAGAAACAGTAAAGACCTAATAGAAGCTGATGAGATCAAGAAGAGATGGAAAGAATACACAGAAGAACTATACAAAAAAGATCTTCTTAATGACCTTGATAACTATGATGGTGTAGTATCTCACTCAGAGCCAGACATTTTGGAGTGTGAAGTCAACTGAGCCTTAGAAAGTTCTACTGCCAATAAAATACTAGTGAAGGTGATGGAATTTGAACAGTTATTTAAAATCCTAAAAGATGATGCTATTAAAGTGTTGCACTCAATATTTCAGCAAATCTGGAAAACCCAGCAGTGCCCACAAAACTGGGAAAGGTCAATCCTCATCCTGATTCCCAAGAAGCATAGTACTAAAGAATGTTCAAAACACTGGACAATTGCACTCATCTTCATCTCATGCTAGTAAGGGTAAGCACAAAATCCTCCGAGCTAGGCTTCCGCATTTCATGAACCAAGAACTTCCAGATGTTCAAGCTGGGTGTAGAAAAGGCAGAGGAACCAGAGATCAAATTGCCAACATTCGCTGTATCATAGAGAAAGCAAGGGGATTCCAGAAAAACACCTACCTCTGTTCCATTGACTACACTAAAGCCTCTGATTGTGTGGATCATAAGAAAATGTGGAAAACTTTTAAAGAGATGGGGAAGGGGGATACCAGACCATATGATCCGAGAAGCAACAGTTAGAACCCTGAATGGAACAACTGAATTGTTCAGGATTGAGAAAGGAGTACAACAAGGCTGTTTATTGTCACCCTGTTTATTTAACATACACACAGAGCACATCATGAGAAATGCCAGGCTGGATGAGTAACGAGCTGGACTCAAGATTGATAGGAGAAACATCAACAACCTCAGATATGTGGATGATACCTTCTTAATGGCAGAAAGTGAAGAGGAACTAAAGAGCCTCTTGATGAGGGTGAAGGAGGAGAGTGAAAAAGCTGGCTTAAAAAGGAACGCAGATGTATAGAATAGACTTGTGGACTTTGTGGATGAGGGTAAGGGTGGGATGAGATGGGAGAAGGGCATTGAAGCATGTTAATTGTCATGTGTCTAATCAATCGCCAGCCCAGGATTGATGCTCGGGACTGGTGCAGCGAGATTTCCCGGGGGGGGAGGGAGGAGGGAGGGGGGACCCGGAGGGGAAGCATATGTAAACCCATGGTGATATCATGACAATGTATGGCAAAAACAATAATAAAAAAAATAAATAAATAAATAAATAAATAAATAAATAGTCTTCAAAAAAAAAAAACAAAAACTCAACATTCAAAAAACTAAGATCATGGCATCCAGTCCCATCACTCATGGCAAATAGAAGAGGAAAAGGAGGAAGCAGTAACAGATTCCCTCTTTTTGGGTTCTAAAATCACTGCAGATGGTGACTGCAGCCATGAAATTAGAAGATAATTGTCTCTTGGCAGGAAAGCTATGACAAACCTAGACGGTGTGTTGAAAAGGAACACATCACTTTGCTGACAAAGGTCCATATAGTAAGGGCTATGGTCTTTACAGTAGTCATATACAGATGTAAGAGTTGGACAGAAAAGAAGGCAGAGCGTTAAAGAATTGATGCTTCTGGATTGTGATGCTGGAGAAGGTTCTTGAGAGTCCCTTGGAAAGCAAACAGATCAAACCAGTCAACCTTAAAGGAAATCAACCCTGAATACTCATTAGAAGGAGTGATGCTGAAGCTGAAGCTCCGATTCTTTGGCCACCTGATGCGAAGAGGTGACTCATTGGAAAAGACCCTGATGCTGGGAGAGATAGAAGACAGAAGGAGAAGGCAACAGAGGATGAGTTGGTTGGATGGTATCACTGATTAAATAGATATGAAGTTGGGCAAACCCCAGGAGTTGGTGTGGGACAGGGAAGCCTGGGGTGCTGCAGTCCATGAGGTTGCGAAGAGTCGGACACAATTTGGCTACTGAACAATAACAACAACAACATGACTATATTCATAGTATATTTTGTCTTCATACCACTACCTATCATTTCAGTGTTTGCAATGGAAGGTGTAAACAAGAGTATGGTATGTTATCAAGAAAAATTATCACAAAGGATAGTGGAGGAAGGAGCAAAAACAATTTCTCCAGTGGGGGCTGCATTTCTCATTCACATTCACATCATTAGAAGAGATAGTCCAAATAATTGCTGCTATTTATATTCTTAAAGATCTTTGATTCTTTACATGTTAATTCACGAGGCCTAAAAATTACCTTAATTCTCTTATTAAATATTCATATAAGTCACCTATTACTTAGCATCTACTAAGCATACCTCTTTCTTTCTCTTTCTTTTAATAGATTTTTACTGTTGCCGCGATATTTTAGGACTTCTCTGGTGCCTCAGACAGTAAACAATCTGCCTTCAATGCCGGAGACCCGGGTTCTCATAGGCAGAGGGGCCTGGTAGGCCACAGTCCATAGGATCGCAAAGAGTTGGACATGACTAAGTGACTAACGCACCGCATTTGAAGGAGTCAGTGTATTCTTTGCAACTATTTATATCCCTCATCATCTGACAAAACATCTAGACATGAGAGTGGCAGGAGCTAAAGAAACTTCAGAATAGTCATGCCCCTCAAATCTGCAGGTGGCCAGAAAGGTATGCAGGTGGGTATGTGGAGCTGGAGAGGGAGAAGTTAGGGAAACATTTCCATTTCTAGATATTACTGTAGAAATACATTTCACTTTACTGTATATCCCAAGAAGTCCTTTTTTCCCTTGCTAATTTCCGGGCAGCTGGGACATTCATTTTATTACCTGTTTTGGTCTGAAACTGATATAGAAAACGTGTCCTTCTAAGTCAAATATCAATTCTACTCAACATTTTTTGCATTTCCCTCCAAAAATTCTGAAAAGGATACATATTTCCATCACTGAGTTAAATCAATGACCCAAGATTTTTCTGTTACAGAGTAAAAACTAAAAATACAGCTATTATATGACCCAGATATCTCACTCCTGGGAATATACCTGAAGAAAACCATAATTTATAAAGAAACATGTACCCCAAAGTTCACCGCAGCACTGTTTACAAAAGCTAGGATATGGAAGCCACTAAACTGTCTATCAACAGAGAAATGGATAAACAAGATGTGTTACACATATACAATGGGGTATTGCTCAGCCATAAAAGTAAAACAGTCGTGTCATTTACGGAGATGTGGATAGACCTACAGAGTATCATACAGAATAAGTATGTCGGAAAGAGAAGTAATATTGCTTACATGAGGAATCTAAAAAAATGGGACAGATGAACTTACTTGCAAAGCAGAAATAGAGACAATAGACAGAGAGAACAAACTTATAGATATCAAGGTGGAGAGAGGTAGTGGGATGAACTGGGAGATTGGGATTGATGCACATATACTACTATGTATTAAAGGGATATCTGATGAGAATCTACTGCATAGCACAGCTAACTCCACTCAGTTCTCTGTGGTGACCTAAATGGGAAGAATGTCAAAAAAAGAGGGGACATATGTATAACTGATTCATCTTGCTATACAGCAGAAACTAACACAACATTTCATATTTCAATAAAAATTAAAAAAAAATTAAGTTTGTATTTTGTCAAAAAAAAAAAAACCCCAAAAAACACAAAACCCAGGAGAATTCCTTTTGTTCTCCAAGGTGGAATACATGGTCAGTAAATCCTGAGTTTTTTTTTTAACGCACTCTTTCCTTTTGCTAAAGCACATCCTATAGTATCTTCCTATAGAAACTATACATGGGAGAAAGTAATGGTTCAGTTTTTAATGTTTGAAAACATCTTCAGTTTTAGTTTCTCATTTGAAATAGAATTCTGGCTTTGAATTCTAGGTTGTATGAAATCTGAGGTTGAAAAATTCCTTTTTCCTTAGAAATTTGCTGGCACTGTTCTACTGTCTTCTAACATCCAGTGTTGCTACTGAGATGTCTGAATTCCTTAGGACCTTTTTCCCTTGTATATAACCTACTTATTTTTCTGTTTCCTTTCAGAAATGTTTATGACTATCCTTGTACATTTTGTGTTCGAAAGTTTTGCAGTGATGCATTTTGGTTCATTTCACTATGGAGACATTTCTTTTAGTGTTGCTTTAGGGAACTTTTATTATAATGTATCTTTGATAACTTCCATTCTGTTTCTCCGCTTTCTCTTTCTGAAACTCTTAATAGTTAGATATTGACTTCCTGGACTGATTTGTTAATTTTATCATCTCTTTCAGACTGTTTCTTTTTGTTCTACTGCCTGTGAAATTTCCTTTACTCTAACTTTCAATCCTTCTGTTGAATTTTTAACTTCAGTCAAGATATTTCCAATTTCTAAGAATTCTTTCTTTAATCATATCATTCTTTTTAAAATAGCATTCTATACTTATTTTATGGAGAAGGAAATGGCAACCCACTCCAGTATTCTTGCCTAGAGAATGCTGTGGACAGAGGAGACTGGTGGGCTGCTGTCCACAGGGTCGCACAGAGTCGGACACAAATGAAGTGACTTAGCACGCATGCATGCATTGGAGAAGGAAATTGCAAATCCACTCCAGTATTCTTGCCTGGAGAATCCCAGGGACAGAGGAACCTGGGGGGGCTGCCATCTATGGGGTCGCAGAGTTGGACACGCCTGAAGTGACTTAGTAGCAGCAGCAGCATACTTATTTATGATGGTAATATTCTCTATGTATGTATGTAAGTGAGTGATCTTTGAGCTTTACTATTGTTCCATTTTTTTCTTTTATTCTTTCATTAATTTGCTTGTTTTTCTGTTTTAGAAATACAAATCCCATGTTTGGTGGCCACGGTTGTTGTTTCCAATTCCTCCCAAATTTTTCAAAGTTCTGAGCTGGTCGGAGTTTCTAAAAGAAAATGAGCAGATCAGTGCTATTTATTTCTCTTTTCGGTTTCCTTGGTCTTACAAAATGAGTTGCCATATTTTTGTCTTTAGAGTATCTTCCCATTCATAGCCTTTCCTTTCTTATTCATTTACCACCATTTTATTGGTGTCTAAGAAATGGGAAAAGGTAAACATTAATGACGTCATTAATAAGAAATTGAATATATCTTCTATAAATTTTATTTTTTGCAATCAATATATTGGTTTGGAATCTATTTGGGAAAAAAAATCAATATTTTATGGACCCAAACTTTAAAAGTCCTGCTGTTTCCTGTAGCCTTGACAGATAAAATATAAAAGATAGCTGATTTCTTTTCAAGAGTTCAGAACATGTCAAAATTACATTTCATCAATCCCGGGTATTGTGTTAAAAATGTTCCATGTAACCACAGTTTCTTTCCTCTGTATGTATCGACTGCCTTTGAGAATTCACACCCATCAACGTACTTGGCTTTCAGTAATGTCTCAGCAGGCCCAATAGAAACGGTTGATAGTTACAAGCAGGTGTTGCTGACAAGCCATGTTTCTCATTTTTACAGATGCAGTGTATTCTATCTCTGCCATCTCCGTTTTCCTTTTATAGCTTCTGAAATTGTGTTTTGTAAAAAGTCACTTGGCTATCTTCACACAGTTTCTCTGTTACAATAGGTAAATGTCAAAAGCAATCAGGTGCAATATCAGCTTTTCATTGTATTCCCCTAAGCCCTCAGGTAGATAATAACTTCTTGCAATATTTTCTTAATGTAAACGGAAACAGACACTAACCCAGGCAAATGATCCCTCCTGAGCCAGCTGTCCTTTTCAATATGTTATCCAGAAGATTACATGAATATTTATTGGCTGCTTAGTTTTTCACAGAAGCCAAAGTTTCACTAACAAGGTATATCATGTTTTAACTTGAAATAATGCAATTTTGCAAGACTGGGTAAAACATGAATAGACCCTCAAGCAAAGGGTTCAAGAGCTAGAAGATCTTGATCATATATTAATTTGAAAACAACTTTCAGTGTGACCTCTGAATGGCCAAATAAATCATGTCAGTTTCCTTATTTGAAACGTGAGACCATTACTGCATATAATTTTTTCTTATCCTTATCTTTCTTACCCAACTATTACACATTTTAACTTCAGCTTACATGTATTTTATCTAATCCCTTGTACTTTAAAGTATAGCAAATATAGGTATTTTCATTTTTACTAAGCAGACATATATCTTCATAATAATTTCACTTGAGATCATCATCATAGGATGATTTTTATTACTTTACCATGAGAAATGATTGAGAAATGAAAAAACGAAGGCTGAAGAACCTCAAAATGTGTTCCCTTGTCCAAAGTGAAATACCAGTCATAATCTACAGGGAAGAGACTGAGAGTGAAAAAGGTATAGGGATGGCCAAAGTGTGCATGAAAAGATCCTAAATTTCATTAGTTTTAGAGAAGAAATACAACTTGAAAGCACTAAAAACCTATTGGAATAGACTAAAAAAAAAAAAAAAAAATCAACGAAGCCTGGAAACAGCAAGTACTGGCAAGGATGTGGCTCATCTGGAGCCCTCACCCAGGGAAGAACAAAACAGAACAGTCATACTGGAAAGTGGTACCAAGTGAACCAGCAATTCCACCCCTGGATATTTACCCGAGTAAAACAAAAACCTATTTTCACACAAAACCTATATGAAAAAGTATGTAGTTGCTTTATTCATAATCACCCAAAACAAGAAACAACCAGAATATCTTTCAACTGGGAATGGATAAGCAGACTATGGTACTTTCACACAAAGGAATACTATTCAGCAATTTAAAAGGATCTGATATTGACAGATGAAACAACCTGAATGTATCTAAAATGCATTCTGCTAAGTGGCTACATACTGAGTGATTTCATTTACATGGGAAAAGGCAAAATTAGAGAACAGAAAACAAATCCGTGGCTGCCTGGGCTGGGAGTGGGTAGAGGGCTTGACTTCCTTGTGGTCACAGTTACAAAACCAGACACAGAATTTGTCAAAATTCACAGACTATAGACTAAAAAGGGTACAATTGCTATCTATAATTAAACCTTAAAAATGAGAGAAAAGTATAAAAATCAGAGAGTGATAAAGAAAGGGTTTTGGGTGGAAATAAAATAGAGAGTAGTTAAAAGAAGTACTGTCGAATGAGCAGGCGAAAGGAGGTGGGAAGAGGACAGTAGAGGAGGAGGAAATGCTGCCTAGTGTGTGTTTGAAAGGTGAACAGGACTCTTCCAGATGGGCCAGGGTGGGGAGGGCATCACAGTCCCAGGTGATGTGACTTGCAAAGGCATAGATCTGTGAGTCTGCAGTGTGGGTACAGGGGCTGCCACCAGCATAAACAGTTGAGCCTCAGGAAGAAGGTGAGAGGGGATAGATCATGGCAGGCCTTAGTGGCTGTGGCCAAGGGTTTGGAATTTATTTGAAGGCCAAATGAGAAGTCACTAATGATGTAGGAGAGACAGGATATCATCATACTTGTTGTTTTAGAAGGAGTACCAGAGTGGAGGTATGAAGGTTGGACTAAGGGTAGGAGGGTGGGAGGAAGGCTGGAAGCAGGGAGGACATATAAAGGTCACTGCAACGCTCAGAGCTGTGCAGCCCAACATGGTACCTACTCGCAATTAATGGCCCTTTCAATTAATTGAAAGCCAATTAAAAATCTAATTCCTCAGCCACAGTAGCCTCATTTCCAGTGAGCATGGCTAGTGGTTACAATATTGTTTAGCGCAGGACAGAACACTGGCATCATTGCAGAAAGTTCTCCTGCAAAGTGCGAGTCTAGAGCCTCTTCTAAGCCTTGGCAGTGGCAGTAGGGAGGTCCTGATGTACTCAAGGTCTTTTATTTGGAAAACATGTTTGGGTAATAGCTTGCATTAGTCTCTCAAGTATGGAAGATGCAGTTGTGTATAAACTCAGCTAGGATATGAACTTAGGTACTAGGAGGCTTGCTTTAAAGCTTGTGAGTATATACACTGATTGGAGCTGAAAGTATACCTGTCAGCCTTCTCTTAACCACTAAGCCCCAGGAAGCATCACTATCAGCAACTAACTTTATACTAGCAACTGGATGTTTGTGTCCTCTCCAAATTCATATGTTGAAACCTAATCCCCAAAGTGACAATTATTTGGAGATGGGGTCATGAGATTGGAGCCCTCATGAATGGGATTAGTGCCTTTATGAAAGGAACCTCACAGAACTCCCTTCTGCTCTCCACCATGTGAGGGGCAGTGAGAAGACACTGTCTATGAAGCCAGCTCTCACCTCACTCTGAATCTGTCAGTGCCAGGATCGTGGACCTCCCAGCCTCCAGAACATTTCTATAAACTGGTGTTTACAAGCTACCAGTGTGTGCCATTCTATTATAGAAGTCTGCACAGGCTAAGACACTTGGCAACCAATACAAAGGTTTCATTGTATTTGAATTTTATCAAATGCCTACAGGAATTTAACATCTTGCTGTTCATCTAGCAAGTCTAAAACACATTTGAATGAAGACTTCTAAGTGGAAATATTCTTCTACCTCATGTTGTTTCAACTGTTCTCTGTCAGAACACCCTTTAAACTATGTGCTCTTGTTTATTGGGAGACCCTCCTCTATGATGAGTCCATAAAAACTTATCTGTATTGTGAACAGTCTCTGAACAGAAGGTTTTGGGCACCTCAGCCTTGAGAAAGCAGATGGGTTCATCAGGTGCCCAACATCTGGGCCTGTTTGTGGAGCAAACTGTTGTCTGGCTTAGAGAAGAGGATCTGGAAGAGATCAGCCTGGGAAATGAATATGCCAGTAGCAGGCCCCACTATTCAGTTAATTTTCTTTGGCACAGTGTAAACATTTGGAATGCCTAGTGATCATCAACCCAGAGGAGGCTGACTGATTAATCTTTAGGCATAACTCTAACCAAAGAGTGCCAATGGTTTGTTTGGGAAAAAATCCCAGCATAAATGTCAAAATTACTGGTGGTCAAGTGAACAAACAAAGAGAACTCTTACCAGGATTTGGTATGGCAGGGAGGATTTGTATAGAGGCACTCTCTGAGTCCTTGGTGAAAGCAGGGGCACAAAAAGAAATGCTATTTATCCCAGCCCAAGTGGGAAAATATTCCCTAATGGCACTCTTTCAACATAGCTAGAAAATGGGGATTAAATAACAGTACTGTGTTCACTTAACAACATGCTTTTAAAGTAGTTGTCTTTGTGGAATAAGCTTTTCTTATGTGCTTGATTGTTGGGCAAAAAGAAGAAAAACAAAATCACAGAGAATTTAATCCAACATGAGGCCCTGAATGATTATAAAGAAAACATGCCTTTTGCAAAAGTGAACTGTGGGCTCAGAATTTGTTTGAACCTCATGGGCATCTTCTGCTGGTAGAGGCGGCTCCTGTACACCTAGTCTGGGCTCTTTTCACAGCTGTGATCTCCCTGTACCATACAGTGAATAACAAGGACCTGCAGGACATAAGCCCAGAGGAAACAATGATCCATCACCTACCTCAGAGTTTTAAGACAACCGAATAGTTGAAACTAAGAAGACACCCACCTTCTGCTGCTTCCTGGACAGTCTTTGAATGTAACAATAAAACCCTCCTGAAAAATAATTCCTAGTGGGGAAAAATTATGATTTATGAGCTCCATTCAGATAAGGAAAATGGTAAAGAATTTTTCTTAAAAAATGCGATGTGAGCACTCACAGATTGGGTTTTTTTTTTTTTTGATAGGTTGTGTTGCTCTTCTTCTTGAAAATAAATAAGAATGATGGTGTGTCTCTCTGGACTTATTATTTTACAGTTTAATGATCTTTAACTTTGTTAGTGCTAAGAAAATAAAATGCTTACGTTTGTTTTTGCATTTTAGTCAATACATGTGTGGATATTTGTCTATCAGAGGACTTAGAGTTTGATGCAAAATCTTTTCTTGTTTTGTTGTTGTTTGCCTGTCTATTTACTGTTAAGACCTAGGCAGCTGAGTTTTAATTTGGGAACAAAACTAGTCATGTGCAGGACTGAAAAAAAAAATTGAATTTAATCAATAGGTTCTAGTCATCTGGTTTTAGTTGGGTGTGATCCTATGAAGAAGTAATGTGATTCAGAGGTCGTTCACTTGGAACAGATAGGGGGTACTTTGTTAACGAGGACTGTGAAGTGAATAAATAATCTGAAGTCATACTTTTTTCTAAGGATTTTGGGCTGCCATCCAAACCTTCCTGCTTAGGATGGTATCATTATCACTGAGATGGTGTTCATACAGACGGATGGCCATTCCAGGAACAGTGAGTGCCAGGACGAAGGGGTCAGGGAGCACACTGTGGCCTGCAGCCTGGCCCTTCAGAGCACAAGGGTTTGGCAACCCAGATACTCATGATTAGAGGGCTTCCCAGGCCACTTCCCTGGTTCACCAGGGCCTGATTTCTTAGAGGGCTCTCTCACTGAAGACTTCACCAGGACCTGAGCTGCTGTGGAATCATTTCCTTAGGCTAAGCACAACTGATGGGAAATGTGCATAGAATTTGGGACCTTGTTATAGTCCCACTCTCTTATGGTATAATTTCTCAGGCTGCACAAGGGCCAGCTTGCAGACATTTCCTCCCCTGAGTTTTATGTACATTCTCAGAGATATGTCTTACTGCCTTTAAGGGACAGAATAGCTAGGTTTAGGTATATAGAGAGTTGGAGCAGAGAACATTCACACTTTGATGAGGGCAGGGCTGGATCACTGTATGAAAGTCCAATCCAACCCTATCCCACCAACATAAATTCTGTGACAAATCCCTGAAGAGCATACTACCAGGAACTGTGAGGGATTTAAAGAAATGTCATAATTTCTTGCCCTTAGGGAACTTCCATTTAGGGTTAGCAAAACATATGAAAAGTAAGATGGTAGTGAGAGTAATAAGTCATGATAAGAGAAAGGAAATCACAGAGCAGTCAACAATCAAGAGGTTTAAAGACAAAAAAAAAAAAAATAAAATGAAGAAGAATTTCATACCAAAACTGCAGAAAATACTTAAGAAAGAAGGGTGAGGCTTCAGACAGACTCTCATTCAGAAATTAAAGAGAGATTTTTGAGCTGCTTGTAAGAGATGTTTACTGTTTGGGCAGTAGTCTTTACCTCAGGGGCTTCCCTTGTGGCTAAGCTGGTTAAGAATCCACCTGCAATGTGAGAGACCTGGTTCGATCCCTGGGTTGGGGAAGATCCCCTGGAGAAGGGAAAGGCTACCCACTCCAGTATTCTGGCCTGGAGAATTCCATGGACTGTATAGTCCATGGGGCTGCAAAGAGTTGGACATGATTGAGCAACTTTCACTTCTCTACCTCATAGGGTTGCTGTAAAAATTAAATACAATGGAAGATTCTTGGTTGCTTCCATGTCCTGGCTATTGTAAACAATGTGGCGATGAACACTGGGGTACACGTGTCTCTTTCAATTCTGGTTTCCTCGGTGTGTATGCCTGGCAGTGGGATTGCTGGGTCATATGGCAGTTCTATGGAAGCATCTATGGAAGCAACCTAGATGCCCATCAACTGACGAATGGATAAGAAAGCTGTGGTACATATACACAATGGAATATTACTCAGCATTAAAAAAAAATTCATTTGAATCAGTTTTACTCAGGTGGACAGAACTGGAGCCCATTATCCAGAGTGAAGTAAGCCAGAAGGAAAAACAACAATCCAGTATACTAACGCATACATATGGAATTTAGAAAGACGGTAACGAGAACCCTGCATGCGAGACAGCAAAAGAAACGCAGATGTATAGAACAGTCTCGTGGACTCTGTGGAAGAGGGCAAGGGTGGGATGATATGGGAGAATGACATTGAAACATGTTAATTATCATATGTGAAATCAATCGCCAGCCCAGGTTTGATGCTCGGGGCTGGTGCACGGGGATGACCCAGGGGGAGGGAATCGGGAGGGAGGTGGGAGGGGGGTTCTGGAGGGGGAGCATATATGAACCCATGGCGGATTCATGTCAATGTATGGCAAAACCAACACAACAAAGTAAAGAAAATTTAAAAAAAAAAAGTAAAGAAAATTAAAAAATAAATAAATAAAATTAAAAAAAATAAATACAATGGAAGATTCTTAGTACAGTACCTGAGGAAAAGCTTGATAACATTTATTAGTGGTTAAAAGAAGGTATTTCAAGTAGCAGCAGCGAAAACATGGACTAACGGGCAGGAAAGCAAAAGTTGTCTTTCAGGGGTAACTAAACCAGCTTTGATGGAGCAGAACTGTGAGGAGCTACTGGTAAAAAGTGGCTGTGTTTACATTACTTAGGGTCTTGCATGTAAGAGAGGTTTGTGTTTGAAGTTTACTCTGTAGATCTTTTTTTATCAGGAGTATTATGATCAAGGACTCATTATGGGAAGATTGGATTATACACAGAAAGTGTCACCTTTCTGGATGAACTTTGCTTTATTAAAAATTGCACTCCACTCAGACCTTAGCCCCTGGCTACTTCCTAAAGCAGAAATCAAGTCACACATATAAATGCGAAAAGGTTGGCTTGCCTTAAAACATATGTACATCAGTGCAGACTGAACATTTTATTATCTTTTTTATGTATTAACATGTAGATCTTCTAGAAGATTATGAAGACATTTGCTTATCATATGGTTTCATGAGATATTTAGAAGCGGATATTTGGGGGAAAACTAGTGTTTTATATACAGGCCTCTGCTCCACCATATTTCTTCTGTTACAAAAGCACCACATTAACAGTGTGGGTGACACCATCGTATCTCCTGAGTGAACTACTTTCAGCATAAAACTCAAAGCAAAAGCCACTATGTCATTAAAGGAATTCAAAGTAGAGATTCATTCAAGGATCAAGGGAATATTTTAGTTTATAAAGCTGGCTAAGAACTCTGAAAGGGAACTTGCTTTTGCAAACCAATGACAAATAGAGAAACCAACAGGTTCACTTTCTAACTCCACTGCATGGGTACCTTCCGGCAATGACTTCTGGGGTATTGTTGATTTAGAAAAGGCCAAGGTCCCAGCAGCAGCAGGAGTAGCACCAATTGCCTCTATTTTTAAGGTGATCACTGAACAAACCTCAGTATAGAGTCTGGAAGAAAACCCACTGCTATAACCCAAAGCAATAAAATGTAAGCTGGGCCGCTTACTGATTGCTAATGTTTGTGTGTCCATGCTAAGTCACTTTAGCCGTGTCTGACTCTTTGCGACCTTATGGACTATAGCCCGCCAGACTCTTCTGTTCATGGGATTCTCCAGGCAAGACTACTGGAGTGGGTTGCCTGGCTTCTCCAGGGATTGAAATGGTGTCTCTTATGTCTCCTGTATTGGCAGGAGGATTCTTTACCACAATGCCACTTGGGAAGCCCCCTCAGAGGCTTCACTTTAGGGCAGACCTTTGTGACTACGGGACATTAAAATGAGTGTTCCACTGATCCAGGTATCCCGAGAGCCACTGCTTCCCGAGGATGGCTGGCTGAGGTGAGGCGCAGAGCCCCATGAGGTGGTTGTCTTTTGCCTCCATCAGCCTCTTTCATTTTACCTCAGTGCAATATATAAGTGAAAGAAGGAGAGAAATCTTGTCTTAAAATGCCTTAAAAGGGGAGCTAGTTAGGTATGTTTAAGAGCTTAATGTTTAAGGTATGCTTCAGATCATTTCCTGACAAAGGATAAGATGAACAAAAGAAAGTATGAGGACCACCCTAAAAATAAACCAAAAATGAAAGTAATAGAAGTTTAAAGTGATAACTTAAGGCAATGAAAAATATAAGCCAGGTCTCAAACTTATCCAAGGCTTTTCACACACAGACAAATCTAACCAAATACCTTATTTCCATGATGATTCGTGGCATAATATAATTTAGAGCTGAAAGAGGTTATTAAGATCATCTTTCCTGATCACGTACACAAGGAATGGGCACAGGAAAACCAACTGACTCACTCAAGGGACACAATAGTCAGTGGATGATCTGGACAGAGGCTCAGACTTGTTGTCCAATGCACTTTTCCTTTATTTGGAATCTCTGTGTGTTAGGTAAAACTATAGAAGTCTTGGTTTTAGGTTTCAATTTGTACCTCTCCTAAACTCATATGACTGTTCAATGGCTGCATGGTTGGTGGGATGAGTTTAGGTGGAAAAACTAATTCTTTACCAACTGTGCAGTTTTATTTCATCCTTTTTAGTAAATTACACTTAAAATGTCACAAAAGAGCCACTAGATAAGCTTCTGAATCTCTAGAATAACTTTACAACACCAGAGCCTATGGATATCATTAAGAACTTTGCGAGTCATCAGGGCATTCTACCAAACTTTTTCCTAGAATATCAGATTGCAGTGGGCATTAGGGAAAGTCAACAGTGACCTGGTCTGTACTCCCCACCTGTGCCAGAGAAAGTGCACGTGCGGGAAAAAAGATATTCAACTCTTGCCCAGAGCTGAAAGATGAAGAGCGAGCATCATGCTGAACAGCGAGGCATTTCCAGTAAGGACACGGAAACCAGTTGATGACATTAGGACAATGTGAATAAGGGAAAGAAAGGCCGAACTGCTTGCTCCTCTATTGGTGCTGCCTGGATTGGGTTACGGCTGCTGTCCTGAGCATGCTTGACCTTCAGTTTGTTTGCCCCTAAGTTTAAGAATTCCCTCAATAGGCTGCTGGCCTCCACACCCATGTCTGAGCTGCCCAGGCACCTTGACTCCATACATTTCAACATAACCTTCCTCACAGGTCTTATAAGAGAAGGATACTAAGTATTACTTTATTTCATCAGTTGTGTCAAAGCCTTTCTTGGGAACCTCTGGTGGGAAAACAGGTTTTGGGGTCAGAGCAGGAAGCATCTGTGATGACAGGTTATAGCTCTGTAATAAAACCAGGATGTCAGACTCAGACCTTCTACTGGGGAGGCCCAAAGACTGACCTGTCAACCCCACTGCACGTGGCCACTGGGGCATTTTTATAGAGCAGGCATCTGATCTACTCTGAGTCAGAAGCCTACCTGAGCCTTCTTTATCCTGGGTACAAAACCTCAGCAAGCATGACAGGAGAGTCAGTCATGGGCAGCAAATACCTTGAACTTTCCAAATATACCAACATTTCCAGTTTTGGAGAAACTTCTAACATTACTTCCAGCTTTCAATGTTTATCAATAACATGGCCATGAACAGCTTTCTATATAAAATTTTTTTTGAATCCTTTCAAACACTTTTAAGTACAAATGCCTGTTATAGTTCAATGTCACCCTAGGTTCTGGTTTACAAACCACTTTGTTTTCCCTTGAGTTCAACTCTGAGGTCTGAAAAACAAAAACAATATTTTGGATAATGGGACAAAAATGTTCAGGAAGCTTGCCTGTTTTCAAAGCTCCCAAGTGGTTAAACATCTGGCCTCCTTGACAAAGTTGCCACCTGGACTGAAGAAGCTGGGGAAGGGAATGCTTTCTTTGTCTGGAGGGCAGGGAAGCTTACATGGGGTCTTCATAGCTCTGCTATTCTCTGATATAGTCAATAGAGACGTCAGGTTTGCAGGATATTTTAAAAGCCAGCCTTGAGTCTGAATTCTGATGTCTGCCACAGCTTTTCTAGTCCACTGGTTAGTGAAGTCTGGGGAGACTTTCTGCCTGAAGCCTCAGCAAGGTCTGCCGGTCTGCTGTGGCCGTCCACACTGCGCTCTTCCTGCCCTCACTGCTGGCCCAGGTTATCGGGAAGACTCTGCACCCAGAAGGTCAGCATGGGAGAGGGGGTGCTGGCCCTCAGAGATACTCATCTGTGGCTCAGATTTAGCTGCTTTGGGAGAGTGGGGGGCACTGACAAATGGCAGACTGAACTGACGGCCAGCATGAACTCTGCCCTCTGAGCAGAGTGAGCTGAGGGAATGCAGTGGTGATTCCTAGCAGGCAAGGTGGTCGAGGCAGCAACAAGGGCATACTTGGTGCTTACTCTGAGCCAGAGTTTTTCTAAGCACTTATATGTACTAATTCACTCAACCTTCACAGCAACCTGATGACATAGGTATTAGAATTACCTTCTCTTTTCACTCAAGGAAACTATAAAGTCCAAAAAGGTTGTGAAACTTCTTCAAGATCACACAGCTTTCAGATGCAGGCACTATGATTATGGCCACGCCACTTCCTTGCCTAAATGTGATGATACACCTATCAAAGGCATAAATAACCGCACCTGTCCACTAAGGAAAGCGTTTCAGTGGCCTTAAAAATAAACTACAGATGTGTTCAAGATCTTGTGCTCAGATAAGAAACTAAGAGAAACATGACACAGCTCCGGGAATGACTGTGACTCCTGAGAGCATCAGATTCTCCCAGTCTCCCGGAGCCCAGGAAGCCTTGATCTTCTGACAGTGGCTGTGTGGCACAAAAAGGAGGTGCTTAGCTTTTCTCTCCAAAATTGGAGTTGAAAATGATTATGAAAGTTAACTATGAAACAGTACTCGGTCTAGGAACCTTTTAGCTGCGTGTTGCGGATTACAGGCTGTAAACACTGTGCGCTATCAGCGCAACAGCCACTCTTCCCATGGAACACAGGGACAGCGTGTGTTTCGATTTTCTTAAACTGAAAAGAAGTAAATATGTGAAAAAAAAGCTAAGAAGTATCATGAACTCTAGAATCTATTTCCACTTTCCAGGGTGATATAAAATAATACCATTTCAAAAAGGGGTAGAATTACTCTTCTGAGGTCAGTCTAATGTCACTTGGCAGAAAGAAAAATCCTCGTTTAATTGCAAGCATTGGTACCTGGCGTTTCCCAAGTCTGTCCATGCATGGATCTTCTCTGCAAGAGAAAAATCATCTGTGGCTCCTTTACATAATAAGTGCAAATGTGCACGCACACACACCCTCCTGTCACACTTCAAGTAAGAATGAGGCCTTAAGTACATACTCCACACTCTCATTGCGGCGGTATACTTTGTTTTATTCCAGTCCTTTAGGTATCCTGCCCCAACAAACCATTTGAATGACTGGAATAACTACAAAAGCTCTCTGTATGTTTTCCCCAAGTGTAAATTATTAGAAGACTATTTATATAATTCATGAAAATCTTTAGTCTTGTGTCCTTTTAATCTTGGTGAATCCACCACACTGACAGAATCCTGCTTTCACTCTACGCTTAAAGACTGGATGTATTTCTTTGGCTTATCATGAAGAAAAAGATAACTGTACTTTCAGATGTATGCAATTTAGCTTCTGTACATATTCAACAAGATTTAATGCTTCTATAGTTTCCACTCTTGAATTTGTCAAAGCTAAAGCTAAACAGGGCAGTTCTCTGCATTTAGTCCTGGTAGTATTTTGCTAACATTAAGTTTATCATAAAAAGTTCGTATTCATGCTCAACAATTTGATTTCTTGAGCATTGTCCCCTGCCATGTGCTGGGAACAACCACAATTCATACGAAGTTTAGGGCCACAACATGACTTAAAAAATATATTATTTTTTCTCTTATTGCTCTCTATTATGGTGTTTCTAGTCACATCATTTTGGGCTAAATAACTTCAACATAAAAATTGAACCAGTTTTCCTATCACTTCTGTCCTATTGCTTGCTGGCTGACAAGTGACTTTTGAGATAATGTGGCTGAAACGAAAACCACTGCAGAAGCTGAGCATCTGCAAAGATACCTGGTCAGAAGAGAAATGTAACCTCCGGCTGTCACCTGTTGTACAGACTCTTGGAACCAGAGATTTGGAGGAACCTCTGAAGGTGAAATCATCCACTTCCCCCATTCCACAACTTCTACCCTAAGGGAGGGCACTAGAACCTCTGGACCTCCAGGGCTGTCTTATTAAGTTATTTACTTACTGTAAAATTTATTTATTTATTTATTTTTACTAAAGTATAGTTGACCCACAATAATGCATTAGTTCCAGGTGCACAGCACGGTGATTTGATAGTTTATCCATTACAGAATATCAGCATGATCCACAGGACTATTTCAAAGGCCTCCTCATTGTGTCTCACACTTCCACTCCAGCTCTCTTTCCTCTGATTTCATTTTTAATAAATAGCTGCATTCAGCTTTTAAAAATATTAAGTTAGATATCTGTCTATCATTTAAAGCCTTCTAATGGCTCCCAAGGATTTAGACTATAATCTACACTCCTTCCCAAGGTGTGTGAGGCCCTGCATGGCCTGGCTGCTGCCAAGCTCTATGCCTTGGTTTCATATTGCTCATTCTATGGAACAAGAGTGCCCCTTTCCTCACATCAAGACTCCTACATCACTCTGCTTTATTTTCTTCCCAGTATAAAATGAATGAAGAACTTTCACGGGGGTTGTGGGTTTGGGGGGGACATCAGTGGTAGTCTTGCATTCTTTCTAAGCCAAAGTCAGCAATGTTTGACTGGTCAAGTGTTAAAGATGCCTTAGTTATGCCCATAGCCTGTGACTTTCAGGCTGCACATTTATTTATGAACACAACAGTTCTCTGGTCTGCTTGTCTGGGATCCCCACCACCAGACAATGAAAAGATGACCTCTTATTCAAAAGCAGGCAGAGCGGTCACTTACTTATAGTCGATCCAGATTCTGGCCTGTTCAGGGAGCTGATGATGACAAAGCCGAAACCCTCATTCTCTTTGCGGTGAATGACCACGTCGCTGGTCTGCAGGCTGTGGGAGGTGAAGCCTTCAGGGGGAGAGGCATTGCTGGTGGGGATGGTGTGGTTGCTGTTGCTGTAGGTGTTGGGGTAGGCTGCGTAGTCACTGCGAGGAGAACTGTGGTGGGTCGACACAGAGCCTGGACTCCTCCCATTCTCTGGGCAGGGCTCCCCTGGAACACACATAATACACAGGTACCTGGTTATTTAGCCCAAGACTGAATGAATGAGTGTCTCCTGTGCACTGGGCACTGTTTCAGACACCTGCATTGTTACAAGACTGGTTGACTGGCTTCTATTCTCCCAGTCTCTGGATGTGATGAGTATTTAAAAGGCTACAAACCTGGTTATGGAGGCCCCTAGGTCTTGTCCCTTTCCACCCTTCTCAGCAAATGCAAGTAAAACCCCTCCTCAAGAACCCCTGTGCTGTTGCTTGTTTATAAATTCTCCTTGGTAAAAGTACAACTCCCCAAGACAACAGCTAGTTTGAAATACAGGGCTTCTTAGTTTCATGACAATAACTGATCTTAAGACAGATCATAAAAGACTATCAAACAGGTAGACAGAATCCTAAACTGTACTACACATAAAACTTACTTAAAGGACTAGTATGAAATATGCATCTTCAAAGTCCACCCAAGGAGTTTTTTCAGTAGATATAGGAACAACTGAGCCCAGAAATCTAGATGAGGTTTCAAGGCCACACTTTGAGAAATGCTGATTGTAGCTGGGGCTAACAGGGGATGTCCATGTAAGGGACCTACTGCAATTTTATTAAACAGCCATGGTTTTATTTAACATTGTGAGACTCTATTATCCTTAGAGTGTTAATTCACTTTGTATAGGCGGGAAACACTTAGTTTGCTCACTCTAGGATCAAATCTAACAATGATATCAGGCTAAGGAATGATGAACTTTGAATTTCTAAGGGAGGTGTTAGAAGCCTTGTTCATTTACATTCTGTATTATTACAAAATATAGTTTATATCAACCAGATAAATCAAGCCAATATTTCCATGAGAAAGCAAGTATATTTACAGGGAGAAATGACAGAAAGTTGGCAGCCAAGAGAAGCTAGGTTTTAAACTGAAAATTAATCTATCATCCAAGAAAGAATTTTGTTATTTTACAATAATACCTAGGTTCTGGTATTCTGATGAAAAAAAACTTAAGCAGGTATGTGGAATGATGTAATTAGAAAAACAACCATTTCATCTCCATCTTACAATTTGATTCAGTTTAGTTGCTCAGTCATGTCCGACTCTGTGACCCCATGGATTGCAGCATGCCAGGCCTCCCTCCCTGTCCATCCATACTCAAACAATATTTATGGAGTAGAGGGACATTAAGATAGGAAATAATGATGAAAATAATGATAATAATGATTCTATTTTGGATCTTTAGATATGGTTTCCTATTTAGCATACTGGAAGTTGTCTCATATGGCAAGTCAAAAATAATTAGCTAAAGTTACAATGAGAGATTCTTACTTAAGCTGCAATTACATTCTGAAATGAAAAATCATTTCATTTCAAAAATCAAAGTCAGTTCAAAAATCAGGGAGCAAGAACACTGACTATAAGAGATGTTTTGTTACACTGATACCCAAAGAAAATGGAACTGCATTTACTAAAATACTCAGGTACAAAATGAAGAAGATCTAGGCTGCTGCTTATTATCACCTGATAAATTTGAATTTTTCTGATATTTATTCAATAATGTTTTAATAAAATAAAACAAATCGATGCCATTCATCTGAAAGGTATGTACTGAAGTGATAAAAGAAGAACAACAAAAAATGTCAATGTCAAAGCTTTCTCTTCTTTTCTACTAGAATTTCAAACTGCCTGTAAAATGAACCCTTTCCACTAGAAAACATCATCTAAAGACAAGCTGTTATTGTCTTAGTGAAGCACACATGTCCTTTATCAGTCCTGGCACAAGTTGGAAATAAAGTGATTAGAGATAGTCAGGAAGAAGAAAAACAAACAATTATTATGCTGCAACATTAAATTGAAAAGCTCCCCGAGTTATTCGACCAAATCAGTAACTAAATGTCATAGGCAGTGACAAGAAAGATCTCATTTTCTGGCTGTCATATTTTAGGGAGTTGAGAGCTGCAGTCGTCGGTATAGCAGCAACAAAGAAAAATTATCTGTTTTTGCAGTAAATGACTCACAGTGGCTCTGCCACTGGTTCTAAAGGGAGAAAGAAAGACAATCGTTGTCTAAGTCAATGCAAGTGGTCCCTGGGTGAGTGAAGGAGTCAAATACATTAACAGAATACATTTCTATTGCTTCTGGATGTCTCTTTCATCCTCTCCAACAATGTTCTTTATCTTTAACACCATGAGTACATTTAAAACCAGGGCGTTAAGAAGACTTCCAACGACTGGCTTTGAGGAATACAACTGATTCCACACTATTTTTCTACTTGGCTGTCTCTAGACCCAAATGAGCCTGTCTTCTTTTCAACAATACTTCCTGGTATGCAGCATGAATAATATTGTTTTAGAATAATACAGTAAAATGTCAGAAAGTGACTAAATACCATGTGCATTTTTTAAAGAAATACTCACTAATTTCCAGTATCCCTGACTCATCCTTCTGGCTTACAGCCAAATGAGTATAAAAAATTCAGTCACTAAATATTACTCAAATCAAATTATTTTTAGGTTTAGCTTCTGTTTGTCCTCACCAGTCATACTGGAAATCATCACTGTGCTGACTGAGAGAGAGAGTCTGTTTGGGAAGGCAGGCGTCATTGATAATGTCCCCCAGGTGAGGTAGTTTTGACAAGAGCAGTCAAGTGCTGGCTAGGAGCTGCTCCTGGTCTGCAAACCTATTAATGATTCCTGCACAGTGCTGGCCTAGAGTTTGTTAAATGATTATGAAAATTAATTGGCAATGTTTTTAAATAGGAAGATTTTACAGAAAGCTGGATTTCTAGTTTCTCTTGAAACATTTGGCTCCTCTGTCCATGGGATTCTCCAGGCAAGAATACTAGAGTGGGTTGCCATGCCCTTCTCTAGGGGATCTTCCAGACCCGGGGATTGGACCTGTGTCTCTTATGCCTCCTGCATTGGCATGTGGGTTCTTTACCACTGGCACCACCTGGGAAGCTTCCAGTAATCAGAGTTGGGTAACTGCTGCCTCCTTGACTGAGTATGAAATGTGCAAAGCCTCACCATCTCAACTGCTCCCCAGTGTCTCCTGTACATTCCTGATTTACTCATTTGCCCGTGGAGTGAGGAGCATGCAGGGCCAAAGGGACTTGTTCAGAATCCTTGTTTCCTTTCAAGATCACCCGGTGGGTATCAGAACTCTCAGACTCCATAACCAAGCAGACCCTGCCTGCTTTCCTGATGTGCCTGGGCCTCTTCTCAGGACTGTCCTGCAGAAGTATGACAGCACTGCAGATGTGTGAGTCTTAAAGAATGGCTGAGGCAATGGGGTCTGTGCGTGGCAGAACTTAGTTATGTGAGCTAGAGTGTCCACAGGCATAGTGCATCCCTGTGGTGCCTGGCAGGCTGGGGCCCTTCCCATGATAGGGGCTGGACCACACAGGCATTTGATTTTATGTACTCCTGCTTTATGCTCAACAGGGCAGACAACTTATTTAAATGCTTACAGACGAAGAATAAGGGACTGCATTTAGAACTGACAAAAAGCATGGCAGCCAGGAGCAGGAAATTCACCAGTACCCTAAATACTGGTTAAACTTTTCACCCAGTTATCAAGAAGACTTCCCTTTCTCAGCATCGGACCAAGAATCAAACTTCCCCTTGAAAGTGAAAGTTGCTCAGTTGTGTCTGACTCTTTGCGACCCCATGGCCTATACACTCCATGGAATTCTCTAGGTCAGGATTCTGGTGTGGTTAGCCTTTCCCTTCTCCAGGGGATCTTCCCAAACCAGGGATCAAACCTAGGTCTCTCACATTGCAGGTGGATTCTTTACCAGCTGAGCCACAAAGGAAGCCCATACTTTCCATTAGGTGTTAGTGAAAAGATGCTGATAGATTTAAGATGGACTCTAACAAATTTTGATTGAGTCATAAAACTTTCTTGCACATCAGCTCTGGATTTACACTTTAGGAAACACCTCAGAGACATTCTTCTCTCAGTTGAGTAGTATGTATTCAAAATAATGTGTCACTATGTCGAGCATCTCAAAGCTGAGACATACAAATATTTATACTTTCAGTGTAACAATTAAAGCCACTCTTCTACTATCCTTGGGGAAAAAACAGCTAAATATTGGAGCTGGCATGGATAAGACAAATCTCAAAACTAGTTTAAGGTACAAGATCTGTGCTAAAATTATCTGATAAAATTGGATACATCATTGGATGTTTTCATCCTTTACTGCACAATTTCTCACTTTCGAGTGTCTAGTTTGCCATTGTCTAATTGAAAATTTTGCTTTTCTATCTTTAGTGTGTTATGTATGTAACATACATAATGTATGTTAACATTTGAAGCAGGTTTCTCTGTTATTTTCATTTTTGCCCAATTTAACTAACTGGTCTATATTTCTCATAATCAATGGTTTCTTTTTTTTCTCTCTTGAGCATCAACTAGGAAACCACTGCCTAGTGTCTTCTGAGGTGAAGCAGGACATTTGTACAAGCCGAAGCAAGCATAAGGCTGAAGGGTATAATTTCTATGACCTTCCTTCTTTCAGCTCTTTTTCCATTACACTGTTCCTTTATGCAAGAAATGGGTGACACTGCCTGTCTTCTTGTTCATCTTCTGTCTCTTCATTATTTAATTGCTCATTTCACCTCAGCTTTGAATCATCTCATCATAAGCCAGGCTTGTACCCCCACTGCTTTGGCTTAGGAAAGCATAATAATTTTAACCACGATAATAAGAACCCTAAAAATGACATCTCCATTCCCATATCCATTTGCAGCTATCTCTTCTCACTGTCATCTATGTCAGCAAATATGGAAAACTCAGCAGTGGCCACAGGACTGAAAAAGGTCAGTTTTCATTCCAATCCCAAAGAAAGGCAATGCCAAAGAATGCTCAAACTACCTCACAATTGCACTCATTTCACATGCTAGTAAAGTAATGCTTAAAAAATATACAAGCAACTCCTGCAGCTCCATTTTAGGAAAATAAACGACCCAATCAAAAAGTGGGCCAAAGAACTAAACAGACATTTCTCCAAAGAAGACATAAAAATGGCTAACAAACACATGAAAAGATGCTCAACATCACTCATTATTGGAGAAATGCAAATCAAAACCACAATGAGGTATCACTTTACACCAGTCAGAATGGCTGCAATCCAAAAATCTACAAGCAATAAATGCTGGAGAGGATGTGGAGAAAAGGGAACCCTCTTACATTGTTGGTGGGAATGCAAACTAGTACAGCCACTATGGAGAACAGTGTGGAGATTCCTTAAAAAACTGAAAATAGAATTGCCGTATGACCCAGCAATCCCACTGCTGGGCATACACACCGAGGAAACCAGAACTGAAAGAGACACGCATACCCCAATGTTCATCGCCACATTGTTTACAATAGACAGGACATGGAAGCAACCTAGATGCCCATCAACTGATGAACGGATAAGAAAGCTGTGGTACATATACACAATGGAGTATTACTCAGCATTAAAAAAAAAATTCATTTGAAGCAGTTCTACTCAGGTGGACGGAACTGGAGCCTATTATCCAGAGTGAGGTAAGCCAGAAGGAAAAACAACAATACAGTATACTAACGCATATATATGGAATTTAGAAAGATGGTAACGAGAACCCAGCATGCGAGACAGCAAAAGAAACGCAGATGCATAGAACAGACTTGTGGACTCTGTGGAAGAGGGCAAGAGTGGGATGATATGGGAGAATGGCATTGAAACATGTTAATTATCATATGTGAAATCAATCGCCAGCCCAGGGCTGATGCTTGGGGCTGGTGCACTGAGATGACCCAGGGGGAGGGAATTGGGAGGGAGGAGGGAGGGGGGTTCTGGAGGGGGAGCATATGTATACCCATGGCGGTTTCATGTCAATGTATGGCAAAACCAACACAATAAAAAAAAAAATTCTTCAAGCCAGGATTCAGCAATACATGACCCGTGAACTTCCAGATGTTCAAGCTGGTTTTAGAAAAGGCAGAGGAACCAGAGATCAAATTGTCAACATCTGATGGATCATCAAAAAAGCAAGAGAGTTCCAGAAAGATATCTATTTCTGCTTTATTGACTATGCCAAAGCCTTTGACTGTGTGGATCACAATAAACTGCATAAAATTCTTCAAGAGATGGGAATACCAGACCATCTGACTTGCCTCTTGAGAAATCTGTATGCAAGTCAGGAAGCAACAGTTAGAACTGGACATGGAACAACAGACTGGTTCCAAATAGGAAAAAGAGTATGTCAAGGCTGTATATTGTCACTCTGCTTATTTAACTTATATTCAGAATACATCATGAGAAACGCTGGGCTGGAGGAAGCACAAGCTGGAATCAAGAATGCTAGGAGAAATATCAGTAACCTCAGATATGCAGATGACACCACCCTTGTGGCAGAAAGTGAAGAAGAACTGAAGAGTCTCTTGATGCAAGTGAAAGAGGAGAGTGTAAAAGTTGGCTTAAAGCTCAACATTCAGAAAACTAACATCATGGCATCCGGTCCCATCACTTCATGGCAGATAGATGGGTAAACAGTGGAAACAATGGCTGACTTTATTCTTCTAGGTTCCCAAATCACTGCAGATGGTAATTACAGCAATGAAATTAAAAGATGTTTACACTTTGGAAGGAAAGTTGCGATCAACTTAGACAGCATATGGAAAAGCAGAGACAGTACTTTGCCAACAAAGGTCCATATAGTCAAGGCTATGGTTTTTCCAGTGGTCATATATGGATGTGAGAGTTGGACTATAAAGAAAGCTGAGTGCAGAAGAATTGATGCTTTTGAATTGTGGTGTTGAAGAAGACTCTTGAGAGTCCCGGACTGCAAGGAGATCCAACCAGTCCATCCTACAGGAGATCAGTCCAGGGTGTTTATTGGAAGGGCTGATGTTGAAGCTGAAATTCTGATACTTTGGCCACCTTGTGCAAAGAGCTGACTCATTGGAAAAGACCCTAATTCTGGGAAAGATTGAGGGCAGGAGAAAAAGGGAAAGACAGAGGATGAGATGGCTGGATGGCATCAGCAACTCTATGGCCATGGGTTTGGGTGTACCCCGGGAGTTGGTGATGGACAGGGAGGCCTGGTGTGCTGTGGTTCACGGGGTTGCAAAGAGTTAGACATGACTGAGCGACTGAACTGAACTAAACTTCTCACTGTTGAAGAAATGGCAGCTATGAAGAAAGTCTGTCTTCCTGTGCATATTTTTTAAATCTGCCCCATCCTACTTCCAGGCATTGACTTTACTATCGAACTATCCTTTGCTGAACTTCATCGTTTTTAATACTCATAAAGCTTTCAAGGAAGAGTGGGTTGAACTAACTTGGAAACTCTTCTGGTGTGAATGAGCAGTCTGCTGAAGAACATTTTCAAAAATTAAATGTACTTGAAATGCACTTGAACGCCTAAATGAGTAAAGTTGGTAAGAACTGCATCAAAGAGCATCTTCATGGAAGTCACACTATCCAAAAATTGCAAGAATACATTTTTGCAGTATTTGGCATACAGTTCAACAGCTTGGGTTGATTAAAACAAAATTTAATTTGCAATGATCAGCTGGTGGCAAGAAGAGCATGAAATTATGTTGGTGCACTGGTTTTTGCACTTTGCAGTATATTTCCTTGTAAATCAGGTATCTTCCTAATTTATCTTTGGGTTACAGAACATATAACACAGCAAACGTTTTATTAAAAGTCATTCTGGAGGGTGAGAGACAGTTAAATGTTAACCAAGCAAACACTGTCTTCCCTCCTGGCACCTCGCCCAAGGATAAGGCATAATTCAAGGTGCTTTACTTCACTGGGTCAAGTGATCTGCCATGAATTTCTGAAGATGAATGGCACCTCTTAGCAAAACCTCCGTATGACACAAGATCTACAGCAGTCTCTATGGGTAAGGGCTAACCGTTCTTCTGACTTAGCCTTTTAAGTGAAGGCTCTTGTTCTAAATCTAGTTTCTAGAAGACTCAAAAAGGATTTTTTATTTGACTAGCAAACCTTATCTTCTTTAATGGCTCAGAGCCTGTAATTAGCTGGTGGCCTTTTAAAAATTCAAACGTGTTACGATAATAGCACATGTGGAAGAGGCCTTACATTAGGGAGTGGCATTTGCTAAAGGTTGGTCTAATATCTTTGAATTCACTGGACATGGGGTTGGTCCTAGAGTGTGGAAGGGAACTAGAAATGGTATAAAGAAAGAAGCCCTGGCTGGAGAGATGGGTCTCTGCATAATCACTGACTCACTACAGACCACAGGGTGATATACTGAACCCCTGAGCCTTGATTTGCCATCTGTTACATGAGGGATTTCACATTGCTCTTTCTAAGGTCCCTCCTAAATCTAGCATTGATCATTCTGTATGAGGAGCAGTAGGTAGCTAAGCTAAGAGGCCAGCAGACTCATGGGGCAGGTGATGACAGAACATCTTTGGAGCTGTCACTCCTATAGTTCACAGAGCAAAGCACCAGTGGTTTGGAACTATATTTCCAATGTTACTGAATGCTCAGATGATAAAAAAAGTATAATGCTTGTAATGAACATAATTCTTGCAAATATAAATCTTTTTGGGGGGAGTTGAGACATGGTAAAGAGAGATAAACTGAATCATTGAAATATGACTAAGAGGGCTGACTTTTAAAAGTATGTCTTTGTGGATTCTTTTATGAAGCTGAGAAAATGGTTTCAAAGGGAATAATTACTTCTAATTTTTCTGTTTCATAACTTTGAAGTTATATGAACTGTGTTTTCTCAGAGTGACATATAGCTGTATTTTTCTAAATCAGGGTAATTATTTTATTGTTACCTTTTATCAGGCTCTATAAAGGAAGCTAGTTTTTCATCCTAGTTGCCTTATTATGGTATCAAAACACTGAGGTTCTTGGCTTGTAAACACAATGAAGAACATTTTAAAAACCTATATTTTCACTACTATAATGTTCTTCTTATAACTAGCACCTACTAAAAAGCAAAGAGCATACACATCTTAAATTAGCCCCAGGCTTTGCTAGGAATTTTTAAATGACTCCATGGAAATGTTAGTCTCAAAGACTGCTTAGAAATGTATTATCCTAGTGAGGTGAAAATCTGCACTTTCAACTTCATTGTTACATGTGGAATATCTAGGTTGATCTTTTCCCTCATAATATGGAAACTGATTTAAAATGATGTCTCCAGTGTCCTGACCACGACTCACAGAGCATTACATCACTTAACCCCCAACTCTTGCTGCTGGTGGAGCTGCCTACCTCCACATAGCACCTTCCTTCTCACAGTGAGGTTGACCTGCCCATTCCGGGCTGCATGGTGCATAAGGTCAATGACATAGCGATGGGTCTTTCCAGCCACTGGAATTCCATCCACATAGACGAGCTCATCTCCTGGGTGTAGGCGGCCATCTCTGTCAGCTGAGCCCATGGCGATGACGGCTCCGATCAAAATCTAGATAAGCAATGAGAAGAAAAGAACATTTATGTTTCAAACTTTCTTTCTTCCTTCCTATGTATGTATGTATGCAGTAATTTAGTGGCAGATTTTATACTCTCTACCCACTGAGTATGTACTTGAAAAATGAAAAATGAGAGGCTGAAAGGATGCTCTTCTAACTCTTCCAAGTTGCTAACTCCTCTTAGAGAAACAGATGTTTTGAACTTGCTCTTCATGGCTATAAAGTTTGGGGGACAGTTGCTAACTGCTCATAAGTCACCACCCTTAACTCCAAATGTCTGATGCTGCTGGCTCTGCACTCGGGCTCTAAAATGCAACAAACTGGGGATGAAATCCTAGCTCCAGTTCTTTGTGTGGCCAATGGCAAGGCCTTTGCACCTCTGCAAGCCTCAGTTGCCTCACCTGCAAAATGGGAAAATAAAATAATAGGACCCACTTTACAGAACTGTTGGGAGATGTGAAATAAACAGCATATGGGAAGCATTAAACTTTGATCACGGCACATAGTAAGCTCTTGAAAAGTGTCAGGGGAAACTAACTGCATTATTAAATTCAGACAAAGGTTCAAAATGATTTTTCTCTTTTAATTTCTATTTTGCTTTGAAAAGCTGGAGGTATGGAGAAAACAAAACAAAACAAAGCAGAATTCGTGGCTGACTTTCCCTGGACAGTTCATTTCAGTTCAGTTCAGTTGCTCAGTCAAGTCCGCCTCTTTATAACCCCATGGACTGCAGCACTCCAGGTTTCCCTGTCCATTGCCAGCTCCTGGAGGTTACTTAAACTCACTTCCATAGAGTCGGTGATGCCATCCAACCATCTCATTCTCTGTCATCCCCTTCTTCTCCCACCTTCAATCTTTCCTGACATCAAGGTCTTTTCAAATGAATCAGTTCTTCGCATCAGGTGGCCAAAGTATTGGAGTCTCAGCTTTAACACCAGTCCTTCCAATGAATATTCAGGACTGATTTCCTTTACGATTGACTGGTTGGATCTCCTGGCAGTCCAAGGGACTCTCAAGAGTCTTCTTCAACACCGCAGTTCAAAAGCATCAATTCTTTGGCACTCAGCTTTCTTTAGAGTCCAACTGTCACATCCATACATGACTACTGGAAAAACCATAGCTTTGACTAGATGGACCTTTGTTGGCAAAGTGATGTTTCTGCTTTTTAATATGCTGTCGAGGTTGGTTATAAATTTTCTTCCAAGGAGGAAGCGTATTTTAATTTCAAGGCTGCAGTCACTATCTGCAGTGATTTTGGAGCCCCCAAAATAATGTCTCTCAGTTGAAGAGTTTATCTACTTAAAAAACTCAGTCAAACCTTCTCCAGGGACTTCCCTGGTGATTCAGTGGCTAAGACTCTGAGCTCCCAGTGCAGGGGGCCTGGATTCGATCTGTGGTCAGGTAACTAGCTCCTACCTCCTAAGAGTTCATATGCTGCAATGCAGACTGAAGATCCTGCATACTGAAATGCAACCAAATAAATAAAATAAGATAAAATAAATATCCTCCAGATTTTTGCTCTGTCTCTTTGAATATTTTCTAGGAGCACATCCCTACACAAAGGATGTCCTCAGTTCTGCCTGCTACCTGCAATGCTCTGCTGTTTAAACAACAACTATACCAGGAAGTTTGGAGGCACACATTTGGGAAACGTGCATACTGTCATAAATCCCTGAACTGAGGGCTGCACTGGATGGCACTACAACGTAAGTTTTCTTACTTCCCATTAGAAACACTCCAATTAGTGTCCATTAGCAAGGCTTTCCCCCCCCCCCCCATCACAGAGGAAAGACAATAGCACTAAGTATTTTAGTTTTGCTCTTAAAACTACAATTTTCCAACTCATGGACAATAGAGTTCAAAGGAGTAGATTTTCTTTTGCCAAGCGGCTTAGACTCACAGCATCTGAAAACAGTGGCTATTATTAGTCTGATATTATTACAGAGGCTATATTCTAGGTTGTATTTTAAGTCTTTATAAAATGATCCTTTGTTCACAGATTGATTTCTTTCAGGCACTGCTGCTGCTGCTAAGTCACTTCTAATTTCTCTCAAATCTCAGATCTGTGGATTCCAGTTTATTTGCAGTTGGTCCTTCGTGACCAGCAGGCTTACGTGTCTTCAGGTTTGTCTTCCTACTTGGTCACACTGCTCAGTGTGGTCTGTCAACACAGCCACCAGATTTGAATGTCCAGGCCTTCTCAGTTATATGTGAAGTTACGGTCTGGAGAGTTTTCTTTTTATCCTGAGGACTTCATATTCTTGGTTCCTTGAATAGGAATGAGAATCCACTCTCCCCCTACCATGGATATTTTTTCCCTATTCCCAGGGGATGGGAATAGGGGAAGTGGGGAGTAGGTTTGCTTCCATGTTGAATATTGGTGCTCTGATGACTGATTCATTATTGCTGTTATGGGAATCCCATCTCCGGCCTTGCATTGACTGGGCTGTGCCCATTTGCTAGGCTTCTGATATTTTCCATTTTCCCTTATCATCATGCCAGCCTGAACTTAAGATGGTCCAATCTATTCTTCAAAAGATTCAACCCACTATGGAGCACTTCAAAGATTTAATAAGTGCTTTGTGCAGAAGCAGTTAAAATGAATGTTTATGTTTTTCCACTGCCCTGTGAAGAGCTGTATTTGGCTGGGTTAGCCCAAAGAAAATGCTTCAACCTTTAACTTTCCTGTGTGCCTCAGTGGGAGAGCTTAAAGCTAGGAATAGAGAAAAAATGGCTGGTGAAATTCTTAGCTTAATTACCACCATTCAGCTGTAACTTTGATTCTAACTCATGAAAAGGAGTAAAAAAAAAAAAAAAGGTTACAACTAAGAGCTAACACTGCAATTGGGCCCTCTACAAAAATAGCAAAAACAAAATTTCACACTGGAAAATTCTCATACCTCTTCTGCTGTGGGAAAACAGCAAAGAAATACTCTTGAAGTTATCTTCTGTATGACTAGTTTGATAGCATCCATTAAACAGAGAATCCCAGTAAAACATCTGTTTTTTCTATTTGCTTGCTGTGATATGAAGTACTCTCCTCACTAAGTAATTCATTCATCTAGCAAATACTCATGGAGTCCAGGGATGTTTCTAGGTGCTAGGTACCCTTCAGTGAACAATAAACAAAAATCCCCATCCTAAAGAGTCATTCCAGTAGTCAGACAGTAAAGAAACATAAAAAAATATGTTGTGTGTTAGTAGGGATGTACTGTGGAAAAAATATACCAATGTAGGATGTTGGGTGGGTGTCAACTTTGTGGCTGAGGTGGTGTTAGGGCAGATTGGAGCAGGACTCATGAGAAGCTGACATCTGAGCAAAGACTGAAGTTCACTGGATACATTTTTTTTTTTAAACTTGAAGGTTTAATCTTCAATCTTCAGTTTGTTCCACCAAATCTTACGTATTCACTTATAGTGTATTCAATATAATACTTCAACATAGCTTATTATATATATTGCATAATTATTATATGTATATATATTATTGTATAATTAGATTGTATAATCTATCCTCACTGGTTTCAAAAAAAAGTTGCTATGGTTAAGAAACAAGCTTGAGCTGAGCTGAGCATGGGGACTGGAGTGGCGTTAGGGCTGCTCGCCCATGAGTCACACTTATGAGCCACATTTGCTCCTTCCTTCAGGAGCTGCTGCCTTTGCTGGGAATAGGCTACACTGCGTCTGCTTCTGGCTCCCATGCTGCTGGTGTCTTTTAGCCTGTGGCCAATTTGCACCTTCGTGCCCTGTGTTTCACTGCTGACATACAGCCAGCTCTGTGCATCTATTCAGGAAAGAAAATAACCCACTTTTTTCCCCTTTAATTCAAATATGCTTTGTACACTTGACACATTTGAGTAGTTTATTTCCTATCTGCTACTGGAACTGCAGGGACTGGATAATCTATGATTCCTTCTTGCACTGTAACTCATATTGACTTCCATATATATATATATATATATATATATATATATATATATATATATATATTTTTATGTTCATCAAAGTTCTTGAAAACACACCTCAGACTATCTGATCCTTTAAATCAGTACTTCTCAAACTTTACAGTGCACATGAATCACATCGTGAGCTTGTTAGAATTCTACTTACCCTGAGAGCCTGAGATTCTGCATGCCTACCAAGCTCCCAAGAGGTGCAGGGTGTCTCTGGTCTCTAAGTCTGACACACTCTGAGTATTAAGGTTCTGAGTGTTCTCGTTTGGTCCAGTGGCCACAGAGTCTATGGTATCACTGGTCATGTTCTATGTCCACTGAAGGACCTTCCCTCTGGTGCCCGGCTTGAGTCTCCGCACTGGTCACTTTCCAGGTCTGCTGAGTGCATGGTCAGGGCTCCCTAACCCATCAGTCTATATTTTCCTTCTGGCCTTGGTGACCCCTGGCTCCACTGGTTAGTGAGCCTTCCCAGCAAACACTCCACTCCTCACCTCCCTCTGACCTCACTGGATCCTTCAACCTCTGAGGACACTTCAGCCCCACTCATCAGCTTTCTCATTGGTCTTGAGAGAGTTCTTTATCCTGTCTCTCTAGCTTTGGCCCTGAAGGAATAACTCTGTGGAAAAACAGATCAAGAAAGACCCTCCTCTTCTCCAACCCTTTCCCACATTCTTCAAACAACTGATCTAGCCTTATCTTTTCAACTGTCTTCTCTAAAAAAGCAAAAGAAGCAAAACCTCTACAGCTCTACTTTATTGTATGGGCTGTAAGGGCACAGGAAAAAATGAAGTATTTGAAATGAAATAATAGCAATTCACATTCAAGTGGCTGATATCCCTGTAAACCAGGGAGAAACTAACACACACACATACACAAAGAGAATAAAAACTAAGAAACAAAACCCAAACCACCTCTGCAATCCTTTGAATTAGGCTTTAATTCTTTCCCAATGCTACCTAATGTCAGTCTAAACCCAGCAAGTCTGATCTGCAGTAATTATAGCCCAGGGCAACTTGACAAGGTGGCAAGCAGATTCCAGGCTCTTGCTTTCTGAAACTCTTTCACAAGTTTGCACTGGACCCTCATGCCAAGGCCTTTGTCTATCATCAGCTCTCTTTTTACACGCACAGTTTTTCTCCACACAGGCCTTTCTCCACTGCAGTGTTTTCCAAGCCTTTTCATCTTGATGTCTTCCCATCTCTTTTCAGATCACAGCTGGAGATCTCATTTTCATTCCTTTGTGGCAATTTTTTATTTCTTTCTATTTCTATTGTTATTTAACTGTGAAAAGTATTTCCTCTTGCAGGAAAAAAAGCCCATACGCTTTGTTTGAGCTGGGTCCTGCTGTTCATTATTTGCCAAAAGCCGCGCTGTTGTGTTTAATGTGCACCATGAGATGTCAATACCATTTCATCTACATGGAGGCAGAAACCCGTTTGATATAATTTATGAGACCTCCTGTGGTTTGGGACTAAGTCACCTCACACGCCTCTCGCTTTGTAGCACAACAGCAACTAAATGAGGCTAGTGCCTTTTGTTTGCGTGTTAGCTCTGGACTTACAGTGGAGGAAAGCAGGAAGGAAAGACACATGGGAGATCTTTATGGTAGACTCACCTTTCCTGACATGGTCTTTCGGAGGTGCAACATTCTGGCCTTCAAGACATTACATTCTGGCTTTGAATGCAACAGGGAGATTTAGGTTTCTACTTTATGGTTTAACTGTAAAATTGTAACTTGCAGCCTGATTGTGTTTTAAATTATTCAAATGAAAGAATAAACCAGAGTAAATCCAAATAAATGCAATAAAGATGGTCAGCAAAATTTGTAATCTGAGAAGGCTTATCATAAATACTGGATGCCTGCCCACTAGAGGGAAGAAAGGACGGGGAGCATAAAGTCAATGTTCAGAAGGGTCGGGAACCTGAAATCCTGTCTTCCCTCCTAGTAGAAAGCTGTGCTGAGATGGATGGTGACCATACTGCATTCTGACACCTGAGCTTCATTCTGAGCAATATGTGTTTCATTGGGGTAACAATTCCAGTGTTTCTGTTGTTATTGCTTTTGTGCCAGGCTAAGTTCAACTAGGCCTTTCCCTTCTTGAACCAGCTGATACTACGTCTTCCCTGTGACTTAGTCATGCAATCCCTTCTACCTCTGAAGAGGGGGAGATGTGTGAAGGGAATATGGTGCTGTGAATACGGTGCTAGTTTACCCACAAAGCAGAAAGCATGAGCCTATGGGGTAGGAGTGTCCGGCAAAGTAAGAAGTAAGAATTGTGTATCTCAAAGACGGTATTGAAGTAAGCATTATGAGAAGAACTGGAACTTTGTTATTTCCCCTTACATTTATTTTGCAGTTTAATTTTTTACTTGCATTTATATATAGGAAATGGAGAAGGCAATGGCACCCCACTTCAGTACTCTTGCCTGGAACATCCCATGGACAGAGGAGCCTGGTGGGCTGTAGTCCATGGGGTCGCAAAGAATCGGACACGACTGAGGGACTTCACTTTCACTTTTCACTTTCATGCACTGGAGACGGAAACGGCAACCCACTCCAGTGTTCTTGCCTAGAGAATCCTAGGGAAGGGGGAGCATGGTGGGCTGCCGTCTGTGGGGTCGCACAGAGTTGGACACAACTGAAGCGACTTAGCAGCAGCAGCAGCATATATAGGAAAGGACTTGATTGTATTTCAGGGCCTAAAGACCATTTATGAACCTTTTATGAACCCGACTCAGTCTTGCGTGTGTATTAGTAGCTTGGTCATGTCTGACTTTTTGCAACCCCATGGACTGTAGCTCCCCAGGCTCCTCTGTCCATGGAATTCTCCAGGCAAGAATACTGGAGTGGGTAGGCATTCTCTTCTCCAAGGGATCCTCCCAATCCAGGGGTTGAACCCAGATCTCCTGCACTGCAGGCAGATTCTTAACTGTCTGAGTCACTGCTGCTGCTGCTAAGTCACTTCAGTCGTGTCCGACTCTTCGCGACCCCATGGACTGCAGCCCACCAGGCTCCTCCATCCATGGGATTTTCCAGGCAAGAGTTCTGGAGTGGGGTGCCATTGCCTTCTCCTGTCTGAGACACTAGGGAAGCCCAACTTAGTCATACTAGGTACTATTTAAGGTACATCCTTTGAATCATAATGAGTTCATAACACAATGAGTGTTTTATGGCTGTTATTTTAATACATGGTCAGAAGTCTAGTTTTGCTGATTTTTTTTTCTGTAGATTAATGAACACAGTTTTTATGTTTTCACGCAGAGGTATTTATACAGAATTTCTTCAGAGTCCTTTCCAAATTCTCAATATTGTGCCAACTGAAGCTGAGTTTGTGAACATCCTCTAACTGTAATCACCTAATTCAAATCTGGTGAGACTTTGCAGTGTTGAACTTGACTTTACTTATGTTGATCCCCATGTTTTCTCTCTCCTGTAGTTCTTTTTTTTTTTTTCTTTTTTATTTATTTATTTTTTTTATTATTGTTTTTGCCATACATTGTCATGATATCACCATGGGTTTACATATGCTTCCCCTCCGGGTCCCCCCTCCCTCCTCCCTCCCCCCCCGGGAAATCTCGCTGCACCAGTCCCGAGCATCAATCCTGGGCTGGCGATTGATTAGACACATGACAATTAACATGCTTCAATGCCCTTCTCCCATCTCATCCCACCCTTACCCTCATCCACAAAGTCCACAAGACTATTTTATACATCTGCGTTCCTTTTGTTGTCTCCCATGTTGGGTTCTCATTACTGTCTTTCTAAATTCCATATATATGTGTTAATATACTGTATTGTTGTTTTTGCTTCTGGCTTACTTCACTCTGGATAATGGGCTCCAGTTTCGTCCATCTGAGTAGAATTGCTTCAAATGAATTTTTTTTTTAATGCTAAGTAATATTCCATTGTGTATATATACCACAGCTTTCTTATCCATTCGTCAGTTGATGGGCATCTAGGTTGCTTCCATGTCCTGGCTATTGTAAACAATGCAGCGATGAACATTGGGGTGCATGTGGCTCTTTCAATTCTGGTTTCCTCGGTGTATATGCCCAGCAGTGGGATTGCCGGGTCATATGGCAGGTCTATTTGCAGCTTTTTAAGGAACCTCCACACTGTTTTCCATAGTGGCTGTACTAGTTTGCATTCCCACCAACAGTGTAAGAGGGTTCCCTTTTCTCCACATCCTCTCCAGCATTTATTGCTTGTAGACTTTTGGATGGCAGCCATTCTGACTGGTGTAAAGTGGTACCTCATTGTAGTTTTGATTTGCATTTCTCGGATAATGAGTGATGTTGAGCATCTTTTCATGTGTTTGTTAGCCATTTTTATATCTTCCTTGGAGAAATGTCTGTTAAGTTCTTTGGCCCACTTTTTAATTGGGTTGTTTATTTTTCTAGAATGGAGCTGCAGGAGTTGTTTGTAGAAAACATACACAGTTCTGTGGTTCTGAGTCATCTCCTCACATATATCTTCTATCATATTGCATGTTTACCTGTGAGCTGCTGCCCAAAGAGACTGGGGATCCAATACAATTAAATAACTGAAATATTCAAGAGGAATCCAATCCATTCTAAGAAAGAGTAATGGCTCTCTCTTAATGAAATGTGCATTGATGTATGATGATGTGTTGGCATGGAAACACTGGCAAGCTTTGGAAACTTAAATAGCAAGAAACACAAAACTCAGAAATTTTTATGTGAGTCCTAAAAGACTTTCTTTTTCGTATCACACTGAATGATATTTCACCTCAGCCATACATATACAATATAATCCAAAGTGTAGAAATAAAGATAATTCAACTCACAGGCTGTCCAGGCTCATCTCCCCCGAGGATTCTGAAGCCAAATCCAGACTCCATCCTGCGAAGGTGAACATCCAGCTCCTTATAATCTGGACCTGGCATAAAGGAGATCCCATTGAGTAATGAATCCTGCCTCTTCCCCACCCTCTGAGGAACTGGACATACCAATGATAAATTAATTTTGTGGATGTGATTAATGAGAGTGCTGTTAAGAATCAGTGACGAGCACAGAAATAAAAATATATATATATAGTGACAAAAAAGTATGCATTCCAAACTTAGGTAGTCTCTGGATTAACAGTGACCAGCCAAAGACATTACTAGCATATTGTCATAGACAGAAAGAGCACACACATTTTTGAGTGGGGGGAAAAAAAATCAATGCCTCTGTAATTCTTTATTTTTCTGAAAGCATTGAGACTGTCCCGAAAGATTGCCTGCCACTTTGGGGATGTTCCTCTGACTAGGATGATTGTTTCAGAAGTATCAGAGAACAGATGGCGACACCCTGGAACCACCTGGTAAAGGATAATCTAGTAATTTACTAATAGCTGTTTATGATTTGATGTGTCCCATTTAGTGTGAGTGTGTGTGTGCATGCTGGGGGGTATAAACTTACACCTAATAGAAGCTGTCTCTTTTAAAATTGTTGAAGTTAGAAAACATAAAACTGAAGCTGTTCTCTATTGAGGTTTGAGTGAAGTTTTAATTTCCTGAAAACCTCCTTCAGGTTTCTCATAACTTATTACCAGCAATTTACTTGAGTCTAAGTGAACTCTTATCCCTCAAACATTTTAAAATATGGAAGCCACTAGTAGATTGACTGCTGACTTCATAAACACATTCAAAATAAAGTTGACATGGGATACTTTTCTGTAGTTAGCCAAAAGAAATGGAAATGTACTTAAAAATAAGCTGAGAAATTCCTCTGAATGTCATTTTCAATTCTAGAATAAATAAGCTAAAACTATAAGAAATCTTTTGACTTTTTAAGGAGCAAATGATTTAAATAGGATTTAAGCTTTTCCCTTGCCCCTGGCCCTTTGAATCTTCTTCAGGGACAAATGTCTCAGTCACGACTGGGTGGTTCATACTTTCAAAACCACTGTTAGGATGTTAATCAATAACCAGCAACTTTGGGGAATACTTATTAATGCCATCTTTTGCTTAAGAAGTATTTGTGCTCTCTGGGCCTTAATGGTTTAAAGGAGGTATTAAAACTGACAGAAGCAATTATTCAGTTAAATGCTAAATTCTTATTTTATCAGGACGGCTTTGGAAATTGGGATGGGACTTCAGATGAGACTCCTCATGGGACAGGAAGCTATGTCTTAGTCGCTTGGACATACAGTAGTAGGCATAGTTGGTGATGGCCTGGCAAATTTTCTAGAGTCTATAGTAAGTGCAGCTGCTGAAGTGAGACAGTAAACAAAGTGCAATGATATGGGGCTTGCCTTTGTGCCCTCCCACCTGGCTGTGATTTCCCAGTGATACGAGGAAGGCAAGTCACTTCATAAGCGTGTGTCTAGTGCTCTCAAGGGGGGAAAAAAAAAGCTGAATCAGGCACCTATGTACACAGGTACATATCATCCAAGACTACGACTTTCACATCCTTTTACGGCCAGATGCATGTATAACCAAAGGCTTTCCCAGTCAATGATGAATATAAAACCAGAAGATTAATAACCAACTGAATTTCCACATCCATTAGTCATTCTTTATGAATTGTATAATCATTCCTATTTTAAAGATAAGACAACTTAGCAGAATTCAGTTCCTATTAGACAGTTAATTAGACTCATGTGGTAAAAGGAAAATGAAATCTTTGCCCTATACTCTACGAGTCTCAAATGACTTTTCAGCTCAGTTTATCTCGAGGTCTAGAACATCATATATGAAATCACCTATTGGGGAGTGTGTTAAAACTTCAGAACTCTGGAGCAGGTGGAGCAGCCCTACAAAACTGTAGCAGGTATCTATACTCCTCCCAAGGGAGCCAGAAAGGCAAAGAGAGATGACAGACGATGCCCAATCACTGTTCAAATCTCTAAAACTTGGTTATTGTATGACTGCTCACTTCAACTTCTTCTCTAGGTTACTTTAGGCTTAGTGGACTCTAGACCATATGTATATAAAAATTACAAAGAGAGCATGATATACTTTTGTCACATAAAATGACAGAGCTAGCATATGTTTAACCAGAACCTGCCATCTAGTTGTAGATATTCTCATTTTTGCATCGCTGAGTATGGTGAGAAATTGTTCCTCCAGTGGCTTCAGCATCAATCCATATTGCATGAGGAGCTCTAAAGGAGTTTACGGTGTGATCCATTTTATTTGCTAAGTGAAACTTCCCCCCAAGGAAATGCTGAAATTGTAACAGTCCCAGTAATGGAATTTTGAGATGTGCCAACGTACAAGGGAGCTGTCTTGTGTCAAAGAAGCCTGTGATTCCTGGGAGAATTGGGAAACTTTTCCTTAATGAATGATTCAGGACACTTTTTTAATTAGGTGAAAAATACAGATGTTTGCTAGCTAGTTTTATTTAACTCTGAAGAAGTAAGCAGAGCACATATTTTCTTTCCCCTGTTCTTTGTGTGCACTTTGGTGACATTCTGATCTCTTGACTATTGCTCTGACTGCTCTGATTTCAAACATGGGGCAAAACATGCCAACCATGTCATCTTCAGCTTCCATTCTTCCAGGCCGAGATGGCTAGTTTCATGGTACATGTACACATAGAGAGAGGCAGAGAGACCCATTAGAGAAGTCTGCCACAGATGTGATTTATTTGTTATTTCTTTGTTAATTTTGGAACACAGACTCAGAGGCTGCAGGGCATGGTAACCTAAGAGAAATAGTCAACTGGATAAAAAATTTTAAATGATAGATTGTGCCTTAAGGCAGTAGTATTTTGTGTGTGTGTGTGTGTAAGGAAAATAAGAGCTTTCAGAAAGACAGTTTTTCTTTGGTTTCTCCTTTCTTCCCCCTACCCATTTGAGTCTGGCTTTAGAAAGTAACTAACATTACATGCACAAAGCTTGAAACATTACTCTTCCTCCCCACCTTGTTAGCTCTCTTGAAAGATTATGATGATTCTGATGCTTTTCTTCAGTTGCTCTTCTGGTGTGATGACATGTTTAAAACGACTGTAACATGCTCTTTCTCTTCCCTTGTCAGTGTAAGGACTTAAAGCGAAGAAATTCAAGGGCCAGTCTTCATCCCACTGTTTCACAACCCTCACTTCCCTCTCCAATTGGTTTACAAACCATGTACCTAGCAGGTTGTTAGATGAGGGGGTTGGGGGAACACTCAGTAGGACCTGAGTCACTTGATGACACTCAGTCATGCCCCTACCAACATTCTTTTTTTCTTTTTCTTCTGCCTTACTTTTTCTGTATTTGCACCTTTTCCCCCCCCTTATTTTTTCTCTTCTTTTCTCTGTTTGCAAAACCATCAGAGGTGCTCTCATGGCTTGGTGCATGGCTTGATGCAACTCAAGATGAGGCAGTGGTTGTGAAGAAATGGACTAAAAGAGTCAGAAAGTCTTTGAATGCTTGTGTTCAATGGCTAGCCATGGCCAGTGTTGCTGGTTCTTTAGAGGTGGGTCCTGGGGTCCTCAGGCATTATGAAACAAAACATCTGAAGGTCCATGTCCTAGGTGGGACTTTGCATGACCTCTGGGACAAGCTATGGGGATGGAATTTACAAGTACTGATTAATCCTGGGATCTCACTAATATTTTAAAAAACTACATCCAGGTAGCCGGGCAACCTCTGTCATAATAAAGAAAAGAAGAATTTCAAAAGCTGATTCTTATTTTGCATTAAGACTCCAGGAAGACTTCACATGCTATAGGTACCCTTGGTCTAGCTTCTGAAAGACATGGCTTCATGCACAGTTTCAGGGAAAAAGATGGGCGACCGAACACAACCAATCAATTTTGTGAATGTATTCAAGCTTCAAAAATGCAAAGAATGGCATTTTTATGGATTAATTTGGCACATGGGATGCTGCTATAAACATGTCAATTAAATCCTGGTACTTGAATCCACTTTCATGTTTTAATTAAACATAAGCACCATGGGCTTATTACCACAGTCTGGCACAGAGAATGAATTCATTCAATATTTTTTCTACTGGAAGAAATGTTATTATTTCTTTTTTTTTTTTTTTGCTTTCCTCATAAAGAAATCTAGGAAAGACAGTACTAGGAAGGAATCAAAGGTGGTTTCCAAAGAACTCCAGATACAGATAAGTTAAACAGGAATTAAATAACTTTTATTGCTCAAATCTAACATTACCAGATCAATAACTAATACATATCTGCCTTAAAAGAATCACTTCTCTCCACTTTTTTCTCTTTATACTTCGGTGATATGAACATGGCCAGACATGGTTTAGCCATAGTAGAAGCCATCTCCCTCTGTGCATATGGTTCTCTTCAAATAATCAGAGTTTTCAAATCAAGTCAGATTTTTCCATCCTAAATACTCCTCTGCTCTCCCCACCCTTTTCTCTCTTGGACACAAGCCTTCCCTCTTTCCTCTCTAACTTATTCCTGCCAGTCTGATTTCTGTGCTCTTGGCATTACTGAACTGCTCTAAGGTCACTGATGATGTCCTAATGACCAAATCCAATGGCCATTTTTCCTTTGTTCATTCTGCTTGATTTCTGTTTCTCACTTAATACTGTTGACACACCCTATATGATCCTTGATTTCTTTTGTTTCTAAACAAGAAAAGATCTCTTTCCAGAAGCAATTTCTAGTCTTGGTTTCTGTGATACTCCATACCCGGGTTCTCTTGTCTTTGGGTGGAGCTGTCCACTCAAAGGTCCTGACTATGGATTCATTGTTTCTTCTTAACATTCTACCCTGGTGATGGCATAATTATCTTCATTTATTTATAATATTCCATTATGAATAGCCTGCACGAGTTGCTAAACAAATATGTCTTAAATTTAATTGTTTCCAATCTAGTGAACCTGATAAACCACAACACTATTCTACTACTGAGATTTCACTTAGCTTCCCAATTACATTAGGACTTCCTACCATTAATTTTGCCTAGGCATCTTATGTAGTTAAAGTTAGCAAAATACCTTACAATTATAATAAACAGATTCAAGTCAAAATCATGACAAATAGCTTGATAAAGAACATTTTATAAATACGAGAAGTAGTATAGAAGATCTATTTATTTTGGATGGAGTCATAATTTTCCAGAATAGTTTCCTAACTTGTGTGGACACTTAACAAAATATTTGGATTGGGTTCTTAACCTGAAAATATGGATTGCATGATAGTATAATACACTCAAACTATATTAAAACTTTCCTCTTTCAAGTAATATATATTTTGGAATAATTTTGCTCATATATCAAGATTATCTAAGTCATTACATAAATGTAGTCCTTCTCTTTCTTCTTTAGGTTTTAAATAAAGTATATTCAAAAGTTTAGAAATGCAGAAAAAGTGCTTGTTGTGGGCATAAGCTAAGATTCAGAATCTCAAATTAAATCTTGTCTTCATTTTGTACCTATAATTACTAGGTCTCATTTTCCCTCTGGTTATAAGATACTCTTAAAAACTACAAGGATTTTATAGTGGTATAAAATATACATTATTTATATACATATAAATTATGTTTAATTTATAATATAATATATATAATTATGTTTTAGAAAATTTCAGACAAAGCTAAACCAAATACTTTATACATTATCTGAGGACAAAATGCTGAGCAATACCTTCCATATTTTCTACAAATCCAAAAAAATGACATGGAAACTTACAGAATGAAATGATCTCAAGAACATATATTCATTCTCCAAGGGGTGTTAGAACATGCTGAGATGGACAATGAGCTGTCATTATGGAAACACTCTAGAGATGTGTGTTGTGAGCCCACAGACCTGAAATAGTACTATTATTATGAAACATTCTTTTCTACAATTGTTTCAGTATTCTGGCTTTCAATCCAGTGGTCTAAACAGCTGTTCAAAGTACTTCTTAAGGGCAAGAAGATCTAAATCTTCCTTTGCTTCTTTTATTTTCATAAAATTAAATATTTCAGCCTAAACCAAATCAATAAATATTTTCTCAGAATAATTAGGGCAAAATGTTTTAAGTAGTTTAATTATTACTAAAAGCTCTTAAGCTTCAAACTATTCTATTCTAACTTAAAATACTATCAAATGTAGCACTTTATAACTGGCATGATCTAAATATTCACATTAGTATTTAACTGATGTGAAAATAATTTCATTCTACATTAGCAAAATTTCTAGTAATTTCTAAGTAAAGTGATTTCTAGTAAGTTCTATGGAAATGCCTAAACTGCAAATCTTTTGAGATACTCTAGCTTATTTCAATTATCTAGTCCAGTGCTGTTCAATATAAACAAAATGTAAGCTACATAGGTAATTTAATTCTAGTAGCCATATTTTAGAAAGCAAAAAGAAACAGATACAATTTTAATAAATTAACCTACCATTTAAGCACTAGCACAAAATAATTAGTGAGATATCATCCATTTTTTTTTCTTTTCTTTTTGGTACTAAGTTGGTAATTTTTTTTGGTACTAAGTTTTTGAAATTCACTGTGGATATTACACAGTTCTTATAGGACATCCAAACTCAGAGGGGCCACATTTCAAGCACCTAGTAGCCACAAGTGTCTAGAAGTTTCTCAACTGGATAGCATGATTTAGTCAATCTAATAGCTTCCTTTGGTACCTGTTTTTTTAATCTAGTCTTTTACTAAAGCATTTCATGAAAGAACTTAATGAATAAATGATTGTTTTCCTTTGACTTTTGTTTGTTTTCTTGCTGCCATATAGGTCAAATTTGATGAGACTTGCCCTCTACCTTAAATATATGCTTATGTGGCTGAGTGAAATTAGCATGGTGATTATATACTAAAAAACTGATACTACTCAGAAGAATGATTTGTTACACAAAATGGAAGATGTTTCATTCACAGGACTGTGAGTACTGAAGAATACTTGCCAGAAGAATCCATTCGAAAACTGGTCCTTGGTGGCACTTGTTCTGGATGGGAAAATGGGGAATTAAAATTGAAATTCATTTATGGCATTTAAAATTTCATCTTTTTTTTTTGGTTGCAATTAGAACTCACCCCCAATCTTTTTCTTGTGTTTCATGATTTTTTCTCTCTAAAATTCATGGAGTTAATGGACAGATTTACCCTGTTTTACATATATGAATATGTCTATAAATGTATCTCTTTCACATGCAGGCAAATGCTGGAATTCTTTTAGATTAGAATGGAAAAAAAAGATTATCATTTCCAAAGATTAAGCTTTGATTCTAATGATAAGAATGTTGATTTGAAAGTAAAGTCAATCCAGAAGCCAAAATATGTACACAATAAATAAAGATCTTTGAAATCACATTATGATATTGTGTCATCAAATATCAAAATGGAAAGTGAAAACTTCAATCAATGATTATGCTGATTTATGTACACCAGTCCAAATATTTTGATCCTTATAATTATTTGGATAGTTGAAGTTATATAAAATAGTTGAATAAAATTGGTTTATTTTAGCAAAAGGGATCCTTCATGAGAACTATGATACTATAACATGTTACATATAACATAGAAGTTTATGGACATGAGTGTAAAATATTATATATATTCTATAATGTGCATATCAAATACTATGGGAAAAAATGGGTATTTTGTCATTAAACTTAAAAAATTAGAAGACCAAGTTCTGATTGCTTTCTTACTGAGCTTTGTTTGCTTTCCTATTCAACACTGAAAGAGAAATAGAAGCCTCTTGAGGGCGATGACAAGGCTTCCCCAGGGTACCCTGCACAGCTAGTCTCACTCACTGTGGGCAGAATGAAACTCCCTGCTAGGAAATCTGCATTTTCACTGAAAATGAAGAGTTTTAGCTCTCCAGCAAAACTGTTATTTTTTTTAAAAACCTCCCTGTTTAGTGTAATTGCTTAGGATTATGAATTGAGAAATATTCTTTAATCATAAAGATGGAAGTATAACAGGGATGGAAGACTGTGCCCTTCTAAACACCTCCATTAGTTGTAAAAGTGACATCGTAACCTTTATACTATCATAATCTCACTAGGACCTACTTCCCATCCAGCAATTATACTCAGTTTACTGCAGCCCTGATGGTCTCATTTTTAATCATGAAAGTTCTTTGGGTTACAATGTCAACTTGTGCTACCACCAAAATGCTCTGATAAACTAACTTTCAATCAAGGACTGATTTTAGAATTTACTTCTCGAATTTCCATCCCCTTTTATCCCCTGTCTGAGTCCCAGAGCATTAAATTTTAAACTAGTGAATTAAATGAATTTATAAGCTATCAGATTGAATATAATTTCTAAAATACAGGGGAAAAACATGTCTCCAACCTAACTTTTATTTCACTATCATTATTACTTAGCTATTTCTTTCTCTATTAAAAGGAACCCGTTAGAAATATAATACCATAGTTATTTACAAAGTTACTGAAATATATTATTTTTGAAATTAGATTTCCAAAATAAAATTTACATATGAAAAACAGCAAGCACACTTAGCTGGATTTACTGACTCCTTTACCAACATACTCTAACTGCAAAGTGATGCACAATGTGATATATCAGAAACTCCAGCTGAAAGGCAATTTTTTTTTCACAGATTAAACCATAACATAAACTATATTAAAGACAGCAATAATGATTTTCCTGAACAAGGTATAGGAAATTAACCTTTGTTGTACAGTTGCGGACTTTTTTAAATGCTCACTTCCCCCATGGAGTGTTTTTCTTTTTTAATTTTATTTTATTTCTGACTGTGCTGTATGGCATATGAGATCATCGTTCCCTGACCAGAGATCAAACCTGCATGCCCTGCATTGGAAACATGAGTGCTAAACTCTGCATTGCCAAGAAAGCCCCAATAGAGGATATTTTAAATGACGATGTTAATAAGTTTTTCTGGTCTTTTTATGATTCTAATGTTAAAGTCACTGGTAAAAGTGTCTAAACATTTACATATCATCGTATTTTGATTTTTCACTAAAATAAGGTACTGTTCCAGAGAACATTTGTGGCTGGTACTGGACTACCCACAGGCCACTGGACATCAGCAACGTCCAAGCACATGTGGCCAGGGCTTGATCTAGCTGTGTTCAGACATGTGGATGTTCTAGAAACCAAGGTAGCTGTTTATAATTACCGAATAGCTGCCTACTGCTATGGAGCCATTGCTTTATCTAAAACCTTCCCTAAACTATTGGTGTTTCCAGTTTGACTGTACTGAATATTTAGTCACAAGGGCAAAGGAGACTGGAGACAAGAAGGCTCAAGCAGACTTGCATGGGCTGTGGAGCTCTGGGTCTGAGCTCAGTACATCTTGCGCATCTACCTTGTGTGCTGGGGTTCACACCGTTGGTTTCCATTTAGGGTCTCAAGCGATGTGCTGCAGTGAATAATATTTTTACACTACCCCAGCTTTCCAAATGGCTCTGCCATTAGGATGGGAGACAGTGCTAACTACAACCCTTGCTCACTAATAACAAGGAAAGAGCAGCAGAAAAAAAGAAGATGGTTTAGAAATACAACCACCCACTTAAGATGTTATGAATCACATGTGCATTACAATCCCGAAAGAATTCCACATTGAACAACAGAAGTGCAGGATAAAAGCCATAGATGTGAAGAACACAATGGTCCATTTTTGATCAGCTATGAATTATAATTTCACTTCAAATATAGTACTAAAAACAGTCTTGTAGCCTTCCTTCATTATGCTCTTTAACTGGCCTGTGGTTACTCTTGATTGCTACCTTCAGCACAAAACTCATTGCTTATTAAGGATTATTGCTTCCTCATTTCTCCAAAGAAAAATTGATTGTGTGAACTCATTCTGAAGAAATTCCAGAGGAATTTCTGGTTCTAAGGAGGTCCTACCAGAAGGCACATTTAACTATACGGATCCTTCACTCTTTTACAATCCTATGTTTGAGTGATGTCTTACTTCAAAGGAGTATGGACATGTTGTACCTCACAAATTGTTTATTTATAATAACCAAGGTTCAATGTGAAGAGAAAAAAGTTTGAACAACTTCAGTCATGACTCACCTTGGGTTCTTACTAAGGGACAGAATCATGAGGGAAGAGTTTCAGGGAACAAGGGGTTTTCTTCCCTGTCTCTTTTTGTTTTCACTGGCTTGTCTGCTCCAGCTCCTGAGATTGCGCTGTGGAGGGTGTTCAAGAAATGGCCCCATGAGCTGAGAGGATAAACTCTAAAATAAGTCTGAATTAGAGAAAAATGAAGCAGCAGGACATGGCCCTCATTCCTAAATTAGCCAGGTCCTTGGCATGATCACAATCTTATTTTGTAAGATTCCAAAGTGAGCCACACTCATTTCTTTGGGAAGCACTTTGTATTACCTTGCATTAAAAAGAGAAGCCAGTATGGCCATTTTTCTGCAGTTATGTGAATACAATCTGTCTTAGGAGCAGAAAGACAGACAAAGTTAACTCTTTTTTGGTCCTGTGATTATTGCGATGATGAATCTGATTTATTCTCTGTGATAAGAATGAGAACTTCTCTTCACTTAGATTAGTGAAGCCTCACCACCTACTTTTTCTACTTAGTTTTCCATGCTCTGGACTTGCACATTTGCATAGTTTTCTGTATGGAAGGAGTTCTCTGGGTGTTTGGCTACCAAGACAAGTCACTACATACATCTTTACCTCAAATTAGGGATAAAAGATGTATGGACAAAAATTCAGGGAGCCAAATGCATCAGTTTGAAAGAAATTATTTATCTGATTAGGCTTTAAAATTTGTATTCACAGCCTGTATATTTAGATATATGCTTTTCTTGGATAGTAATGATGTCTATCTCTTTAACAGACTATGTAGTAGGGGAAAGTCATATAATTTATCATTCAATGAGGAATCTGCAGTGTTAAAGGGAGCTATTAATTATACCAGGACAACACAGAGCAGGACTCTCCCAGGCAAATGGCATGCAAAGTCACCCTAGATAGTCTTGGAGTAAGTAGGGCATTACAAAATGTCTCCTATCATATTAGAAATATGTGGTTGAATCAATGATGTAAGCACATATAGAGAACAAATGGCAGGAGGAGACGGGAGGGCAGAATGCAGTAAGGATCTTTAGAAGTAGTCTTTTCCCCTCAAAGTCAGAAATGGTGTAGGGAGACCAACATTTAGAATGTTCATATACAAACCGAGATATTTCAAGCCCTTCATCTTGTGACTGCAAAGAAAATTAAAGTCCTTCTTTCATGAGATTTATGGAAAAAGGACAGAGAAGGGAAAAGTTAAAAATAAAAAAAAAAAGTTAAAAATAGCATGGCTTATCTCATTACACAATGGTGGGTATTTTCCTCTACTTTCAATTTTAAAAAATCCAAGTAATGGAAACAGGGAGAAGTCAATTATCATCAGAGACTGTTACACAAAGGAAAGTGAGATTTATCTAAAAGTCTTGGATAGCGATGAGGGTGGGTAGATTTTCACTGTTTTCTGGGAATTTCCAGTAACAATATAGGGTGTCAGCACTTGAAAAACTATCATGAAAACCCAGAAACCCCACTGGTAAAAATTTCTTTTGGGACTTTTTAGGCATGATTCTTCTCCTATGTTTATAAACTTATGTGGAATGAAGTTAATCAGGAAAATTTTTCTTTTTGTGTAGAGCTTGCCAGTAAGAACTAATGAGACTTTGATAATTAAAAGATGTTTAATGCAAGACATTCTTCTGATTAAATATCAGTTCTAAACAAGGAATGAAAAACGATGGGTCTAATTTTCTAATTATACTTAAACTATTGTCCGTATCAACTGCAACATATTTTTTGCATGTTAAAATACTGATAATTATTCGCTGTTACATAATCCAATGTCATTCAGGAATTGCTTTCTATGCTTGTGTCCCCAGTTTCACTGTAAGCCTCATGTGAGTGGAGATTATGTCTTGTGATTTTTCTCTCATGGAGTGCCCAGCAGAGTTCCAGATACACACTGTGCTTCATGCAGTCTTACTGACTGATGCGGAGCCTGGGGCTGCTACCTCTGGGCACTCTGCCTGATGTTCTGCAGAGGCATTGCCTGGCCTGCCTGATGGAAGAATCTTCTTTCTCTCAAGTCCCATGTTATCATAAGAAGATCTTACGAGGACATGAGGTGTTTCTAGCTTTTATTTTCATAAGCATGGACCTGCCATGTTCTGTTTCCTGTGGCTCTAGTATCCTATGGTTGTCTTTGCTTATTTAAAATCACAGTACTTTTCCTCCCAGGAATACATCTTTATTAAGATGTCCTGTGCATGCACATTAAAATGTCAGCATAATCTAATTATGAGCCAAATGAGGCACAGTACCATTTATATCATTTGATAAGTTTCCATCATTTGCAGGGGACTAGTAATTTGAATCCAAATATTTCTTGACAGACTGGATGTAATAAACATTCTGTAGCTCTGCAGAGTAGAAACTTGTGGGTGCAGGTCCACTCTTTTATTTGGTAACTGCAACCCAGTTTGAAACATGAATTAAAAAAAAAACTGCTCAGCATTAGATTTCATTGTAAAAGAGGATACCATGAGGTCATTACAGGTCAAGGAAAATGTGAAAAGACTTGGTTTAGACACTTTGGTTAGGATTCCTTTCCATATATTCCTTGGTCCCATTGATTTTTCTCCTTGGAAACAGTTCAGAGGTACATAAAAGGAGTCACACCTAAATATTATGCATGCAATTCAAAAGAGTAGAGTGGCTCAATATGGGTCTTTTGTTTGGATGCATACATTTTACAATGGTTAAAAAAACCAAAACTACTAGAAGATGATGAGAAATTGAGCTTTCCCTCCGTTCATTAAAACAATGTAATTTTGGTATTTTTCTAAAAATTTCAAAGAGATAATGAGACTTTTTCACACTTGGAAACAGGATATGGATACGGGGCAAAAGTCTATGTGAAGCTGAGAAAAGCAAAGCGAATCCAGATTAGAGAAAGCAATCCAGATTAGAGAAAGTGGTGCCATGCTTTTTTTTTTGGGGGGGGGGTCCTTAATCCTCAGAGCAGAGCTTTTCTTACCTTGACATGATTTCTGTGTTTCATTCACACTCCATTTAGTGTTACAAAATAACAGGACAGAGAGAGAAGGATGGAAAAGAAAATGGCTCTTGTGGCTCCTAAGAGTTGTGACCCTGAAAACATCATTGTGTCCCTGGAAACATTAGACAGAGCTGAGAAAATAAGACAGAGGCAGTGGGGAGATGGTGGGGAGGAGCAATGAAAGAGGTCCCAGCAGAGGCATAGGCTGGGCTCTGATGGAAGTGTAGGGGCATGGGAAGGGCAGTCAGGATGCTTGTTGTTCAAGTGGCTGCAGACACAAAGGGGTACAGAGCTCCCAGAGGAGGACTGAAAAAGAAAGTCAAGGAGATTAAGGCGGATTGGTTTGCAAGGTCTGTCACAGGTGAGGTGCGAAAAGGCAATGAACAGAAGGAGCATTGCAGGGGCTGGATAAAGAAATCAGAATTTGTTCAGGGTTAAAAGAAGGTCATGCACCATTCTTTTCCACAAAGAACATTAGACGCCATAAAGAAAAGATAGAATAAACACCAACGCTGCCTTTGTCTCGAATAATAAAGCTTGCATTGGTCAGGAAACCAGGAAAGGATGAAAACAAATGACTAACTAAGGGACAAAAACAGGAGGAAGCATCTCCTGACATTCCCTAAAGGTAACCACAAAATTCAGGAAGCAAGGACAGGAGGATATCTTCCACCTTCTGAGTTAGGACTTCTCCTGTATCCTGATCTCTACTTGTTTACACTTATTTTTCTTATCTCCCAGTTAGTGAGAGCAGGACATAGAACTCAACTTGGGTGTCTCCTCATGGTGCTAAAGGTCAAGTAGGTATTTAAAAAATACTTGATTACTGAAGTAGAAAAGGTATTAAGAACTGTGCTGAAATCGTTTTTTTTTTTCAGTATAATGACTGTTAACACTATGAATTCATACTCTGTATTACACAGTGAAAAAAAAAATTCTTTATTCTATCAGAGCAAAGACATTCTAACTACAGAGCCCTTTAAAAATATTTTAGCTGTTCAGCCAGAAGGAGAAAAGTGAAATACACTAGCCCTGACACAGCCAATTATTTTTAAAAGAGTGGCAGGGGCGGTGGTGGCAGGGGGGAGGTCCATTTTGATGGGAGTGATTTCTCAATGGCCTGCTGTCCTAACTAGTTCATCAAGTAAAATTACTTTTACAGAGAGTTGTAGAGGATGGGGAAAGCATATTATGTCTACTTTCCCCCTTACCAGCTGGGTATATAATTCTCAGCCCCTGAGCTCATCAAAGAGTAAGCAGATTTGAGATCCTCTGAGATCATACACAATTTAAAACTTGCTATTCATGCTTCAGATGATAAAGGTGGAAAGAAGACATTGGTGGAATACCAAACAAAGGAAATGAGCAGACTGTAAACAGGAGTACCAGGAACCAAACCCTGCTCTCTAGGCTAGTTTTCTCAAGCCATTACTCAAGTTCGTATCATACTGTGTATTTCCTTCATAGATAATACATTCAAGCCATTTGGATTCCTGTTCTTTAACGTTCAAAAGAGATGACCTGTTAGGTGGTGGAAAGTGGCTCAGTGAACGCATATGCAATATTAAAAACCTTTGTTTTCTAATATTTATAAAGTGCAATGAAATAATTTTAGAAGACTTTTAAATAGAGTGACAAGTACCTACATGATACTTTATGACTCAATTTTCAAATGAGCCCCAGTGCATTAAACAAGAAGCAGAAATTTCAGGTAGAAATGATTGACATCCACTCTTTGCTGATTTTAGAAACATTACTTTCATCGTCATGAGTTGGAAGGACTTGGTTGACATTTTAATCACATTCCTAAAATCTTCAGTGACTGCACTCATGCTCTAAGAAAATCTATGCTTCAGACTAAGATCAGATTAAACATAAAAATCCTAACTATTTTTTCTTATTATCTAGTGGCTTAAATAAAGCTAGATGTCTCTTTCCCTACTGCCTAGCCTTTGCCCCCCTTCCCCCCCACATTCCTGATTTTCTTAAAGGACTTACGGAGAAAAAGGAGGAAACAAAATTTAAATCCAAAAGATATGAGCTCTTTTTGAGTTGACATAGATTCTTTTCTTTTTTAAGGAAAAGTTTAGATCAGCTGGCTTTACTTTAGAGATAGGTTTTGAACTTCAAAATATAAAATCACACCAGACCATTACAGCCTTAATAAATCCCCTGGCAGAGCTTCAGCTATTTGTAATAGGCTCTTGTTTTATGTGGCTTTCACTTACGCCTACTTTCATAAATGGCTCTCGATTTCTCGTAGAGCTCATATGGGTCAGGCTTCCTTGGGTCAAAGGCCTCTGTTGAGTCAGGAAAGGAACTCCTGTGAAGGGCGGGCGGGAAGGGCAGGTTCTGTGGTATGGCCGGAGCAGATAAACTCGTTTGAGGACTGCCTTGGTTCTCCCATCGGTCCATTATCTGTAAAGCCAAAGAGAACAGAGATGATGACTGACGATGAACTCTTTCTCGCTGTTTCCCTTGTCACACACCACAGTCCTCACACTTAAGTTCAACTTCCTTGTCCTGCAGACTTTTCTTTTACAAAACATTCAGAACTTTGGTATAAGTGCCTTGAAAGAAAAAATTCTATTTCTATATAATAAAGCACCATAGGTGGTTATAAATACATGTGTTGCTTGACTTTTGAATGCACACTTTCATAACCTTGTCACCTCCCTGCTAGTAATTTTCAGGGAATCACTTAATCTCTCTGAATCTGTTTTTTTCCTCCCTATAAAATAAGACACTGTATGTATTTCAAGATAATTTATCTGTAAGTGCTTATAACTGTATGGTATTTTTCCTTTTCTAAGATGACTCCAATTCATGACACCATTTTTACTGAAGAAGAAAATAGTCTGCAGGTATTCATTTGACACCTATACACATCCAAACCACTTCCTATACTTGAACATTCAATCACTTTTCTCATGGTTGATAAGTAATTATATAACCCTTTGGGTTTCTGAATTGTTCAAAGTCTTCTATGAAGCTTCATTTACTGCTGATCTAGTTGTTTCTTCTCCAAAATGCTGCTGCCGCCACCATCATGATTTATTAAAAATCTGTAGAATACTTTTTAGTTCACCAAGCTCTTTCATTTACATTATCTTCTTTGATCGTCACTATAGCCCCTGGAGGTAAAGTGAGAACTCGTTTCTTTTTCTCAAGGAGAAAGCCACGTTCACCACAATCACCTGTTTACACAACCAACTTAAACAACCAATCGATTTCTCTTTCAAACTCAACTTCAGCTTTTCAGCTTTGACTAAGCCTGTGGTGTGTAGAGTGAGATCAGGGTGCCCTCTTGTTTGAAATTCTGCACTAAGTGAGTGTAGTCCTCAGGATAAATGCCACTGTCTAGTGGGGCGTGGTGGCTCTCCAGCTGACCCTCTTTCTCATCTGCACTAATGGTCCCTCCTCTCATTCCCTAGAACCCATCAGATTCTCTCCCTTGTACATTTTATTTCTTTTTCTGCCTGCAAAGTTTACCTATTTTGCACTCTTCCATCTCTCATCTTCATTATACCTGGCTGCTAGATTCAGATGAGACCCCCACCCTCCCCACCCCCCTGCCAGAAGGCCTTCGCTGACCATTCCTGTTCTGGTTACTTGTCCCTCCTGCGTGCTCCCACAGTACCCACTACCTACCCCTCACACTCAAGTATAATTGGAAGCTCACCTTTGTCTGCACATAGATGATACTGGGGACAGAGATTGTAGGGGACATAGTTTCTCTCATTGTTAATTATTAACATGCAGCAAGTACTCAGAAAATGCAAATTTAGTGAATGGATGAAATCAATAAAATATGGTCACCTGTTCTTTCTTGAAGACCCGTTTTGATACACACTATTTTGAGCTTGGCAGGATTATAATTTTCTAGTCTCTACTGTACTGTCACTGCTCTTGTTTTCATAACAGCTATTGTTTGGTTAGGGCTTCAATGCCAGCTGTCACCTAGCAACAATATATGTTTTAAAGCTGGAGAGGATGTGAGATACCATGTAACACATAGCGTCACATAAGTGACCTACTTATGCACCTAGGATTGTGGCAGGGGTTGGACCATTCAGCAAACTGGTCAAGAAATGGGTCAGTGACCCTTCTCTCAGTACTACTGGAGATAAGGCCTGAATAGTTGAGCTTTTTTGAAATTCATATATTGACATTCTAACACCCATGGTAACACTACTAGGAGGTAGAGCTTTGGGGAGATAATTAGGTCATGAAGCTGGAGCTTTCATGAATGGAATTGGTGCCCTTATAGAAGAGCCCCCAGAGAACTCTGTTGTCCCAAGTGCCAGGTGAGGTTATGGCCATCTAGGAGGTGGGCTCTCACCAACACTGAATCTTCTGGAGCCTTCATCTTGGACTTCTAGCTTGCAGAACTATGAGAAATATATTCCTATTTTTATAAGACACCAATCTGTTTTATTACAGCTTTCAGAAGAAACTAAGACACTTGGCTTCATTTTAATTTGTTTTCTTTATGGGCTACTGACCAAGATTTCATTTGAACAAAAGTTCTATAACTAACAAAGATGGAAAACCTCTAGCTGAGTTTAACTCCCTAAATTAAACATGATCTCTAGGAGCACAGAGAGGTCCAGCACTGTCAGTGCCCGACCCTGGGTCAAAAACAAATCTATAACTATAATGGGAGTCCTTTTTTTCTTTTAACATAATAATACATTGAGGGGAATAATTGGTAAATTTGCTTAGAGTCCTGGCTAATTTTCTGCTCAGTGACCTTTTGCTCCCATTTAGTAAAAATCTTTAAATATGCACTTCATAATTCACTTGAAAGTAAAATTTGCCTAGGAAGCCTTTGTAGGTTCCTTTGGTCATCCGTTCTCTGTGCCTGTGCTCTGACAGGAAGACCCACATTGTGGCTAAAGGCATATTCTTTCTTATTTTTCATTTTAACTGACTTCAGGCACCATGTGGGTGCATTTTGGCTGTGACTTTCTCCTTTCTGTTTCCAAACATAAGATACTTAATTCTAAAAAGTAAATAAATTAGAAATATGCTCTGAATCTCTCAGTATCCCACTTGTCATCAAAGGGCTTCAGCAAATGTCTATTTATTTCTCCTATCTTCCATGGAGGGTTATCTGATTCTCCCATAAGTCTTGCTAGTATATATATTGTTCATGTACAGTCACTGGAGCAAACCTGCTCCAGGTGAAATATTAGTATTCTAAAAAACATTCTTAAAACTACAAAATAAATAATGCTTTTGGCACTATTTAGGGAAGTTTCTGTGGCAGATAGAAAAATTCTACAATGTCTACAGCACGGAGATGGAGAAATTTGTTGAGTCCAGTTCATGCTTAGTAAAGCATTCACAGAGTCTTGCTGTGACATTAATCAACCCTCGAGTCAGAAAATTCTGTCAGGGATTTGTAAGACTGTAGAGCAGATAATCACAGTGCCCATGAAATTACTGAGAAAGCAGACTCATAGTCCTTCACTCCCCTACCCTCTTATCAAGTTATTTGAAGTTCAGACCTAGAAGACCATGGTGGAAAATCCCTGCTGTGGGATCATTTCTGCCCCCCCCCTCCACTCCCCCACCCCCACCCCTGCTCACTGGAGCTGATGTGCTGATCTGACAGCATCTTTATTTTTTTAATTTATTTTTAAATTGAAGGATAATTGCTTTTACAGAATTTTGTTCATTTCTGCCAAACATCAACATGAATCAGCCATAGGTATTAAGGGCTTCCCTGGTGACTCAGACGGTAAAGAATCTGCCTGCAATGCAGGAGACATGGGTTCCATTCCTGGATCGGGAAGATCTCCTGGAGAAGAGAATTGGCTACCCACTCCAGTATTCTTGCCTGGAGAATGCTATGGGCAGAGAAGCCTAGCAGGCTATAGTCCATGAGGTCGCAAAGAGTCCAACATGACTTAGCAACTCCTTTGACTTCCCAATACTTTCTTAAATACCTTGGTCTCTGCACTTTTGCTTTCCAATTGGGTTACCTTGTGCTCACTTGTTCCTCTCAATATTTATGAACCACCTAGATTTTTACCCCAACTCCTTACACCACCTAACGTCTTCCTGGCCTTAACCTCTGAAGAGCTGTGTTACCTGCCAAGTGTTTACCTGTCAATAAGGCTTCTGATTGGAACTTTCCAGTCCTAGCTGTGTCCTTACCTATGTCAATATTTATAAACACTTCACTAGAGTAAGGAAAAATGGGAACAAATTGTTTTCTTTATCTGGGAGAAGACTTGTGTTTCTATTCTCCTTGATAAATGAGTGAATGTTTTAACTGTATGAAAGTATAGTCACTGAGATAGCAGTGGACAGAGTGGACATATAATCCATGATGGGATATCAAAGAGTAAAACAGAAAAAAAAATCGATCATGGTGTGGTCAATTTTTTAAACCTGCCTCCTGATTCTAGGATGCACATTGGGAATAGAGAGCTTGTGAACAAGTTGCCCTCCCCATGAAAATTAGAAACTGCTTGCTACCTGTAGAAGCTGAGATAGTCTAAACACACTTCCTTACTATTTTAGGGCAGCGCTGGGAGATGAAGACATTTGGCTTGATTCAGTACTTGAAGAATGAACTTGGATTCCTTCCAGATGAAGAGAACAAGAACTCACTATAATTAGTGTATTTATTACTTGTTAAACAGAAGTGACTATCTTGATGTGGATTAGTTTTAGATGTGGATCAGTAGGACAGAAGAGGGTCAGGAAATGACACAGGACCAGGAGAAGGGGTGATCTCACTCAGGATAACATTTCCTTATCCTGATTAAAAATGTCATCAATCCTCTTCAAAGGAGAGAGTGCATAAATACAAATTAAACTCTCTAAGGAGCGTATAAATCCAAATACTGTGGGTATGCATTTATATATTTGTTTAAGTAAACAGTTTTGCAGACTATGTTCATTCATTGACTGATTAATTTATTAAGAGTTTATTCATGGAAGGTCTGCTTTCTAGAATGACAGTATTTCATATTTTTGAGCATGTCAGAGGCCCTGCTTTAAGCACCTTACATGGATTAAGTCATAGACTCTACAATAACCATGAGAGGAGTATTATTATTATCCCCATTTTATAGATGAATTTGAAATACTGAAAGCTTAAGCTGCTAGTCGAAGGCAACCTAACAGTTTGAACACAGGCAGTGAGCCTTCAGAGGCTGCACCCTAAACCACTGCACACACGGCCTGTCACCAGAGTCCCTAATCTGAAGAGCTTCTGGTAGATGCATGGAGGACATTACACTGACAGTCCTCTATCTTCATTTAGCTCAGGACCTGGAAGTCCAAGTCTTACCTTTTGGAGGGATGCCTGGGTTTGGGATGAATTTTAAACTGGGTTCTATGAAAACTCATTTTTGGAATTATCGAGTGTGGATGTAATTAGTGTAATGACAGCAGATACTATAATTATGCCAAATGGCATCATTTGTGTAAATGTGGTACATATAAGGAAATCAGTAGATTACAGAATTGCAGCACCATGATGAGGTTGCAAGATTCCTTGTAAATTAGATAAAGATATGTGTAACACAGAACACAGATTTTTAATTCTGGTGGTGAAAGGAAGGAATTATTCAGATTTTGGTCAAGGCAAAACAAATTTCATTTTAAATAGTTTAAAATACTTCTTTTCAAAATCACTTGTATCACTAAACAGTTCAACTAGGCCCAAGGAAGACTAGCTTTCTCATCTGATATTCTCTGTGGACCAGATGAGCTGAATCCCAAATGAGGACATGCTTGGGGTGAAAGTTCTGAGAGCATGGGCCTCTCATCACCAGCTCCCAGTTTTCTCATCTCTCAGGCATACTCCAGGGCTCAATTATATTTTATTTTCACATGTCTTCAAATAATTTTAAAGCCACGTTATTTAACTAAGCCAGTTATTGTACTTGAAAAATATGCAAAAATCACATTATATCCGTTTCTAAAATGAGAAAATGAAGCAGTTAAATATTCTTTCAGTAAAAGGGGGAAAAAAGGAGCATAAAATTAACCCAAGAATTCCCTACTCACTGGCCAACCTAGGGGCCACTGTTATCTGAGCTACTTATTGTGAGAGGAAAGAAAAGTAGGTGGAAGATGTGATTCCCTGAGATTTTGAGTTTTTTTTTTTTTAATTGTTTATTTTGTTTTGTTTTTGTTGTTACTTGAATCACTTTGCCACAGCGCTCTTCCACTTGTGGGTTTTAGCTGTCTCAGTTAGGGTTGGCTATTCTAACACAGCATAGAATGGGACCCCAGAAAGCTAGTCCTAACTTTTGGGACTTGGACAAACTAGTTTCAATCTAATGACAAGCAAAGATCATCTCCAGGTAGGAAGGCAACTTGGCTAAACTTGTGCCACAAAAAGATTAGTAAAATACCAGTCTCCCATGTTAGCATCAACATTTCAGGACAGCTGATAAAGAAACTAGGCTCAGAGAGACTAGGTGATGGCAAAGATCACCAGTTTCTGAAAATTCAGAGCGCCACTTTGAGTGACTGTCAGGTATGGTGGAAAAAGTTTTTTTTTTTTTTTTCATAGACACACATGTATTTAGCTCTGTATGCATTAAAATGTAAATATAAACACAAATATATATACAGCTAAAATTCTTGAGGACCAGATTTAATTTGTAGGTCAAGACATCTAGGTCTATACTTTGTATTGTTTTAAAAATTCAAAGCAGTAAGAAACTATGGTATTTCTGATGGTGAAAACAAAGGTTTCTTAAGAATTTTCAGCACACCATACTGAATGGTGTTAATGCTTGTTTTGTAAAAATGTAAAAAAAACAGAACTATCTTTATAGTAAAGTAAGACAAGTTAGTTTTTCACAGAGAATTTGTTCTTTTGACATCAAAAATCTCAAAGGAGGAAGGGATTTTGAGGTTATCCAATTCAAATCTTATTTAGTGGAATTGTCATCATAACTAGTAATAAAGAAGAAGAATTTCAACTTACAGGCTTTGGGGTTTTCCATGGAGAAAAGAAACCTGCAATAAAGAAAACAATATATGAACTTTGAAAATACATTCCACTACCACTTACAGGTAGCATGATATTAAGACAACTGCAAGTACTTTATGTAAGTTAATAGTCAACAACAACGACAACACATTCTGCCTGGCTGCACAGATTTTTTTCAAAGGGACCAGTTTTATTGGAATTATATTAATGATTCTAGGAATATTTCTTTATTCAGCAGCTGAGGATTCTGAAGCCAGCGATGGTGAGGAACTGTGTGGCAAAAGATCAGTCACTTTACAACAGCTAAGGCTGAGTCATCCTTCGGGATTTCTGTGGCACAGCCTTAGCTGTGTGTGGGTGTGGGTGTGGGGGTATGTGGGTGGGTGTGGGTGGGGTGGGAAGAGAGAGAGGGAGAGGAAGAGAGAGAGAAAATGAGAAACAGTGATGGGGGCAGAGGGACAGACAGAGAGAATATAGATAGAAATTAAGACTTTTAAAGGTTAACACCTTTGATTAGTATAACAAATAATTCTGCTTTATGTACCTGATTTATGTGGGTAGAAATCAATCAACAAGCCTTCATTAATCCTAAATTTATAAATAATTTATATACATATATTATAAATCAGATTTCACTATAATTGCATATGAGCCATTTCTCTCACTGACTTCTCTACAGCAGATATCTATTTTACTATCCCTCTGCTCTAGTGACAGCACAATGTTTTTCATGAAGAAGCGGCTAAAAATATTTGTTAATTGAGTGAATCATGTATCATCAAAGACAAGATTTTTTCAACTCATTGAGCTCTTTCCATGAGCACAAATGGTGTGACAGTTGGACTGACTTTGTTTGATCTAAATGACCTTTAAGATAATTAAAAGTAAAGGACAGATTAATTCCTTTTTCCTTTAATGCTATTATTTTATCATATACTGATCCCAGCAAGCCAAAACACAATCTAGAATACAGAGCAAAACTACTTTCTTCTCATACCATCTCTTCCCCTCTTTCAATGGCTTCACTCATGTTAATATTAGGTGGTGTCTGATTAAATGCCCAATAAAAAATGGAATGCTGAAAATATGCCATGTAATGTTTATTACCTTTAAAACTTGGACTGACATAGAATGGGCCATGGTTTTCAACTATTTCCATTTACAGGAAATATCCACAGAAAACTAGACACACACTTATCTAGATGCTGAAGCAATCCAACTCAGCCACAGTATAAATACTAATTTAAATGCTAATTGCACCTCAACACAAATGTTGTAAATAGCTGATGCTGTATTTTATGAAAAGAGTGAAAGCATGTAAGCCATCATATTCCTCAATTTTCCTTGGAACACAGAGTTAAATTTAATGCTGAAGTAGAAGAACTATCTTACCTAAGGAGATGGATGGAATTGGCTTACTTTCTCGTATACTCTGTGTGTATGCTCTTATTTCTCTTTCCAACTATTAAAAAAGTTCTATTCAATGTGTGGGGCTTGATTATAATTTAATTGTAAGGATTTAATCACATCCTTTTTGATATAGCTGAGAGTAAAAATTACAGATAAATAAATGTATTTATCTCTTTGACTCATTCTGCAAAATGCCAATGAAAACAATCTGACCAATAATTATAAAAGTGAAAAGCATTGTGACCTACTGGCCAATTAACTATTATTTTCATTGAAGGATAAAATTTATTTGCCATTTCATGGAATTGCCACCAATGGTTCTTTTGAGAAAAGATGTCATTTATACATTCTCACAATGTTAAAACATTCAGCGATTTCCTCTGCTTTCTCTCCTCCTTTTTCTTCTTCCTGCAGTGCCAGAATGGACTTTGAGTATTTGCTGCTTTACATTTGCTAGGTGCTGGGAGTTTCTTAGATTTACAGATGTATTGAAAATGGTTTCTTTTTATGGAGCTCTCATCTCCACATGGGGCATTATCTTAAAACATGATTATTCCTTTTGTGGAAAATGTATAATCATGGGACCTCTCAGCAGTTACGGTGCCAGAACTGAAATGGCATGATAGGGACATTGGCTAAGATCAGATAAGGAGAGATGGCCATTTACTTTGACCACCTGTCATCACTGGCACGTTGGCTTCCTCTTCTTTTGAGGTTGTTTTATTCAGTCTGACCTCAGACTATTGGCATGATCCAGGACTTCTTCACTGTGTCCATTATGGAAGTTTCTGAAATATGTCTAATGCTGAGTTGTGAGGAAGAGGCTTCGATCTCCGAAGCAATAGCTTCACTTTCTGAGTCACTGTCAAAAAGAAGCTGCTTGCTTCAGAGTAAGTAATTTTAGGTAGCAGAAATAGTATCGGAATAGAGTTCCCTAAAAATAAATAACTTAGTATACTGAAAAAAATAAATAAATAAAAATAAATAAATAACTTATATGAGTCTTAGAGTTCCTTTGGCAAATTAGCAATCATGCTATAAACACTTAAATGAAGATGAACAGAAAATGTCTATTTTGCAATACAACATTGTAAAGCAATTATCCTACAATTAAAAATAAATTATATAAAAAGCTATGTAATTATTCTTTAAAGATTTAATTGGTTGGCAGTTTGTTGTTTTGATAATTGTATAAATGAAAATGCAAAAGAATAAAGAAAGAAAAGAAAACATATATTTTGGATATGCCCAATTTGGCCCAATTAATTGATAAAATCATGTTTTCTACATGATTAATCTCCAGTTTTCTGCTTGGCTTCATTGGAAGAGCTCCATAAATGCTATAATAGCATGGGTCAAATAATGTAGGTCAAACGCTATACTAATGTGGGTCAAATGATTATAAATGTACAGTAAATTTTTGTAGGGATTACACCTCTAAGAAATCTTGTCTATTGCAATTAACATAAAATATCCCCAAACAAACTAAGAACTTTAAAATTCTGGTTTTTGGAATTTTTCTTTTTCTGAAATCATTCTGGCCAAAATAAATCACAGAACGAAGACAGGCTTGGTTTGTTGAGATGATTACTTTTGGGTGTCTCACCACCTATACTCACAGGGATACAGGATGAGGAATATAGATAGCTTTTTCTTAAGCCTTTCAGAGTTGATAGTCCTTTTTACAAAGGCAAATTCATAAAAAAGAGCCTTTTCTTTAAAATATTAATAAAACTTGCTTTATATTTTAGTTTATTTCTGGCCTTTATTTCCCCTCCTTCTATAGAAAGTGAAATAATTCTCTTATGGAATTAAAATTTATTTATTTAATTTATTTATTATAATAACTTGACCTGTTTTCCATGCTGATCATTTATTGAAGTGTGTTGATGTGTCTGTGTATGAATCCAAACATTTATTTACTTCTAACTCTAAAGACAATAAAAGTGAAAGACCTCAATAAATAGTTACAAGCTAATTGAAACATGAGTAGGGACATTTTAAAAAGGAAAAAAGTAAGAGAATAAATGGAAAAATTTAGATGCAGCCAACAAGGAAATTTCAATGCATTTAATATGAAGCACAAAACTGAGTTAGATCTCTAAAATCTGTCTTCTTCAGAACAGGAAATAAAGTTAAAATGTATTTTTAATTCCTCATGTAAAAGCACAATTAGATGGGCAGAGAAGTAGAAACACAATATAAATAGCTTAAATAAGAAATTCTGATGATTAAAAATGGAAGAGGAGAAAAGACAAAATCAGTTTCATACTGAAAGCTAAATCAAATTTACATATCAACTAAATATAATTTTAATAAATTATAGGACTATGGTTGCCCAGTTAAATATGAATTTCAGATAAGCAAGGAATAACTTTAGTATGTCCTGTATATTGAATGCATGAGACATATACAGTATAGGACATACTTGTATTAAAAATTACTTGTTTATCTGAAATTCAATTTAATTGGGAAGTCTACACTTTCATTTTCTAAATTTGAACACCCTACATAGGAAACATTTTATATAAGACTAGTTAAAAATAAAAACACAATAGCAATGACTACTATGGGTAATACCCACTCAATTAAGTAAAAATCCAGAAAGACATTTGGTATTTCCCATTTTTGCACCCTCTCCAATGTTTCATTGTTAGGAACCTTGTTTTAGGAGAAACCAGAAAACTTTTCATGCACATCACTGGATTGTGTTGGTTGGTTGTTCACGAGGAACAATTTTTACCTCATGTCTTACCTCAGGTGATACAAACTCTGTGTGGCCAATGTCAGTGCTGCAAAGGGACATTTTCAAACTGTGTGATGACTGGTTGGCAATAGTGCCGTATCATAAGAAAGTTCCACAAAGTGGCTTTTTTCAGAAACTACTTCTGACACATGATACCCCAAATGAAAGAATATTAATATCTTTACTGCAGCTCTGAAGGGAGAGTCACTTTCTAGCATGCATTTGTGATTTGTTTGTTAAGATTTTTTTAAAAAATCATTATATAATAATTATTTTCACAGGGTACAACATGATGAACTTTCTTAAAACTCCCCCCTTCTTGGGCTCAAAATACAAAGAAGAGCAACTTAATCAGAGAATGCCATCAGGATATCTTCACTTTGGAATGAGGCCAACACAACTTTTTGGGATTTTTAGTAATTTCCTCAAACAGGACTAAATCTTTCAATATACCTCTATAGTCTGATATACTGAACTTCCATTTCAAGAATGTGAGATGATTTTTTTCTTTAACTGAAGTACTTGCTACAATATATGACTCTGGCTTTGAAAACTATCATTAATTTCATGTATTTTATAGAAAATTCCACATTTACTACAAATGACAGAGATGAAGGAGAAACACTTTCTATCTTTCTTTCTCTTTAAGCCACAGAAAAGGACTAGGAACCATTTTGAACTAAAGGCCTGTTTCAGCAAAGATGTCCACGCTCTGAGTTACTAAAAGCTTTGTTCTGGTTTGCTTGAAAAATAAGATACAATAATTGAATATACCTAACACTACTCTTGAGAGTCCCTTGGACTGCAAGATCAAATCAGTCAATCCTAAAGGAAATTAACCCTGAATATTTATTGGAAGGACTGATGCTGAAACTAAAGCTCCAGTACTTTGGCCACCTGATGTGAAGAGCTGACTCACTGATAATGACCCTGATGCTGGGAAAGACTGAGGGCAGGAGGAGAAGGGGACGACAGAGGATGAGATGGCTGGATGGCATCACCAACTCAAAGGATATGAATTTGAGCAAACTCTGGGATAGTGGAGGACAAAGGAGCCTAGTGTGCTGCAGTCCATGGGGTCGCAAAGAGTTGGATACAACTGAGTGACTAAACAACTATACACTTTAAATATGGTTAATATGGCAAATATTATGTCACATATATTTTATTGCAATTTAAAAAATAAAAAAGTAACACAATAAAAAGAGGAGGAAAAAGAAAGGGAGAATAAAAGTATACACATATCACATGAATGTGAGAAAAAAAAAACAAAGAGAAAGTAAGAAAGATCATTTTGTTTTCACAGTCCCTTTGGTACCCTGCTGGAGGTCAGAAAACTCACCTGGCCACTTGCACAGATCCTCCCACCTTAAATGATCATTTCTTATAAATGGTTGTGACTAATAAACGAGCTGCATGTCCTCACTACTTCCTGAAAATATTTCAGGGACAGTGAGAAACTCTTCCTATAGAGGAAATCTTTTTTTTTTTTAAGTTTCCCAAAAGGGAGAAAGGACCAAGGTTTTTAAAAGCCTCCAGTTAAGGCTAATTTAAGGGAGAAAAATGCCACTAATACAGTTAATCTTTAATTTAAAGATCCTCCCATTTTCCCACAGCCTGGCAATTTTCCATCAAAAATTCAGCCTATTTAGTAAATGTAACCCAGCAGGGTAATGAGCTAATTTCCATTAAAACTAGTTCAGTGTTATTCATTTTTTTTCAGGTTTTTGACTGATCATGTGTTTCTTATTAAAATTCATTAAATGAGTTAAACTCTGCAGTTACCTTAGAAAATTTATTTAAGCTGTTTCATATCAGTAAAAGGGTATTTTTTCTTAATGAAACTGACCTAGGCTAAGAAACAACCTTTCCATTAAGATACTGCTGGTAGTACCCTAACCTCAACACCATCATGTTTCAGTCAAGCAAATTATTCACTTTGCAAAGAAAATTTCAAATTAGTTGCCATCTTTGGCCTACAGAATCAGTTTTTGTGTGGAGAGCTGAGGCGTTCTCTGCAATGCTTTAAAAATCATCCTTTTGCATCTTTTAAATAAAAGTGTTTTACTTATAAACTCTATAAAGCTGTTTTCCAGAAGGCCATTTCCCCCCAGGGCTTTGTTCTTTATGGAGAGAGCAATCTGACCATTTCCAGTAATCCCAATGAGTATCGAGAAAGGATAAGCCTGCACATGTTGTCTTCTGATAAACTCAGTTACATAAAGGATACGTTCAAAATAAAGCAGGCCAGGTAGATAGCCTTGAACAGGAATAAAGCAACACACTGGAAGAGGAAGAATTGTGTCAGCGAGGCTAAAACTCAGACTGAGGTGAGGCTTGCTGAAAATATTAGCAACTACAAAGGGCATTTTCTTTATGCTCTGAACAAGACCAAGGGCAAAGAAGAGAGAAACTGCTCCGTGTGCTTGTGGTGAGCTGTAAACAGTTGGCAGTGGAAATGTGGAAGGATATCAGTCTCGCAAACAGAAAAGTCCATTTCTGAGAACAATTTTCTTTATAATAATGGATATGTAGCATTAAATTCTCTTCTATTGAGAAACCCATCTTGACACATTTGTAAGTAATTTAAGAGAGATTAAACACCTTAGTTGTTAAATTACACCAACATTAAATAAATATTTATTAAGTTGTGGGTGTGTCACAATCACCACAGACTCAACACAGCAAAATGGAAGCTTTGGCCTTCCCTCCTACTTCTTGTCTTATGTGTTCAATATTTGGGAAAATTTCAGCTGCTTTTCCAAATTTTAAAGACAGGAACCTGAAGTCATTCTTAATCTCTTTCCCTCACTTCCTTATCACCAACTTCTGTCTATTCTGCCACCAAAATCTATTTCAAACCCACTTCTCTCCATCTCTACAGTCACCATTATAATCCATGCTCACCATCATTTTTACCTCAACTGAAGCTACAGTAAATTTACTGATGTCACAGAATCTGATCATGCTTAAAATCCTTAAATGGATTCCCACACATTTATGATAAAACACAAAACCTCCAAGGACTTATATAAGTTTGTCCCTACCCACTCCCCTGGAGAAGGGAATGGCAACCCAATCCAGTATTCTTGCCTGGAGAACCCCTTGGACAGAGCAGCCTGGTGGGCTACCATCCATAGGGTCACAAAGACTCAGACATGCCTGAACAACTTAGCACACACACATTCTTCCCAGAGTTATTTCCTCATAGGTTATTTCCTTTCACTCACTGAAATTCACTGAATATAAGCCAGGCTTCTCTAATCACAGAGCCTTTACATAATCTCCTTCATTTACCTATCCTTTTAACCCTCCACCAAGTCATCTGTCTGGCTCCTTCTTTATGTGTCAGCTTAAACACTACCTCCTCAGGGAAGATGCCCCTGACCTTTCATCTTAAATCTAAGTCATTCACAATAATTTTTCATTGCATTCTCTATTTTTCTTCATATGGAATTTATCACTATTTATAAATATATTTATGAAATCATATTTATGTAATTGTATTTGTGAGATTGTTAGTTTAATGTTCATCTCTACATCTAGAGTATAAATTTCACTAGGGAAGTTCATATTTATTTTGCTCACAATGTATTCCCAGGACTTAGCACAATGCCTGACACACAGCATATACTTCAATAGACACATTTTAATGAATTAGTAGTAGTAGTGAAGAGTGAGGAGGGTAGCAAGAAAGAGAGTCACAAGATACTCAGGATGATCTGCTTGGCGTGGAGGAGTATAAAGGAGAAGATGAAATCCATGATGACTTCTAACTTGGGAAACTGGATGGTTTTGTTAGCTGATATACAAAATACAGGGAAAAGGTTTCTTTGAATGGAGTCTGGAAAGTTAGGTTATGGGCAAAATGAGTTTGAGGTGCCTTTTGGAGTTTGGATTCAAATGTAGTTGAACTACACCTTGAAGTCTCAACCTTAGTGAATTTGGGTTCAAGTAAAGTCAGGTAGTAGTTGGCTTTCTTGTCTGGAGCTTAATAGAGGTTATTAGGATTAGAGATATAATATGTTAGGTTAAACTTAAAACAAGACAACAAAATTATGTGGCATGAAAAGAGACCACTTCAGAGTCCATGAGTCTATTCTATACATCTGCGTTCCTTTTGCTGTCTCACATGTTGGGTTCTCGTTACCGTCTTTCTAAATTCCATATATGTGTTAATATACTGTTTTGTTGTTTTTGCTTCTGGCTTACTTCACTCTGGATAATAGGCTCCAGTTCGGTCCATCTGAGTAGAATTGATTCAAATGAATTTTTTTTTAATGCTGAGTAATATTCCATTGTGTATATGTACCACAGCTTTCTTATCCATTCGTCAGTTGATGGGCATCTAGGTTGCTTCCATGTCCTGGCTATTGTAAACAGTGCGGCGATGAACATTGGGGTACACGTGGCTCTTTCAATTCTGGTTTCCTCGGTGAGGGAAAGGGTGGGATGATATGGGAGAATGGCATTGAAACATGCTAATTATCATATGTCTAATCAATCGCCAGCCCAGGATTGATTCTCGGGGCTGGTGCATCGAGATTTCCTGGGGGGGAGGGAGGAGGGAGGGGGGAGGGAGGGGTTTCTGGAGGGGGAGCATATTTAAACCCATGGTGATATCATGACATTGTATGGCAAAAACAATAAAAGGGAGAGAAAAAAAAAAGAAAAGAGACCACTTCAAGGTATGTAGAACGAATGAAAGTATCTGAGACGTAACTGAAATCAAGTAAGAAAAAGGTTTCAAGAAGTAGGAAGCAGAAATACTCATAAAACGAGGTCTTAAGAAGTTTGTCAAACAGGAGGGTTACAGGTGGCCACAGAGGTGGCAGTCGATTGCTAGAACGGAGGCAGAAATCAGATTTCAGTGAGTCTGAATGAAAGGGAGGTGAGGAAGTGGAACTGAGAAGTGTCATAGTGGCTATGGGAGGAACAAAGCTGCCCGTAAAGGGAAGATTTCCTTTTGGAGAACCATGGTATGAGATGGTACCTGAACAGAGACAGAGTCTGAAGATTGAGGAGAGAAGGAGATAGCAGGAGGAATTATTTCATGAAGAGATAAGAGGTGGGATCCAGACTGCAAAGGGGAGAAATTAATCCTAATTGAGAGGACACCAGCATCCAAGTCCTTATCAAGAGGCCAGAGCAGATCTTTGGAGAAAACCTCCAGGATCTACCTCGTGGGGCAAGAATGGGACTGAGTAGGAGAATTTACTCACAGTGGCTGAGAGTGGCAAAAGCAGTGGGGTTTATAGGGGCTCTGAGTATGTAGGGAAACTGGAGGAGAGAATAAAAGTAACCTGTGTCAAAATGTTTGGTTCACAGGGGTGAGACAAAGATAGAAACAGAAAAACAACTTCTGGCATAGCACAGTGGAGAGGTTGTGCACACAGAAGGGGGGATAACGCTGACCTGGGCTCTATTTCCAGCTCCACCTGTCACTAGCTGTGTGGTCACACACATGCTTGGCAGGGCGTGTACACAGGATCAAGCTCTGGGCTCTGAGTGAGACTCTGGGTTTGCTTTATGGCTTATGCCCAGGTGGCAAGAGAGTCCCCTGATCAAGGTTCAGATTCCTCATCTGTAAGATGATAATAATAGGGACTACTGCAGTGGAAACTAAATAAAAGTGCACTTTACATTTTATTAATTTAAAATGGTGCACTGTTCCACTTAATGGCTTTGATGTATCCTGAACTATTTTTCTGCAAAACAGAGGCCCACTTTTCAGAAAGGTGTTCAATAATTTATTGTCACAATGGACATATTATTTTCTTTTCTTAGTTGTTTTCAGTTTTTTGCTCTTTTAACATTCCTTTACATTCCTTTTGCTCTTTTAACATTGCCTTTTAAATTGCCTTTTAAGGTCTTACAAGTTCCCTGTTGCTATATGAAAGTATGAGAGGCGCTCAGTCGTGTCTGACTCTTTGTGACTCCACAGATTATACAGTCCATAGAATTCTCCAGGCCAGAATGCTGGAGTGGGTAGCCTTTACCTTCTCCAGGGGATCTTCCCAACCCAGGTATCAAACCCAAGTCTCCTGCATTGCAAGGATTCTCTACCAGCTGAGCCGCAAAGGAAGCCCCAAAATATGGAGTATGGATTATTTTGCTTTGCTAAGCAAAGTAAATAGTTGTTTTCATCCTACTATGATTCTCCATTAAGTTCCTTCTATCCTGGTTAGAGAAGTAAGGTGGCCCACTTTTACCTCACTCTAGAGTCGTGCTCTAGAGTAAACTGTATCCCCAGTTTACAATTATTATATTCAATCATTATTTTTAAAATGTTTAAATTGTCCCTAGATTTACATTTTCCTATAACTATTTATATAATAATTACTTAGACTTCATCAACTAACCTGTTTTTAATGCTCACCTATTCCTTTTGTTGGGACTTCCCCGGTGGTGCTAGTGGTAAAGAATTCACCTGCTTATGCAGGAGACACAAGAGATGTGGGTTTAATCCCTGGGTCAGGAAGATCCCCCAGAGTAGGAAATGGCACCCTACTCCAGTATTCTTGCCTAGAAAATTCCATGGGCAGAGAAGCTCTGTGGGATATAGTCTGTAGGGTCACAAAGAGTTGGATACGACTAAGCACAATTCCTTTTCTCAGTGTTCAGTAAGATATTCTGTGAGAATTGTTCCACACATGGATGTATTTTTGATGTATTTGTGGAAGGTTAGTTCCATGTATTTCTCTTTTGCCATCTTGATTCCTCCTCCCACAATTCCTTTTATACCATTATAACCATGGTATATCATTAAAATATATAAATATAATATTATCTAATATATATTATATCATTAATATATATTATACCATTATATACCATTATACCATTAATATACCATTATACCTTTAATCCTTAATGGTATAAAAGAATTAATAAAACCATCTTGGGGTTTTGAATTTTGCAAAATTCAAAAAAATGTATGCAATTTTTTCAGAAAGAGCATTATGTTTGATTTTGTAGGCACAATAGTGGCCTCCTATATTCTAGTCTTCAAAATTGGTACACATGCTACTTTACATGGCTAAGGGGATTTTGCAGATGTGATTAAAGTTAAGGATCTTGAGATAGGGATCAATATTACTGGTAGAAGAGTATTGTACATGTGATTGCTGTTAAGATGGAACAAAGCTGAAGATCTACTGTTCTCTAACTGGGAAACTGCTCAACTGGGTCTCTACACCATTAATTGCTTACAGTATCAGTTCTACAGGATTCCCTGGTGGGTTAGTGATAAAAAATCCACTTGCTAATGCAGGAGATGCAGGTTCGACCCTTTGGTCAGGAAGATAGCCTAGGAAGGAAAAGGCAACCCACTTCAGTATCCTTTCCTGGGGAAATCCCATGGACAGAGGAACCTGATAGGCTACAGTCCATGGGGTCCCCAAAGAGTCAGACACAACTGGGCAACTAAACAACAACAATCAGTTCTACATTTTACTGATTCTAGTGAACATAATCTTCTGAGATAATTTCAATCCTTCAGGTTTGTTTATTATGACCCTCTTGCTTTATTAAGCATCACTTTGCTTGATTTTTGCATTTCAACCTGCTCTGTCCATTTCTGTTTTTTTTCAAATGTCATATCTTCTAGCATCTGAGGATTTCAAGCATGTTTTCTCAATTTCTTCTGCTGTCTACAGTAAATCTATTTCAGTGTCATGAAGGTTGAGCTTGAAGGCTAGTTATAATTATTTTTCTTACATGCTTTGCTTTTTATTGTATGTTCCATGTTGAGTGTTACTTTTCTTTTCTTTTTTTTTAAAGGGAAGATTTATCCAGATTCAGGCTCATGGCCTGATTGTTGCTCACTCAATTGTGTGAAATAATGCCCATTTTGGAGTTGATACAACAGTGAACACATGTGCACAGATTGTAGCCAGGCTTCCACTGGCAATGGTGTCGCTTAGCTTTTCTGGACTGTAGGGAGCCTTCTCTTTGACACAACTTCGTAATTTTGTTTGCTTGGCTTGGCAAGAAACATTTGTGCTGTAAAACTGTGAGGTGGTATCTATACACTACCCCAAAGGCTTCTTATAGTTCTACCTCCATCTTTGTTGCTCAATGTAATTGTACTACTGCCCCAGGAGGCAATTTTTCATCACCCTTGCCTCTCTGCTTTCTATTATGCTTGCTATGCTGTGGTATTTGAGACTTCAGAATTTGTTGAAAGAGAGTTGTAGGGAAATGTGTGATTGTTCAGCAGGGAAGAGGTTTAAGCACAACTGAGCAGTATCTCAGCAGTCTTATACGTGCTAGAATCTGTGAATCCCTGACATTTTCTTTTCTATGTATTCTTGGCACTTTACTGAACAATTCAGAGAAAGCATATAGACAATTCATTGCCCTGATGTGATCTTAAATAGAACTACTTATAAAGAAGAATTTTATCTCTATTTGTCTATGGGTCATATATACAAATATAACATTATGTATTATTTATTTATATATTATTATTTATAAACTAATATCTGAAATATAGACAGAACTGATGCTTATCTCCTGCTATAATTTAACAAGCTAAGGCTCCATCTTCATTTAAAGTCCATCAGCAGATGAATGGATAAGGAAGCTGTGGTACATATACACAATGGAATATTATTCAGCCAGTAAAAAGAATACATTCAAATTAGTTCTAATGAGGCGGATGAAACTGGAGCCTATTATATAGAGTGAAGTAAGCCAGAAGGAAAAACACCAATACAGTATACTAACGCATATATATGGAATTTAGAAAGATGGTAATGATAACCCTGTATGCGAGACAGCAAAAGAGACACAGATGCATAGAACAGTCTTTTGGACTCTATGGGAGAGGGCAAGGGTGTGATGATATGGGAGAATGGCATTGAAACATGTAAATTATCATATGTGAAATCAATCGCCAGCCCAGGTTTGATGCATGCTACAGGGTGCTCAGGGCTGGTGCACTGGGATGACCCAGAGGGATGGAACTGGGTGGGAGGTGGGAGGGAGTTCTGGAAGGGGAACACATGTACACCCATGACGGATTCACGTCAATGTATGGCAAAACCAACACAATATTGTAAAGAAAAAAGTCTTTCTTGAATTTGTTACAATTAAAAAAAAAGGGGGGGCTGAAACAAGAAATCAGAAAAAAAAAAAAGTTCTGGCATCCCTAATTAGCATCACATAAGCAGTGTGGGTAGAGGTAAAGTACAAATAAGACTGTTCTTGTGATGTATTTTTCAATCAGTCACAAAACAGATAAAAATTTTGTTTGCTTGGGGTGGGAATTGATGGTGCAGTTGAGCTTGTTTCTTTCTCCCCCTCAGGTTGTCCTGTGGACTCTGCATAGAGGAAGGACCCGTGGTTTGACTGGGTCTGCTGTGGGGCACAGGGTCAGAGTCCGTATCTCAGTCCAAGATCATTGGGAGGTACTTCACTGACTAGAGTCTGTGAATCAATGTTTTACATAACATGAAGACAGAAGATGTCCATTTTAGTTTGGGTTTTCCCAAAAGCAGGCCCTGATGTGAGGACTTGGGTTACCCAAGGAAGGAAAAATAAAGAATGTGGAAAGTGAATTGGGGACCAATTTGGGACTCCCCTTTTGGATCTTCTGAGAAGCCTTGGGAAACACACATCAGAACCTTCTGTGGAGTGGCGAGGCCAGGGCATTTGTGCTCTGCCTCTCCTCTCCCGCTGGGTAAATGGTTGCTCCTCACTGAGTATCGCTCTTCCAGGGTGCTAACTTGCCTGCGTTTCTGGGTTGTCCCTGGGTAAGGCTGAGGGCACACCTGTAGTACTCTGGGGTGGAGAATGAGGCACCGGTGCTTGAAGCAGGTCAGCCAGCTGACTGGAAACATCCAGAGCTGCCTGTGAGCTCAGGTGAACTAAGATGACAAGGACCAAAAGTCCATGGAGATGAAAACTGGCAAACCTTATCTGTGGTGGGAGGAAGAACTAAATATGCTCTTAGAGTAATTGTTTTTGGGGGAACAGAGGATTTACATAGCTTTAAAACAGAGATGACAAATAAGCTCCAACTCTGATACCAACTCTGATCAACTGACTGCCTCGAGAGCTGTGTTGAGGAAGATTCTCAAAAGCCTCAGCAGAAAATCATACCTTTATCAATTAGCATCCCAAACACGGAAATGGGAGGACAGAAGGGTGGCATGTGAGCCATATGGGGCATGTATTTGCCACCCTGCTTTAAAGTGGAGACTATTTTTATTCATATCAGGGCTGAGATTTCCTTAATGAAATACAATTCTTTCAGAGATTTGACCTTTCAAAACGCACAGCATGTGGCCTGCCTTTGGTTAATGAAAGAATCCTCCAATTACTGTTATGAATAAGGCTGGGATAAACTTCAAAGGCATAGCAGTTACAGGCATTAGCCTTGTTATTCTGCTACAGGTTTCAAGTCAACATGCTAATTTTTTTTCTCACTGATATATAAAAAATGTAAGTGTTTTTTTGCAGTTTTTTATTAACTGGAAAAAGGGATCAAAGGCAGATAGTGTTCAGTAGCATTAGTGCTTGGTCATAGTGTCAGTGTGGAGAAAAAGTATAATTTTGGGGGCGGGGGGAAGTGAGAATATTTTAATTCTCTTAGCAAATTTCATTACAGAATACAGTGTTAACAACTATGGATGTGTTAATTAACTATATGGGAGAAATCTTTTCACAGTGTATGTGTATGTCAAATCACCATGACATACAATTTCATTTGTCAACTATACCTCAATTAAAAAAAAAAAAAACTTGTCTTAGAGAAAAATAAATAGTCATTAAATCAAGTAGGAAAATTTTGTAATTACTTTGTCATAATGTCTTAACAAGGAAAACATCATCACTTACCCTGGGTCATGGTTTGAACTGTTGATTCAAAGAATAAGTACAGTATTACATATATCTCAACTTGTACTACTGCAATTTAACTTAATTTCAAGTCCTGTGGTTATTACTTCCTACTTTTTTTGAGTTTTTGGTTTTTGTGTGTTCAGTCATGTCCAACTCTTTTGTGTGTTCAGGCATGTCTACATGCCCACGGACTGTAGCCTGCCAGGCTCCTCTGTCCACAGGATTTTTCAGGCAAGACTACTGGAGGGGGTTGCCAGTTCCTTCTTCAGGGGATCTTCCTGATGCAGGGGTTGAACCAGTGTCTCCTGCATTGCAGGTGGATTCCTTATCACTGAGCCATCGGTTCAGTTCAGTTCAGTAGATCGGTTGTGTCTGACTCTTTTCGACCCCATGGACTGCAGCATGCCAGGCTTCCCTGTCCATCACCAGCTCCAGGACTTGTTCAAACTCATGTCTATCGAGTTGGTGATGCCATCCAACCATCTCATCCTCTGTCATTGGGGAAGCCCATTATTATCAGTTCTCACCTCCAATGATGTATCCGAATCTATGAAGGCATGCTAAGTCACTTCAGTTGTGTTCGACTCTTTGCAATGCTATGGGCTATAGCCCGCCTGGCTCCTCTGCCCTTGGGATTCTCCAGGCAAGAATATGGGAGTGGGTTGCCATGCCCTCCTCCAGGGATCTTCCCAATCCTGGTCTCTTAGGTCTCCTGCATTGGTAGGCAGATTCTCTACTACTAGCACCACCTGGGAAGCCTCGTACCAACCTACCATTAAGTACTGCCTGAACTACTGCCACTTGGTTCCACCTATTACACACAATATATTCACAGTAATCTTTTTTCAGAGCCTAAATCCTGTCATGTTGTGCCTAGTACTTAAAACTTTGTAATCAGCTTCCTGTGCTGGAAAGAGCGAAGTGAAAATTGGTTACAGAACCTGACTCTGTTTCCCAACCATCTTTTTTTTTTTTTTATTATTGTTTTTGCCATACATTGTCATGATATCACCATGGGTTTACATATACTTCCCCTCCGGGTCCCCCCTCCCTCCTCCCTCCCCCCCGGGAAATCTCGCTGCACCAGTCCCGAGCATCAATCCTGGGCTGGCGATTGATTAGACACATGACAATTAACATGCTTCAATGCCCTTCTCCCATCTCATCTTTTTTTTAGACTTGACATGGTCTGGACTCTCATCTCCTTCGCTTTCTCTACTCTAGTGTCAGGAACCTTCTTTCAGTCCCTTAGATTGTCCAGGCTCCCTCTCACCATGAGGTCTTTGAACCTGTTTCCCTTCCCTCAGCACTTAGTCAACCCCTATTTATTATTTAGATCTTGGTTCCGGGGGTTACTTCTTAGGGAAGGCACCCAGGGCCTCTCTAAACTAAATCCCATGACTAGAGACTTTCAGCTCCATGAACCTCTCAACACCGCTCTTCCCTCCCATTTCCATGGCTAAGGTCACTAATTGGTAAGAATATTGCTTCTTGTGATAATGCTTTCTCTTCCCCATGAGTTTAAAATTTCCCTGATGACTGGGGTTGTGTCTGTAGTTTTGTTCCTTGTTGATTCTCTAGTTCCTAACACAGTACCTAGCATATAGCAGGTGCCGGCTAAATATCTGTTGCATGAATAAAAGAAAAATCAAAATGAATTTTTACTAATACTAAAATAAAATAATTTCTGAGAAAAAGTTTATTTCTTAAGTAGTTTATAACTTAAATGGCAGTTTTGAGTATACTGCCATATATTCCTTCTGAAATCCCTGGGGAGAAGGTAGGGAAGGAATGATTACATGCATCTTATAGAAGAAGCAGGTTCTGACAGTGTTCTGCCTACAGGCATGCATTAGGGAGGTGGCAAAACCAGTTCAAGCCCCCATCTTCTCTGACTCCAAGTCTAGAGTTCTTTTCCAACCAACAGTGTATCACAGAACAATGACAGATTTTTATGCAATTTTAATTGCTATGATCTTGTCCTAAGATCTGCCAGATCAGCAAGTAGATCTGCAGTATCTATTTGGGCATTATTTACTGGTTTTCCAGTCGATGGGGCAGAAACAACCAGCAGCAGTGACCACCTGGGGGCACATGACATGAGGGCTGTCGGGGTTGAGAGTTACCACATACATCCTGACTTATTATGTTCTTATGTGTGCCTTAGAGACACCGCTGGAAGGGGCATAATCCAAGGCGCTGTTCTAGTTAGGGAAGGAAGTTAACTCAGAGACCTTGTGAAGTCCTACAAGGATAGGTTGGAATAATTGGAAAGGGTAGGATAGAAAAAGATATCTGGAACTGAAGAAGTCAGGTGTGCTGGGCTGAGAACAAAGCCTTTCACAATTCTAAAGCTTTCCAAAATGTCATCATTTCATCCTATTTCAGAGACAACAGGATGAAACGAAGACTTCTGGGTTTTCAGCCGTTGCCACGCTTGGTTCCTGAAAGCTGTATTATAATGTGATAGCACACCGTGTGTGGGGGGAATAGAAGATCCTCTAGCCACATGATTTCTCATTTTACAGATGTGGACACAGAATGTGTCTCACTGGATCATCACAGAGCTGATGACTTAATTGCTAGCTGTGCATGAACATCAGAAGTGATACAGATCTTTCAGCTGCGGCTGCTGCTAAGTCCCTTCAGTCATGCCCGACTCTGTGCGACCCCATAGATGGCAGCCCACCAGGCTCCCCCGTCCCTGGGATTCTCAAGCCAAGAACACTGGAGTGGGTTGCCATTTCCTTTTTTAATGCATGAAAGTGAAAAGTGAAAGTGAAGTTGCTCAGTCGTTTCCGATTCTTCCCAACCCCATGGACTGCAGCCTACCAGGCTCCTTTGTCCATGGGATTTTCCAGGCAAGAGTACTGGAATTGGTTGCCATTGCCTTCTCTGACAGATCTTTCAGAGAAGGAGGTAAATCAGCTCTTAAATTTTTCTGTCATTAGATGACCTCTGAGCTAAATAAAATAATGATTTGCTTTGGTTTTAATCTTAACGAAATTAGTGAAGGCAAGGATTACATTTTTCACTGGCAAAACTAAGAATTAAGAATTGTTATTAAGAATTTGTTAAGAATTAATCTCAAGTGACCCCACAATAAATACTTTTCAGTTGAACAGAATTCCACAAGATTTCTCATTTTAGTTTTCAGCTTATTTTTGAGTTACTTTCCATTATCTTTAAGTCACTTAAAAAAAAGATACCTAGTCCCCAAAATGGAAGCTTTCAGGTTTCTAATGACCTCATTATGTAAAGATAAATAGGGTTTGAAAGAGCTTGAGTCACCTTCTGTTCCCTGCAGAGGACAAATAAATCATGTTGATGTCACCTGGACCCACTTAGGAACTCGGTGGATCTGGTTTGCTTTCTGAAGACTAACTGGTGCTGTAGGCTAATGCTCACCCCTGGTCCTGCTTTATGGGGAGTGGAAAGGTTGCACCTAGATTTTTCCTAATGGAATTAATCAGTGGAGAACCATGTTTTACGGTACGAGATACCCCTCCCCGGCTGGTAACGTGCTCCTGCTGAACCTGTTACTTCATCACAGCTGATATTTCATGCTTCCTCTATCTTTATCTGCCTCCCATGTGAAGGAGAACCAGAACATCATCTTCCCTCTGTGTGGATGAAGGTCAAACTGTGGCTATAGCCGCTGCTCCTGCTGATGGGCTGCTCTGACTAACGATGGCTAATGTTTTACAGAGAAGCGTGGAGAACCTGCCGCGTCTACCTTTTTAATGAGATCAGTGCTCACTCCTAAGTCCTTATTTTCTCCCTTTACACCTGTTCCCTTGGGGTCTCCTTCACGCTCATGGCTTTAGTTTCTGTCTGTGTGAGAATAATTGGTAGTGTTGTCTTTCTCACTCTGACCTCTATGATCTCCACTTCTCAGCCCCATGGGTCCCTTGTTTCTCTCAACTGTGACTCATTCACTTACTCATCATTAAACCAACAGCTATTGGATGAGAGCTGCAGGAACAGCACAGTGTCTGTCCGGACAGCTGACTTGCTAAGACATGGTAATAGTTGATGCTGCTGAATCTGTCACCCCTATTTCCTCTGTCCTTGCCCCCCTTTCTCCTCTTACTGTCATACTCCCCTGAGGTGAGCTTATTTATCCCCAGGGCTTCTCCTGTTTTTTAAGATTTCTAAATCTGCTTCTACCTAAATTAGCCCATCCTTCCCCTGAGGCCAAGCCCAAGCGTCCCATCGTATCTGCACTGGCCATCCTATAGGACTCCAATATAATATGTGCTAGTCTCTCTCCTGTAAAGCATGCTTTATCTTCAACAGTCCCTGAATCTATAAAAGGCACGAACAATCACCCAAGCTGGAAATCTTGGACCTGTCCCATATTAACCTTTTCCTTTCTCCTCCACAGTCCATCATTCCTGAAGGTGCCACATAACTTCCTGCCTACACTACTGTAAATTACCTCTAAAACAGTCATTCCTTTCCTTTACTCTTGTCCTCTCTAACCACCCTCTCTATTGAACAAGGACATAAGAAAAACCATAAGAAGTTTATGATTCAAACTCAGAAAGGACTCGCAGGTTTTCCTCAGGTCAGTACAGAGGCTATGATGAAATCAGAGCCCTGGGTCTGTTAGATACCACAGTCTACTCTGTGCTAACTGGAATATCAGAATATAAGTCTCTTGAGGGCATGGGTCATATTTTTACTCTGGATTGAAGAAATAATCAGAAAATAATCAGACAGGAAAAAAGCCTACCCCATGAAACATGATCATGAACAACACAAATGTTGAAAGTTTTGCAGATCATCAATAACCCAGTCACTGCCTGGAGAGTCAAGGATGTGAACCAGATACCCCTGCCCCTTTTCTCACCCTTTACAGCATCTCTGGATGTGCAGCTGTCACACCTGGGATTTGTGACTCCTCAACCTATATATTTTTAATGACATCATTCTCTCTTTAGGAAGATTAGAAAAACATGTATGCTTTCTCACTCTGATCCCTAGACCATTTATTATGTCACCTTTAGATAAAATGTTCTCGCCTTTCAAGAGTCTTCTTTACTTAAAAAAATGCTCTCCCATACTTGACCTATAAGTCTGGAGAACCATGCAGAGAGGTGTGTTTTCTTTCTTTCTTTTTAAAAGGAGTCAGCTTTGAGATTTCTGAAAATAGGAACTCTTTTCTTAAGTACTTATAAAGAGTTATAAGCTTTAAGGAAGTTATAAATGGTGGCATCACATTACGATTTAGAAGAGAAGATAACTTTCAAAAGGTCTGAGACTTTGAAGAAATAGTAACAAAGAATTTAAGGAATACATTATCAAATATTTTAAGGAATATTAATCAACAACTTAAAAACAATATTAAATATTAATAAATGTGCTGTATAATCAAAGAACACCATTTAGGGTGTGATAAAGAACCAACTTCACCAAAACCATTGAGTGTTAATGCCACAAGTCTCTCTTTTTATGATTTATGACTAATATTCTATATTGCCCCTCCTTTTTTTTTGCATTATGATGAGCACAGATAAATATATGGTATGAAAGTCACCAGAAACTGAACATAGTACTTATTCATTTTTGAACCCAATAACTGGGAAGGGATTGGATAAGTATAAAATATCACTGTTGTATGTGTCATTGTTATTGTGTATGTGCTCAGTTGGTTCAGTCGTGTTCGATTCTTTGTGACCCCATGGACTACAGTCCGCCACGCTCCTCTGTCCATGGGATTCTTCAGGCAAGAATACTGGAGTGGGTTGCCATGCCCTATTCCTGGGGATCTTCCCAACCCAGGGATCAAACCCACGTCTCCGGCATCTCCTGTATTGCAGGCAGATTCTTTACCCACTCAGCCACTGGGGAAGCCCATCATTATTATTAAGTCTATTCTTATCACAACCACTGCTTTCCAGGCATTTAGAATACTATTTTAAAACAAAATTGTCCCCACACCTTTTAAGCTGACAAAAACTTGGTACAATTGACATGCAGAAGCAATGGCCCTCTGTATGTTTACCAACTCTTGATTTAAGGTCATATAAAGCCCCAGACTGCCTGAGTCAAAAGCAATATTATACAAATACTGAGCTTCTCGTTCTCAATTACTGAAGAAGAAAGAGTAGACATTTCACTGTGAAACAGAAGCGCTTGTTTGGTTGGTATTTTTATGGTTTTGGATCGTTCTGCTTCATCTAGGGGGTGGAGCAAAAAACAGGGCAATTTATACAGGAGCAAAATAAATAATTACTCTTTCCTTAAAATAGTTAGAATGAAAGTCTTTACCCAGACACAACTTCTAATGTGAATTATTATTTTGTGTGGGCAAGAGAGAGTGATCTCCCTTCATTATTCTTCATAATCCTTTTCATTTTACAGAAAGAGTAATAAATACACTTTTTGGCTTTATTTCATCCAGTATGTTTTTTTTTTGCGTGGAAGTGTATTAGTAAGTAATTGCATAGTGTTCCTTCTTTTGCCTTGTTTCAAGAGTCTCAATTCCAGAGTCAAAGCCTCATGGTAAGTTTCTGGAAATTTACCAGCTCTCTATGTGTGACTCAGTTTCAAGTCACCACACTGCAAGTCATGCCAGGATGTCCTCCGGACCCTAGCCTATCATCTCCAGCTGGGTAACAGGTCTACTTTCCTTCTCTGCTCACTTCCCACTTACTAAGAACCAGCTCAGCTGGCACAGGCCAAGCACATGTCCTGGAAACAAATGACCTACTGGTCTGCGTTTCTGAGGATGGCATCCCTCAAGTCCCTTTTTAGGATGTTCCACTATTACTCTAAAACACAATATTGGGACTTCTCTGGTGTCCAGTGGCTAAGACTCTGAGCTCCCAATGCAGGGGGTCTGGGTTCAATTGCTGGCCTGGGAACTAGGTCCCACATGCTGCAACTGTGAGTTCAAGTGCCACAACTAAAGATCCTGCATGCCCATTGAAAACAGAAGATCCCGCATGCTACAACTAAGACCTGGCACAGCCCCTTAACGCCTCCCCCTAAAACCAATCCTGACTACTCACCCAGAAACCAACTGTCAGGCCACAGCAGACCTCTGGCTTGAATTCTTTCCCCTCTGCTTTCTGAGATTTCAACTTCTCGTTTACCCTCACCAGCAGGCTTTCTTGTCAGCCCATCAGGAGGAACACTGTGCCTCTTATCATCAAGAGACTCAGTCCAGACAGCAGTCTGGTGAAGACCCTTTCCACACCAATTTTCTTAGCATTTATAAAAAGAATAGTTACTAAAAAATACTTTTTGAGCACTTACTATGTGTCTGGATCCAAATGTTCATCTCTCTGCACCACAGAGTTTTAGAAGTAGAGCTATTTTAGGGCACAGTTCCTAAAGCGGAACAGCCTAATTGGTTGGGGTAAGACTGCTTCAAAACCAAATCCATATTTGATGAGGGCTGACCAGAGAGGCTAATTTCTTCTCGAACACCCTGACCTACAAAGCATTCTGGGCAATGGCTTCATTTTTATCATAGTCCACTCTTCTCCATGTGACTAAAATATTTCTAGAGAAATTAAAATTCTTTTAGTTCTTTGAGTGTCCAGTGGCAGATCTTGGTTTCTGCACAAATCATGGGGGCACTGTTCACATGATAGAAGGTCTAACATAAGACAGTGCTTCTCAAACATCTCTGACAAATGACCACTAAAAAAAGAATTTAATCCACCAAAAATTTATTAGAAAATTAAAATTAAAAAATACAAGGGCCTTGTAAAAATATTTGCTTCAATAGACATAAAATTATTTGAGTTAGTTTGCTATTAACAAGTTTTAAATGCTCATTTCATTTCCTCGCATCTTTTTTTAAGCTTCCAGATGATACTGGTCCATGGTGTATATTCTAACACTCACAGGTCTGGGACACAGATTCTATGTGAATGGTGCTCCCTAGCTTGTCCAGGCGAGGTCCTGCCTGGCCTCCGGCATTTTGAGTTTAACTGTCTGTCAGAGAACGAGGAGAAGAAGTGTAAGATGTATATAAAAAAGACAAAAAGAAGGGGGGTAGCAACAACTTCTCACAGAGACGTTGGTATGGTAGGCAAATTAATTGGTGATACACAAACACAGGGCTTCACTGTCCTTATTTCAACTTTATACCTGAGCCTTTCACCATCTTAAAGCTGGGACTTCACATCCATGCTAATTAGTGATCTGATACCACCTCCAGAGAACGAGACTTTTTTCAGTTAATTCAGATATTCTGGCCAAAGTCCAATTTGGGTAATTGCTTCTGTCTACGTGAATGTCTCCCACTACTGAAATTATACTTTCCTTGCTAAACTACTGTGTAACATCACATTCTGCCTTTGAATAGCTGCCATCATAAACTTTAGAGGTAAAGTTTATGCCAGGTAAAACAATTAAAAAAAAATGCTGTTATGTATGTGTCTTCCTCTGCAAGGTTTACAAACATTAAAGTGGCTTTTCCAGGGAAAAACTGTTAACTCAATGCACAGTTAAGACTTCTATCAGAACAGGAATTTGACTGGATGTTTACATGCAAGGCTGGAAGATCAGAGAACCTAGTCTCCTGTAAATGAGGACATGTAAATATCAAAAACTGCGGACCCTGGAGAGGCATGGTCAAATGCACTGGTTTAAAAATCAGCCTATAGTTTGATTACAGATATTTTGTGGGATACCATTATTAAAAAGAGAGACTTAAAAGATCTTTTAGAAAAGTTTAGGACAGAAGTCTATTTATTTAAGGCTTCCACCTCTCTGCACAGTTTTGGTCTTATTCTTTTCTTGTACAGTTGGTGTAAAAAGGGCTATAAAAGTATAACTGAATATTCATTGAAAAATAAAAATAGACTTCTTAGCTACTTCCCCCCCTCCTTTTTTTCTGAATCTAATTTCACATTGTTGCCAGAGCCATTTTCCTAACACATGTTCATCACATAATTCCCTGATGAAACATCTACATTTGTTCATCGTTTCCAATCAGAACAAGTCTTGGCTTTCCTGCTGGGTCAGTAAAGCCCTGCAGCCTCTGTCTCTGTTTCACTGACCCAGCATTACCTCTGATTACTTCCCAGCATGAACTTTCACTGGAGCTGGGCTGATCCCCCAAAGTCCCCCTAACTGACTGTAGGTTTTCTCATCTCTAAGCTCTCATGGCTAACAAAGCTGTTCCATGTGGGAAGTCTCTTTCCTCTTTCTCTGCCCTTAGCCTTAAATCCTTGTCCATCTTCAGTCTTACTTTCAGGTAATTCTTTTCCTTAAGTCCTCTAGCTTTTATTTGTACCCCAGGATTTATATTTTTTAAGTAAATATAGCCTGTATTCTATCATTTCTTGGTTGTTCTGTGTGTTTTAGCTCCATCTCTGTAATGAAATGAGGTAGATCTCACAGGGAGACACCATTTTCTCTTTCACATGGTGTGTAAAGCCCGGCTAGCCCTCCTCCCTCCCTCCGACTTGGCACTGCCACTGCTCTCCCGTCACCTCTGAAGGTGTGCCAGAGAAGCACTGCAACAACTTCTTACCCAGGTGCCTTTAAAAATCCTTAAGAACAAGCATCACTAGTCACTGTGAATACCTAGATCAGAGGCTGGTCAACTTTGTTGGTACGGGGCCAGATAAATATTTCAGGCTCTGCAGGCTATGTGGTCTTTGTTGCAATGATTCAGCTCTGCCACTTCAGCAAGAAACTGGTCAAAGATGGTGCAGAAACAAATAGATATGTCTGCGTTCTAACAAAATTTTATGGACCTTGAAATCTGGATTCCATATAATTTTTACATGTCAAAAACAGGCTTCTTATTTCGACATTTTTAAACAGCTGAAAATGCAAAAACTGGATTTAACAAAATGTACTCAAGTGATCACTTTGCAATATATACATATATAAAATCACAATGTTGTACATCTTTAAGTTACACAAGGTTATATATCAATTGGAAGTGAAAGTGTTAGTCACTTAGTAGTGTCCAATTCTTTGTGTCCCCATGGATTGTAGCCTGCCAGGCTCCTCTGTCCATGAAATTCTCCAGGCAAGAATACTGGAATGGGTAGCCATTCCCTTCTTCAGGAGATCTTCATGACCCAGGGATAAAACTCAGGTGTCTGAGCCACCAGGGGAGTCCACTATATGTCAATTATAACTCAATAAAGCTGGAAAAAATTAAAAAAAACTATTCTTAGCTCAAGTGTAGACCAAATTTGGTTGGTGTGTCATAGTCTGCTGACTCCTGGTCTTGATCTTTGTTCCCAAAGTTACACTTCTTAGACTACCAGAATCAGAATCGTCCTGGGCCTGGAGTTCATAGAAAATAGAAATTCCGGACCCAGTGAAGCAGAATTCTGATCACATTAAAGAAACTAACAAAGAGCTATGAATTGCCACATCTACAGTGGCTAAAATGTTTTAACTTTTTGAGTCAGTACTGGGGAGCCAGGGAGTGAAATTCTAACAGGAAGAGGGGAGTGACAGAACAGGCTCCTTAGGAATCGATTTTATAATACTTGGAACCAAAGGGGTGAATACCAACAACAGGAATTCTATGCTTTTAATCAGCATTTTAGTTTCTTTTCAGATGCAGAAAATTAAAAACCTGGGATTCTGAGTGTTTGCATTCAAAATGCATGCTATTCAGAATATCAGTAGATGTAGCAAATTTTTATTTAACTTGAACTCAGTAAAAATAGAAGTGTATTCATGGGGAAGAAAATAAATTCATACTCCTTATTAAATATAATGTGTATGAGACTAAAATGTAAAAAGAAAATATTCTTTATGTTTCTGCCCCCAAAGAAAGCCTCTGTTGCTCAGGCCTTTGCTATTGATGGCAAATTCAGGAGAGATAATTTTTTCTTTATCAGCAATCTGTTCTGAAGGGCAGATACAATGTATTTCTCAAGGCTTTATATAAAATCACTTAACACACTGGATTAAGCAAAAAAGCATCTTCGAGGAAGAACTATCTGGAAAACTGTGCCCACAGGGGCCCTTTGCCAGTGCCAATCAATTGAGGCTAGAATATGACCCACCTGAGAAGAATAAGTCTGGTAGTTTCTGATCTATGCACAGACCATCATTATCTATATTTTGCAAATTATCCCAATTCTAAAGGTAAGGAGTGGGATGGGAAAAATGAGGACTTCTAACTTCCAACATTGGCCAAAATTTCGTGAGTAGCTCTTCTATGTCAGGTGCTGTGAGAAGCACTTTTTATGGATTTTCTTGTTTAATTCTCACAACAAACACATGGGTTGCTACATTTTACAGGTGAGAAAACTGAGTTTTGGAGATCTAAAGGAACATGTCCAAGACCCCACAGGTCAAGTTAAGATCTAGATTCATGCTTAAGGCCTGTGCTACTAACAACTATCCTGGGCCACCTCCCAGCACCATCACACTGAAATGAAACCAGGCTTTGGTGGGGTTTGCTTCACTCTAGATGGGGTGGAAACCAGAGGCAGGGCTGTGTGCAGACTCTGGACAAATGGCTAAGCCACCTGACAAACAAGCAATCACTCTGGTGTGGGCTTGTGCAAGGTCAGGAGAAGGCAACCCTATTGTCTTGCTAGGACAGCTCTGTGTCACCTTGCCAAGGATGGGGACAATGTCTTTTCTTCTTATGTAATGTTTGAGAACCAGCGAGCCAAGTTTCCATTAGGAAGAGACAATAACAGCAAAGCAGGCTCCTTGGGAATACGTCTATCTTACAAGACCTGCACCCAAAGAGAAGGACATCCACAGGGGCCACAGTGCATATTTCTTTGGAGAGGGAGCCCGGATTCTGGCAGGCTTCCTAGGTGGCGCTGGTGGTAAAGAGACACAGGAGCTGCCTGCCAGTGCAGGAATTGTAAGAGATGCAGGTTCAAGTTCTGGGTCAGGACGACCCCCTAGAGGAAGAAATGGCAACCCACTCCAAAATTCTTGCCTGGAGAATTCCATGGACAGAGGAGCCTGGTGGGCTATAGTCCATGGGGTCACAAAGAGTTGGACATGACCTAAGTGACTTAGCACGCATGCACTGGACTCTGGAGAAATGGGCAAGGACATCAGATGAAAGCTGTGATTCCAGACATAGATTTTTCTGAGCTGAGGGTCCACCAACATCTAGTGAACAGAGACTGGTGATCCACAGAAAAAACAATTATTTGCACATGGCAGTGTTTAATGTGCCTAAATTAACTGCTGGAGAACTGCTCAGATCAACACATACTTTTTTTTTTCCTTTGGTCTTTATTAATTTCCCAAGTTGAAGATTAAGTTTGGTTCAGGGGAACAGCAGTGGGACGAATGAGACCAAACCCTGTGCCCATCTCCTCATGCCTGATGAAGCAGCATGGCATCCTTCCTAAAAGGTGAGACTGCTGCTTTGAATTAAAGAATTTTCAGACATTTCAGGTTTACAGTACCATGCTACTTTTTGGATATAACCATAACAATTGAAAATATAACTACATCAGCAGACGAATGGATAAGAAAGCTGTGGTACATATACACAATGGAATATTATCCAGCCATTAAAAAGAATACATTTGAATCAGTTCTACTGAGGTGGACGACACTGGAGCCTATTATACAGAGTGAAGTAAGCCAGAAGGAAAAACACCAATACAGTATACTAACGCATATATATGGAATTTAGAAAGATGGTAATGATAACCCTGTATGCGAGACAGCAAAAGAGACACAGATGCATAGAACAGTCTTTTGGACTCTATGGGAGAGGGCAAGGGTGTGATGATATGGGAGAATGGCATTGAAACATGTAAATTATCATATGTGAAATCAATCGCCAGCCCAGGTTTGATGCATGATACAGGGTGCTCAGGGCTGGTGCACCGGGATGACCCAGAGGGATGGAATCGGGAGGCAGGTGGGAGGGGGTTCTGGAAGGGGAACACATGTATACGCATGGCAGATTCATGTCAACGTATGGCAAAACCAACACGATAATGTAAAGAAAATAAGTTAAAAAAATATGTATAACTACACATGGTATGTAGAGCCATTTTCATACCATACAATTTTCAAAGGACAGGAGTGATAAGCACAATTTCTGATCACTTCTTTTGGCAACAAGATTTTATTTCTCTGTTAGAATTAACGTTGTTTAAGCATTTGACAAGAAGTGGATATGAGTTTCTTTTGCTGGTCCTTTTTTAGCAAATGTACCACTTATAAAGAAACTTTATGTTACATATGTGAAGTACAGATCACATTTTCCATCTATCAATCAAATTCCTGTTTTTAGTAAATAATTTCCCAATTTTCTGGAGTAAATTTAAATTCTAGGTTCTCAAGCAAAATATCAAAAAGGGTCTTTTTATTCAGTGCGACTTTCAGAGGCAATTTGGTTTAAAAAGGAACAGTTGGGAGGCCCCTGATCCCTTCATCCGACGCCAGCTCAGATCTGTGCATCTCTTGGTTTGAGTGAAAACCCTGAGCAGGACTCTCCCGTGGGCGTGGCTGTCTCAGGAGTTCACCTGCTCCGAGATTCCTTCTGTATTTTCCCCAGGCAGTCTTTCAGTGTGTTAAGACACGTGCCTCACAAAGGTCATTAACCAATTTTCATAAACTCCTGTGGTTCAGGGACATTTGTTGAAGTTTTCTTAGGAGTCTTTGGGGAGGTCTTTTATCAGTTTGGTGTAAATCTCTTCTAACAAATTAGGAGATGCTGTCACTAGGCCAGGATCAACCATTCCACAGATAAAATTGCACATTTGAGGAAGCAAATTTTAATTTGAATATGAATCTCCTGGGAGATGTTGTTAAAATTCAGAATATGAGGTTTGAGGTGGGACATGAAATTACAGGGTCTCAGAGGTAACGGGGAGGGCAGTCCTCAAGCACATTCTGAAGAGCAAGGTGCTTGCTGCTTTCAGGTTACCTGAGAAGTCAGCAGGCTCTGCCAGTGGCTGAAAGAACCAAGGCAACATGTACAGAGACGATCCCTGGTTATGGCAGTCAGGATATTCTTCAACAGAAATACTACTAATTGGCATTTTGGATGACATTTTTGGACGTGTATGCCTATCCTTTACAGCAGTAGCTTTAGCATTCCTGGCCACTGGGTACTAAATGCCAGAAAGGGCCTAGTGGTTATGGAAACTGATTAAGAAAAGTAGGCTTAACAACAAACAGAAATTCAAGTCATGTATTCTTGAAGTTAAAATTGCAACAAAAGTTAATGGCTTATTCCAGCAGACAAGCACTCTAACACTTTCATGTATCCTTAAACATTTGTTGAACAAATCTGGTGACTTCTTCCACTAACATAACTGCGACTTTCTTCAAAATAGTGTTCCTCAAGTTGCTCACTTGGATGACAAAGTTCTCTCTCCTTCTGCTCTCCTGTAACATCATAAGACCTCCTTTCCCATCCCAATCCTTTTCCCTTTGATGAACACAGAGCAATTCTATGTGCTAAGGAAAATCTGTAATTTGGATTATGATGAACACCAATGTGATGGAAGTCCAGCTGTTGACTGATGAGTACTTGCCTTCTTTGAGCCTGCAGTGCAGGTCTTATAAATAAAATTTAAACTGAGTTTTATTTCAAACTCTGATTCTGAGGACTTTTTCTCATAAAATGGTCTGAAAATGACCCTGTACCAATACACTCTTGGAGACAGGAGTGGATGAGACAGACTCCAATGGGGACCACTGTTAGAAAATCACAAGAGAAAATCCACACAGGAGAAAAGGAGGGAACAAGAAATCCTGTTTTATTATACTGTTGGAAAGCATGTAGCTTCAAACAATATTGGTAAGCAAACTCACGACCTCAATAGCCTTTTTTGAACCAAGGGCATATCTGTTAAATAGCTGAATGCTATTGGCTAAATGCTACTAGGTGTATATGTAGAAATCATGTCTTCTTGCTTGTATCTTCTGTTAAAAGGATGATCCTTAGTTTATGAAAAAAATAGAAGTTAAAAGGAAAAGTGTGATTGTGTTGCTGAATTTGTATCTATTTTTAGAATAGTATTATAATTAGACTAACAGAAGAAGTTTTAATACATAAGAATAGTATACTAAATTTATTCATTTTTCACAATATGTGTAAGCCAGGCTGTTTGAAGCAATAAATGATTCCCTTCACTATGCCAAGAAAATGACGTATGGATTATTAACAGAGTTCAACTGACCAACCTGTGGACTAGCAGTCCATTTATAATTGATTAAAGGGCATGATGGCTCTTTCAACCTGGAAGGAATAATGTGTCTTCCTGGGATTCTCCTGATAAATTCTGAAAAGGGATAATGGTAACTCCAATGCCATGACTTCACAGAAAATTTTGACCTGATGTATTTATAAAGCTTCCAAGGGAAAAGAAGAAGACTGGGAGAGTCATCCTAGAAGATGTAATAGCTGATCTTAATTCTCAAGGGTAAAGAAGAATTTGAAAAAAAAAATAAAGCCCCAAAACAGAAGGTATCTTTTATGTAGAAAGAAATAATTTTTTATGACAATGAATAATAAAACAATAGTTTTATGTTGCTAGGAGGATATAAATTCCATGAAGCCAGGTGTTTTAAATCTGTTTTGTACATTGCTGTATGATAGAATTTTAAATAGTGTCTGAAACATGGCAGATGTTATTTGTGGGATGAATAATGTGACATGAAGCTAAAGAAGTTGGTATGGACCAATTGATGAAGGATTTGTATGTAAGACAGAGAGCTAGTTTTGGTTCTCTAGCGATCGTGGAGAAGCACAGGAGGGCATTAAGAGGGAACATAAAACCATAAAATTCAGTAAGATCATGTAGGTGGCTGTGATGGTGGTAAAGCTATAAGGTTAAGAACAAAAGTATTAAAAAGAACAGAACCTGGGAAATTTCAGTTTTTGAGGGATGAACAAAGAAATAGGATTCATTCAAGGAGTCTGAGAAGAAACAGAGAACTGGAAAACAGCTAGAAGAGACTCGGGAGGAGAGATTCTGAAAGAAATAAGAAGTATTCACCTGACACATAGGAAGCCACTGTTAACATTAGATCATTTTCAGTAGTGTAATGGGGAGGGAAGTCAGAAGGCAGTAGGTCAAAAGGTACTGGGACAGTGAGAAAGTGCAGATGTTAAGTAAAGCCTATTCCTCCAGGAAAATTATCTTAAATGACTTATGGAATAAGGTGGGATGTATGTCAACACATACAGGGATGATATTTCAAAAAAACTGTCTGAAAATTAAAGAAAAGAGAAAGAACCATGGCTGTAGGGTAATGCAGAATTAAGAAAAGGTTCTTGCAGACGTATAGAACAGACTCGTGGACTCTGTGGATGAGGGCAGGGGTGGGATGATTTGGGAGAATGGCACTGAAACATGTTAAGTATCATATGTGAAATCAATCATCAGCCCAGGATTGTTGCTCGGGGCTGCTGCACCGAGATGTCCCAGGGGGAGGGAGTCGGTGGGGAGGAGGGAGGGAGGTTCTGGAGGGGGAATATATGTACACCCATGGCGATATGTCATTGTATGGCAAAACCAATAAAAAAAAAAGGAAAAAAAAATTCCAAAAAAATAAAAGAAAAGAAAAGGTTCTTAAAGTATGAGATAAATTCCAGTAGGTATAGAGGCTAACGGTAAGATGCCCAAGGAAAAGTTGTAATAATGTCCATGATAAAAGGTGTGAATGAAGCTATTCTCTGAATGGATAGTGGTAGCTTCTTTCAAGAGCAAGGTGAAGCTGGTGGCTTTGAATAGAGGATATATAAAGAAAATCCAGAGGTGAAGAAGAAAGAATGGGCCTATGTAAGCTGGTTTCTGAGAACTGAGAGAAGAACTTATCTATATACGCTTAGAATGATGAATATTAGATTAGGTTCAGCTAAATGTGGATCTAAAGAATGTATTTAATGGTACAAATGTTTTCATTTTCATTTGAGTTTCTTTATATAGGAGTGGGGATTTATATGCCAAGTGGTAAGGTATTCCATATGGGATTTAGCAGACCCCTAAACTTATGTTAGATTGTTGGCATATGTGGTCTGGGTAGGTTTTAAACATAGGAAAAATATATACAGCTAAAATGTAATATTCATCATAAGTTTATAACCATTTAGCTGAACTGGATTCATCTATGCTTCCCCTGGGCTTCCCAGGTGGCGCCAGTGGTAAAGAACCCACCTGCCAATGCAGGAGACATAAGAGACACACGTTCAATCCCTGGAGGAGGGCACAGCAAAACACTCCAGTATTCTTGCCTGGAGATTCCCATGGACAGAGAAGCCTGGCGGGCTACAGTCCACAGGGTTGCACAGAGTCGGACACGACTGAAGCAACTTAGCACATGCTTCCCTCACTACATTTCATTCCATATTTTAAGTGGATGTCAGTCTGGTGCAACTCTCCCCAGTCTACCAATAGAAGATGCTTTGTAACATAAAACTGTTTCTGAACTGAAATAATATTCTAATGCTCATTAAAACTCACTCTCCTGGAAATGTAAAACCGATTTATCTAATGCACTACAAAATTCTCCATAAATGTACTACACATTGTGAAATAATGTTAATTAGAAGGAGAGGCAAAATAATACATTTTCTTTAAATTTTGGGGCAATTATCATAACTCCCATTAATATGGTATAATAACTATAATTATTATCATTTGTACTTTGATAGAATTTATATTCATTAAAAGTCTATATTTGTATTCTGAAATATGAAAAAATGAACACATTACAATGTTTTATAGCAAGATAATGATGTAGGTGATTTCATTAATTTATTCAACAAGAGCCTATATGCAGGCGTTATGATTCAGCAGTCTTCATGACAAGATTTTCTAAGTTTACCGTCCGGAATTCTCTTGCACAGAACTTTAATTACACTCAGTCCACCTAATTTTCTGCTCTCATGCATAAGCAACTAGCACTCTAGGGAGTGAGCACACTTTTGACATGATCAGCATAATTTTCTATATATAATATATTACATTATAGCGGCAAAGAGTGGGGAATGTGTGTGTGTGCATGTGCGCTGGTTACTTATTTTAAGATATATAAAATCAGGGGACTTTGAAACTTACTCAAGTAAGCTTATTGTATACTGGTCATTTTTAGATTCGCGTTTATAACCTTTTTAAAATAAGTCTTAATGAAAAGACCCTAATATTCTCTCCTCTCACACAAAAATAATTTGTATGAACTGATCGAACATATTCTACATAATAGAAAATGTTATCACCTTTCTGTAGTTTCTGAATCATTGGCTATAGCCATCCTCACTTTTTCCCTTCTTTTGTCTGAAATTTCTCAAAATCCCTAATTCTACCATTGCCAAATTTTGTAGAAGGTTAGTAAATGTTTGGCTTGTAAACTCATGGAAATTATGAGAGTGGAGTAGAAGGAGGCAGGAGATATGTTTAGAGATATCACATGAAAAATAAAACTATTTTTCACAGTTCCTTCCTCCTGGAGTCCTTAGCTAATGAATGAATGCACAGTTATAGCCAAGTAAGCTCATGATTCAGAAACACTGAGAATTGTAGAGTTTGTGGGAAAATATGGACATTACAGATTCTTCTCAATTTATAAACGGAGCTGGTACCCAAAGAACTTAAGTGACACATTCAACAGGTTATATTAGAAGCCTGGTATGTTGATTCTAGTTACATGAGCTTTTTTCATCATTTAAGGCCAGTAAGCCTGTTTTTGTTTTTTTTCTGAGTGAAGATGTTGTATGACAGATTTTATAGTCATATAACTCACACAGCTGGTGGATTTATTTACAGGATTCACCTGTTATTACCCATTAGGTTTTAAGTAAGCTCCCTAAGATCAAGGACTTATTCTGTTTACTAGATGTCCCCATATTTAGAACAGCACCTGCGACACTTGCGAACTAAATAAAGAGGGGGAAGGAAGACAACTTAGGTAAAGGTTTGGTGCATGACCAAAGAGAAAGGAGAGATGCTAAGGTTGCTTAAAAGCCTAGATAGGAGAAAATAATAGTTTTGTCCATTTTAGTACACTCAGCTGCATCATTTGACCCACACATGCATGTTCCTATTTTTTTTTTTTATGACTGTCCTTCTCTTCCTAATGTCAAAGTAGAATAAAATAACATGTATACTCGCCAAGCTCTGAGGAAACAGTAGGGGAAAAAGATACAGTCCCTGCTTTGGAGGGAAATTAGCTAGTATTTTTTAAAAAATCAGTAGTTTCCCTGAATTGGCATTTCCATAAATCTCCATTAGTGCAATTATTTATATTTATACTGGTGAATGTGGGACTATAAATCTTAATACACCCTTTATGTGCATGAGCATGCTCAGTCGTGTCCAATTTTGTGACCCCATGGATTGTAGCCTGCCAGGCTCCTCTGCCCATGGGATCTCCTAGGCAAGAATACTGAAGTGGGTTGCCGTTTCCTTCTCTAGGGGATCTTCCCAACACAGGGATCCAATCTATGTCTCCTGAGCTTCTTGCATTGTCAGGTGGATTCTTTACCATTGAACCACCTGGAAAGCCCCTTTCTGGGCATGTAGGGTAACTCGAATTAGAAAATAGGGTAAGAAATGGTAAATACTAAGTCACAATAACTAAATTATATCTTGTCACAGGTAGACTGTATTCACCATCTACAGACCTTTTGTCCATTCTTCCATTTATATTTAGAAATGGCCAGATATGTTTTTAAAGAAAACAAATTGATACATTAAGTTGATTATTTAATTGATATGTATATATGGGTTAGGGCAGCGTGGGATAATTTTTGTATGAAATAGAGTCTGCAGTTTTAAAATCTATATTTTATAGTACTTGAGCTTTATGATGAAAAGTTAAAAAAGTCATTCATCTCCAAGAATCTCCTAGATATGATGAATGTCATCTCCTACTTCATAAGCCCTAAATGAAAAGCTCAAATGGTAAAGAATTTGCCTGCAGTGTGGGAGACCCAAGTTTGATTCCTAGGTCTGGAAGATCACCTGGAAAAGGGCATGGCAACCCACTCCAGTATTCTTGCCTGGAGAATTCCATGGACAGAGGGGCCTGGTGGGCTACATCCATGGGGTTGCAAAGAGTCAGACACGACTAAGCAACTAACCCATACATATAAAATATTAAGCAGTATAGCAGCCCTCCCCTACTTTTGGAACCTACCACAGAACTAACTTGGACACAACATAAACAGGGATGCTAGTTCTTAGTGATAAACACTTGATCTCACATGAGTTGAATGGCAAAAAATAAAGATAATTTAGGGTAATTATGGGGCTTCCCAGGTGGCGCTAGTGGTAAAGAATACACCTGCCAATGCAGGATATGCAAGAGACATGGGTTTGATCCCTAGGTTGGGGAGATCCCCTGGAGAAGGAAATGGCACCTGACTCCAGTATTCTTGCCTGGAAAATTCAGTGGGCAGAGGAGTCTGGTGGGCTACAGTTCATGGGACCACAAAGAGTCAGACATGACTGAGTGACTGAGCACAGTTCAGTTCAGTTCAGTCTCTCGGTCGTGTCTGACTCTCTGCAATCCCATGGACTGCAGCACGCTAGGCCTCCTTGTCCATCACCAACTCCCGGAGTTTACTCAAATTCATGTCCACTGAATCAGTGATGCCATCCAACCATCTCATCCTCTGTCATCCCCTTCTTCTCCTGCCTTCAGTCTTTCCCAGCATCAGGGTATTTTCTCACGAGTCAGATTTTCACATCAGGTGGCCAAAGTCTTGGAGTTTCAGCTTCAGCATCAGTCCTTCCAATGAATATTCTGTACTGATTTTCTTTAGGATGGACTGGTTGCATCTCCTTGCTGTCCAAGGGACTTTCAAGAGTCTTTTTTAACACCACAGTTCAAAAGCATCAATTCTTCCACACTCAGCTTTCTTTATAGTCCAACTCTCACATCCATACATGACTACTGGAAAAACCATAGCCTGGACTAGAAGAACCTTTGTTGACAAAGTAATATCTCTGCTTTTTAATATGCTGTCTAGGTTGGTCATAACTTTTCTTCCAAGGAGCAAGGGTCTTTTAATTTTATGGCTGCAGTCACCATTTGCAGTGGTTTTGGAGCCTGCCAAAATAAAGTCTGTCACGTGTTTCCACCATGAAATTCCAGATGTTCAAACCAGATTTAGAAAAGGCAGAGGAACCAGAGATCAAATTGCCAACATCCGTTGGATCACTGAAAAAGCAAGAGAGCTCCAGAAAAAATCTGCTTCTGCTTTATTGACTATGCCAAAGCCTTTGACCATGTGGACCACAACAATCTCTGGAAAATTCTGAAAGAGATGGGAATACCAGACCACCTGGCCTGCCTCTTGAGAGATCTGCATGCAGGTCAGGAAGCAACAGTTAGAACTGGACATGGAACAACAGGCTGGTTTCAAATAAGAAAAGGAGTACGTCAAGGCTGTATATTGTCACCTTGCTTATTTAACTTATATGCAGAGTACATCATGAGAAACGCTGGGCTGAAAGAAGCACAAGCTGGAATCAAGATTGCCAGGAGAAATATCAATAACCTCAGATATGCAGATGACACCACCCTTATGGCAGAAAGTGAAGAAGAACTAAAGAGCCTTTTGATGAAAGTGAAAGAGGAAAGTGAAAAAGTTGGCTTAAAACTCAACATTCAGAAAACCAAGATCATGGCATCTGGTCCCATCCCTTCATGGCAAATAGATGGGGAAACAGTGGAAACAGTGACAGACTGAGCACGAGTAATTATAAAAGGAAAACTTTCCTTCCTTGGAATATTTACCATCTCACAGTACATACAAATAAATGCATTCTACAGGTTCAAACATGAAAAAGGTTTTGTTTCTATGAGACCAAAACACTGATGCTGATTTCTCCCCAACACATCAAGAAAAAAAAAATTAAGTTTTTCCTTTTTTCCTGTTGATTTGAAAGGTTATGTAAACTCAAAATATTTGATACTGTTGCCAATCCATTGTTAAATTCTGAGCCCTATCTTACTCAGCACTTGATATAATTGTTCACATTTTCCATCTTGAAAAATTTTTCTTCATAGGACCACCAGTACCCCTATCTCACAAGTCATCCTTTCTTAACATTTGGCTGCTCACTCTTCCTCTTCATGATGTTCCAGGCCTCACAAGTTGGATGTTCCAGGCCTCAGTCCTCAGAATGCTTCTGTTCTTTACTCATATTCAAGCCCTAGGTGTTCTCATTCAGTATCCAGCTTTAAATATCCTCCACACACCAGCCATCACCACTTGGAAAGCTAAAAGGAGTCTCAAGTTTAGCATGCCCCAAACTGGATTCTCGGTTTCCCTGCAGCCCTGCATGAGCATTTCCATCCATCATACTCATCATGCCCAGTTGGTTAAGTCAAAAACTTTATAGTCTTTTATTCTTCTCTTTCTTGAATATTCCGTATCAAATCCATTAGCAAACCCTATGACCCTTCCTTTGAAATATATTCAGAATCCAATTCTTACTGCCTCCACTCCTATCATCCTTTTCCAGCCTTCTCATCTCTCCTTGCATTGCTGTGAAAGCCAACATCTTTGTCTACCAACAGCTTATTCTCAATGCAGCGGCCACAGTGAGTCTCTTAAATCTTATATCACATCCCTCCTCTGCACAAACACTCCAAAGGCTTCCCATTTCACTCAGAAGTAGAATCTAAAGTCCTTCCTATGGCCCATGGCTACATAAGGCTCTCCATTATCTGCCTCTCTACAGACCCAACAATCTGTCTGACCTCAGCCAATACTGCATCTCTTCCCTACTCAGCTGACACGAGCTTCCTTGCTATTAGTTGTCTACACCAAGTACAGTGCCTCAGGGCCTTCCCTCTGCCCAGAATGTTCTTCCCTGGATATCCACACGGCTGCTCCCTTGCTTTCTTTAGATCTTTGCACAGATGTCTTTCCCTGACTACTGTTTCTAAAAGAGAAGTTTCTTCTTTCCCCACCATTCTCCTTTCTTTTACTCTGTTTCTCAGTTTTTCTTCATTCTTATCCCTAACATATATATTTTTCTTTTTCTTTATTACCTAATCCCTGCAAGAAGATAAGCTTCTTGAGGCAGGGACTTAGTTTTGATTACTGATATATTTCTAGCACTTAGACCAGTGCTGAGCACACAGTAGGTTCTCAATAAATACTTAAGTGAATAAATAAATCCAATATATCTAAGCAAAAGCCATCAAAGCTTGATGTCCATAAAATTTTGGGAAGCTGAAATAATGTAAAACTCACAATACAGCAGTCAGAAAACAGATTTGAGTTCTCTTTTTGCTACCTGTAAGTGGTATGACAACTCTACAAATATTCTCACCATTCTGTCTGTCTCACTCCAAGGGTCACCTGTGCGACAAGGTTCATGTTTGGTGTATAGATTGTGACATCCGTGACATTTTCCACATTATGATGAGGTACCCTGTCACTGATGTTTATTCATATTTCTAAATTTAGGGACCATAAATTGTCCATCCCTCTGTCTACACATGCATTCACTGAATTTGAGCCAGTTACTTAACACTGAGTCTAAGTTTCTTTACTTATGAAAGTTGATTTAAGGAGGGAAATGTGAGGAGACCTCGTGAACTTTAAAACATATACTAACTGCTTAAGTGTACCTGAAAAGCTTGAAATGAGTCATATTACAATACCATATTATAAAAGAGATTTCATCTCACACTTTGGCATAATTGATAGTTATAATCCCTGATGTGTAGGTCAAGGTACAGGCAGCATATTAGAAATATAAAGGGCAGAGTATCTATTATGTGTGTGACCCCAAACCATCCCCTTATTCCTGGACACACAGGAACACAGCATGTCCCAGCTTCTGATGGTTAATGGGGCCAAAACTGAGTTCTGGTCAACTAACTGTAGGAGAAAGTGATACACACACCTCATGGGGCTGGGTCCACGGCCGCCTGCATGATCCTCTGTTCTTTTGTTTGTGCTTTATCTGCCAATGGGTTAGAGAGGACCCGGTGGGGGGCTTCAAGGCCTTAATGCATGAACACGGGAGAAGAAGCCTGGTTCCCTGAGCCACTGTATGGAGGATAGTCGCCCAGAAGACCTGGGATTCAGGACTGTGTAGTGCTGGAAACCATATAAGTGAGAAATAGACTTTTATTGAGCTTTTGAGGTCCAGGGCATATTTGTTAATACAGCAGCCAGTAAGCCACGGTCATTCACACCTCATGATATGGATTTGTTTTTTGTTTGTTGTGTCATGTTAAAAATGTCAATACTTCTTATAGCTTTATTTTTAACATTTTCTCTGTGCAATTTAAAATTTGTTAATACAATGTTCTTGATAGCATGCTTTTTGAAATTTCAAAACAGGAGTTCTCTACATAGACATAATTCTGTGTTCATGATTTTTATGCTTTGCCCTCAAAGTTTTGGTATAATCTATGCTGCCTCTCAAATACTCTGAATTCTATTTGAATGTAAAGCAATGGGAATATGTGCATTACTGATACTATTTATTATCATATTGTCAGCATGACAAGGGAATATTCTGATACAGTGAAAACTTCTGGTATCATGTTTTCTAGAAAAAAGAAGAAAAATCTTCAAATATTAATCAACTACACTTTATGGGAGGTCATAAATTAAGTAAGGGACATCGTTGCATTTTAATATAAATAAGAGTAAAATACATGACGAGGAATTAGTAATCACTCTGAAGTTGCTTTATCCCAGACATCACATAACAACCTCTTTGAGTAGAATATGTAACAATACCCTACCATACTAGGTTGAGCATCAGCTAACAAACTATTTATAAATAAACTAATATGTTTCTTGAACCACTGAAACAGAAAAACTATTAGCCAGTCTATAATCAAGATAATAGCACCTATAAGATATGAGAATAATAGAAATAGTCTTAGGTCAAGGGGAAAATGGAAGGAAAAAAGTAGAGGATACTTTATTCAATTCTATTTAAATGCATTTGAAAACATGAATAAAAGAAACAATTTTGTAGGCTATAATATATATTATAAAAACCAAGTCCAGCCAAGACAGAAACTCTAAGAAGATTAATTGCCATGGAAGAAATTGAGAAAGTTGTAAAAGAGTATCCCTCTCCTTACAAAACCAAACCAAACCAAGCCAAAACCAAAATCCAACTCACTAGAACTAGATAATTTCAAAGGTGTATGATATTATTGCCTCAAGAAATAGAAAACTTCAATGTTACTTAAATTGTTTTAGAGCAGAGCGAGAAAGTAAACTATTGATTGCTTTTATGACACCAGTATAACTTTGGACAAACCAAAACAATGTCCCCATCCCCCAAACTTGGGACAGATCTCATTTACTAATGTTGATGCAAAATTACATATAAACAAATAGACTTTAGGGATGTGTTAAATGCATAATACATTTTATTCTAGAAATGAAAGGATAGTTCAATATTAATAAATTTCTTAATGCAATATATTCACAATGATAATTCAAAGGAGAAAATAATGATCATACCCATAGATGCCTTTTGGGTTTTTGATAACATTCATTATCCAATTTTGATAAAGATTCCTAATGAAATCAGAATTGAAGGGTACTTCCTTAACATGATAAATAAAGTCAATATTGTGTTTGTGTAAAATGAGGCAGTTTTCATATAAGCCAGGGATAAGAATTTCTATAAATGAAGAGATATACCACATTTATGAATGGAGAGATTCCAATTCTTCAAAAATTGTTCTATAGATTCAATGCAATATCAGAATCTCAGCAGGCCTTTTATTAAAAAAATAACTTAAAAAGCTGACCCTAAAATTTATATGGAAATGCAAAGGTTCTAAAATAACCAAAACATTTTTGAAAAAGGAGGCAGAAGTTGGAGGACTCACACTGCTTGATTTTAAGACTAAATAAAGCTAGTCTAGAGAGTGTGGTATGACCATGAGGCTAGACATATAGGTCAATGAAATAGAATAGATTCTAGAAATAAACCACATTTATGCCAATTCATTTTTGACAAAGGTGCTAAGGAAATCCAAGGTGAAAGGACAGTTTTCTCTTTTTTTTTAATTTAAACAAATAGTGCTAGAATAATTGGAAATCTATAGACAGCAAAATGCACTTAGATATTACCTTATTCTATGCTCAAAAATGATCTTGAAATGGTTTAAAGGTTTAAATGTAAGAGCTAAAACTATAAAAGTTCTAGAAGAAAGCAGGGAAGACTTTGTGATCTTGGATTACACAAAGATTTCTTAGATCTAACACAAAAGAAAGATTCATAGAAGAAAATAACGATTAATTGAATTTCATCAAAAAACCGTTTGTGCTTCAAAAGGAAGCATTAAGAAAATGAAAAGACAAGCCACAGACTAGGATAAAAATCTATGCAAATCATTTATCTTCTAACAGACATATAATTAGAGTGTAAAAAGGACTTTTACAACTTAATATGAAGGCAAACAGCTCAAGAAATATACAAATGAATCAACTATTGAGTAGGCATGTCACCAAAGAAGATAATTAATGTTAATAAACATATGAAAACATACCATGGTAAACATGTGAAAAAATCAGAGAAATGTAAATTAAAATCAGAAAAGGCATCATTATACCTAAAGAAGGCTATAATCAAAACGACTAACTGGGCATAAATGGGCAGAAACTGAAAACCTTACACATTGGTAGTGGGAATGTAAAATGGTATACCCATTTTGGAAAACTTTCTAGCTATTTCTGAATACTTTATATACTTATAATATAACCCAACAGACTCCTAGGTATTTACTCAATAAAAGAGAAAATATATACACTCACAAATACATTTATGTAAAAGTTCACAACAGTGTTATTTATAAATGCCAAACTTGAAAATAACTCAAATGTCCATCCACTGGTGAACAGATTTAAAAAAAATGTATAAGCATACAATGTAATACTACTCAGGAACAAGAAGAAACAAACTATTCATTCTTTTCCCTACATGGGTAGATCGCAACAGCATTATGTTAAATAAAAACTACAGTCTGTAAGATTCCACATACAAAAATTTCTAGAAAAGCAAAACTATCCAGAAAGCATATTAGTGATTATCTAGGGGCTGAGGGAATTGGGATGATGGATGTTCTAAGAATTATCGTGATTGCTGCACAACTAAATCTCTATAGCAAAACTTACTGAAATATATGAATAATTGAGGCGTCCTAGTGGTGCAGTGGCAAAGAATCCGCTTGCCAAAGCAGGAGATCCAACAGACACGGGCTCAGTTCCTGGACTGGGAAAATCCCCTGGAGTAGGAAAAGGCAACCCACTCGGGCATTCTTGGCTGGGAAATTCCATGCACAGAGGAGCCTGGCGGACTCCAGCTCATGGGGTCTCAGAGTTGGACTGAGACCACTCACAACTCAGAGCTGACTGAGCCACTGAACACACACATAACTGGTGAATTCTATGGTATGTAAATAATACCACAATGATGTTTGTTAAAAAAACAAAATACACCTTAATAATCAAGATATTCAGAGCCAGACATGTATATGCATAATATCATTCAATTTATATTAAAGATACTACATATATTAACATACATGCTAGTAAAGACTGCAAAATTTTTGGAAGTGTATATATATAAACGATATGGTTCCCTCTAGGAAGAGGACTAAAATCCTGGGAAAAGAGAATTACTTTTCATTGTATACCTTCTGACACTATTTGTTTGAGAAATTTAAACCATATAACCACTTTATAAATTAAAAAATCCTAGTAAATAATTTAAAACAATTGATGATCCTGATATAAAGACCTAGGTGCATGAATTTGCTCTTGAAAATGTATGCTTATCTGAGTGAGGCTATAAGCACTTATGAGTAGCCTATGGTAAGACAAAGTCCAGAGAGCTGAGTTCAAATAGTAGGAATCTGAGGAAAACATGAGAGATTTTTTTGATCAGAAGTTCTTTAAGCATCACAGGGTACTACATTCTGCAATTCTACACTAGCCACAAAATGAAAACAAATATCTCATCCCAAACACAAACAATATGCAAACAAAACTTTGAAAACTCGATTTGTATATTCATCTGCAAAAATACTCAATCACTATACTGTACTGCTCAGTGAGTAAAGAATCCACCTGCAATACAGGAGACACACGAGACACAAGTTCAGTCTCCCCAGGTTGGGAAGATCTCCCGGAGGAGGGCACGGCAACCTGCTCCAGTATTCTTGCCTGGAGAGTCCCATGGACAGAGGAGCCTGGTGGGCTACAGTCCAGAGGGTTGCAAAGAGTCGGACGACTGCACGCTCCCCACCCCCCCACCCCCCCACCACTGTACATCTGAAACTAAGACAATAATGCAAATCAACTATGTCTCAATTAAAAAAAACAAAATAAACTTTGAATACGTGAGGATTAAACGGAGATGCTGGAGAGTAGAGGAAAAGAATGAACAAGACTAGGGTGGTCTGCTGACAGCTGGCACACAGATACGTTTTCAGTAAAGGTATAAATAACACTAATATGAGTATATATTATGCTGCTCAAGTTGTGTCCAACTCTTTGTGACCTAACATACTGTAGTCCACCAGGCTCCTCTGACCATGGGGATTCTCCAGGCAAGAATGCTTAGTGGGTTGTCTTGCCCTCCTCCAGGGGATCTTCCCAACCTAAGGGCTGAACCTGCTTTGCTTATGTTTGCTGCATTGACAGGCAGTTTCTTTACCACTAGCGCCATCTGGGAAGCCCAAATATTTATTATATATATGGGCATATATATATATATATACATATATATATATATATGAAGAAAATGATTTCAGAATACTTTTTTCTACTGTATCATGCCTTTTAAAAAGGTATTACACACAAAAATGTCCAGACTTGTTTCTATGACTCATACAGAGTATACTGCAGTGATTTTCAGCTATACCATTAAATATCAAGAATCTGTCTCAAAGATTTAATTTTGATTGCACATTATGAAATTATGGCCTTTTAATTAAGGGTATTTGTTTTAATCTTAAGCAGTAGAAAATCAAAATACTCTGTCAATCCTGAATTATCAAGTTTCAAGTGCTATTTTGTAATAATGCTTTAAGGTCATATTTAAGACTTCTGCTATCATATTAATTTCTTTTTTTAAGATAGGAACATAGTACTTTGTGTTCTATGCCTATCTGTGAAATACTATGCCTAGCATTTCATATCTATTTTCACACAAAAATCAATAATGTAAATACTTCTGTGAAAGGGAAACACCTGCAGAAAGGGCAAAAAACATCATAAAAGGTGCTTCTTTCAGCTTTGACTGCTTTCATTTGCATTTCAAACTCTCAGGGCTTTCCTGCTGGTTCAATGCTTTGGACAGACAGTCACACATGTTTGCCACATGTGTGTTCTTCAAGCACGAGTTCCTCACAGTACTGCCCTTCTGACCCATTCCTGCTGTAGCTCTGGTGGTACTCTACAGACAACAGACATTTAACGAGCACCTATTGTGGGCCATTTCACTAAAAACAGTGCCATGAGAATAGGTAGTATTATCATCAGGACGTAACAGACGAGATCTCTCAGACTCACGGACTGAGTGTCTTAAGTCCCCAGATTGGTAAATAGAAAACCAGGACTTGCTGGAACCCCTTCATTTACACTCTGTTTTCAAGTACCCTCTCTATCTCTGACCCTCCCCTCCTTTTTCACCCTACTCTCACTGATAATCAAGAGCAGGGTAGCCGAGAAGTGAAGGAGGTGCCCCCGTAGAGCAGGGGGAAAGTAAGAAAACTACAGGGCTCAGAGCTCCTGCCACAGTCCGCGCTGCTTCCAGTTCCACACTTCACCTGGGACATCTAGCCCAGAACTTCAGCCCCAACCCTGTTCCATAACTTTCTTCCCAGGTCATAGAAGGTGCTACAGGTGATCACTGATGAAGTGCTCCTGTAAGTAATGCAAGAAGTGTCCTGAGCAACCCTATTCACCACTCTGAAAAGATTTTTCTATGGGGACACAGTTCCCATTGGTCCTTATGGGGATTATCAAAACTGTACTTGAGCTTGGAAGAAGTTCAACCAGCTTCTACCTGTTAGCATGCATGCCTATGGACAATTCAGAGCCTTGTTTCCTTGAGAAAAATCGTTTCTTACTTTAGTCAATGGAAACTAGTGTGAAGCTCCACAACTGATAGGTCAATGAAGTTTTGGAATATAACCTATTCACACTCGGGATTCAATCTTTACCCTCTCAATTCACAGCAATATATATATATTCACAAACACACACACACATGCATACATATATACATAGGCCTCACCTTACAGCTTGAGGGATCTCAGTTCTTTGGCCAGGGAAAGCTTGGAGTTCTAACCAGTGGAATTCTAGGGAATTCTCCATAGAAGTAGGTATTTGTAAGACTGAAAGCACTATTTTTATTGTGCTTTTACTGCTTAATATAAAATAGGAAAAATGTTCTCAAAATTCTCAAAATTCAAAAGCATAGCTTCCTGGACTCATATTTTTCTCTATTACTCTTACCTTCCACTTTTAAAGTATGATTTCACAGATTTCACATACTTTTAAAGTATGCTTGTGGTTCCCAAAGGAGAGGGGTGGGGAAGGAAAGGACTGGGGATTTAGGATTAGCAGATACACACTATTACATATAGAAAGGATAAATAATGAGGTCCTACTGTATAGCCTATGGAACTATATTCAATGTCACATGATAAAGCATAATGGAAAGAAACATGAAAAGGAATATATATATATATATAAAACTGAATCACTGCTTTACAGCAGAAATCAATACATTATAAATCAACTATATTCAATAAAAATTAAAATTAAAAACTACAATTTCATTCAACCCCAAAGAAACTTCCATTTTTTCAATATTATTATAAAGGCTCTACAATTTCATCTGTATGTTGATTGCTAAGCCAGTGTTTATCTTACCTCCTCGATGAATAATCAAAGAAGTCTCGCTTCCAATGGGACAGTCCTTAAGTATATCCACTACTTCCGTATGGCTCAGGTTCTGTACATTCTGCTGGTTGATCTCAATAATGAGGTCGCCTTCACACAGGCCAGCGCATCCCTGAATGTCAAGTATTTGTTTCACCCGCTGTCCTGTAGGACTGTCTGCAATGGTGAAGCCAAAGCCCTGGGCACCTTTCACAATGGTTAAGGTCATAAGTTCAGCTTGGGTGGCCCCAGATGAAGCCATAGATACATTGTCGTCATGGACAGGTGGTGGATACGTGCCATCTAGCTGACCATCAACTGGCATTGAGTGCAAAGTATGAGGCGGCCGATCTGTTATATCCGGAACTGACTGTGAGGTCCGAGAAATGTATTCCAAATATGTTTCATAGTTATGTCTTCCATTGACCATCACTGGAGGTGGCCTCTCCATTATTGCAAGGGGTGGCACCATGCTGTTAGCAGGATCTTCAGGATCAAAGGGCAAAGGGTAGCCACGACATAATACCAAGTTGACACTCTGACCAATAGGAACAGACTGGAAAAGTTTGACTACATCTGCATGAGTGTGTCCAAGGACACAAACTTCATTAATATAGACAATGACATCACCTGCAAGGGAAAAAAAAGAAAGAGATTGACAACATGAGGTAAGTTCAATTAACATTGACATAAAGAAATGGAATTATTTGTGAGACTAGTGAAAGAGGTCCTCTGTTTCTCAGAAAGCAGTGAGAAAATCAATTAGAATAGTATCTAAATTCCTTGTGACTCAAGGTTACAACAGGTCTGCCAACAAACATAGTAATCAAATGCCGAAAAAAATGCTATTTGGTTATTCCTGAAGTTCAGAAACAACTTCATATATGGGAATAAAGCCACAGAAACATTTAGAAGAATGTGTACCTTGAATAAGGACACGTTCTCTGTTTCTTTTTCATCTTCATTTCCAGCGCAATTCAGTTAACAGAATTTTCAAGTTACTGAGAAGTGGGGGAAACAACTTCCAGATGATAAACAAACCCTAGTATATGGGTTTTTGAGCATCATTTTACTAAGTCAACGGTCTTCTTTTCCCCAATTATTTTATTCTTCTATAGTAAACTGCAATTGCAAAGGCTCCATGTGAACACAGGTAGATGTCTAGAACATAGATTTTGGGCTCAGGGATCCAGCTCCATATCCTTGCTCTACTACTTAGCAGACCTGTGCTGCCTGACAGGTAGACTTACCTGCTTTGAGCCACAGTTGTAAAGTTGTGAGGGTGAAGTGAGATGATGCAGAAAAAGGGCTTGGTGCAATGCCTGACACACAGTGCTCAATAAGTGTGGACCATTATTAATTTTATTGTTGCTAAAATAAGATGAGGGTTCCCTGGTAGCTCAGCTAGTAAAGATTCTGCCTGCAATGCAGGAGACCTCAGTTCAATTCCTTTGCTGGGAAGATCTGCTGGAGAAGGGAACAGCTACCCACTCCAGTACTCTTGGCCTTTCCTGGTGGCTCAGATGGTAAAAATATCTGCCTGCAATGGGGGAGAATTGTGTTCAATCCCTGGGTTGGGAAGATCCCCTGGAGAAGGGAATAGCTACCCACTCCAGTATTCTGGCCTGGAGAATTCCATGGACTCTATAGATCATGGGGTAGCAAAGAGTAGGACACTACTAAGCAACTTTCACTTTCACAATAAAATGAAGAGGATTTCAGACTTAGGTCTCAACTAGGAAGCTGCCATAGATTCAATCTCTGATCTCAGATAAATTGATATTTCTGTAGATCTTTAAAAAAAGGCATTTGTCTTTTCATCCTGATGAATTTTTAATATTTTATTTGGCTGTGCCATGTAGCTTGTGGCATCTTAGTTCCCTGACCAGGGATTGAACCCAGGCCCTCAGCAGTGAAAGTGTGGAGTCTTAACCTTGTGACAGCCAAGGAATTTCCCTCAATGAATTTAATCATGGAGTTACTGAAGACCACTGGTCAGAACTTAACTTTATGATATTAAAATTGTCTTGAATGTAAACAGGGTTAAAAACAATTCAATCATGTATAAATAATAATTTTATTTTTGGAGCACTGTTCTACCATGGATTGGTATTTTTATCCTCAAAAACCATAACATTTGAGAAATGAACTTGCAAACTGAGATTGTGTCTGATGATGCTGAAGAGTATGTGAGATATGAAAAGACATATTTTCACAGATTGTCAAGTGAATAATTCAACAGATATCAATTTATCAGAATAATTCTGAAATGAGTACTATAAATGACAAAGAATTTCATTCTGAGACATCATTGCCCATCAAAACTGCAAATAACAAAAATAAAAAAAAAACAGAGGTGAACTTTCAGAGTTGAATATTTTTTGGCTTCTCTTAGTTGTCTGATATAAAATGATTTCTCTACTAAATACATTGTTTATGTGTTAGTTGCTCATTCACTTCGGACTCTTTGTGACCCCATACACAGTATCCTACCAGGCTCCTCTATCCATGGGGATTCTCCAGGCAGGAACACAGGGGAGGGTTGCCATTTCCTTCCAAAGGATCTTCCTAACCCAGGGATTGAACCTGGGAACCTTTCATTGCAGGTGAATTCTTTACCATTTGAACCACCAGGGAAGCCCAAAACACATTTTAAAAATAAGTAATTCTATGAACAGAACAGTTAGCAAAATGCTCTTAACTATATACAATCAGTTAATAACTACCAAATGCTACAGAACTGCTTAAAAGTGTTAAAAGATATAGAGACAGAAGAGGAAGACCAACCGAACAAAACAAAATAGTATTTTCAGTGATCCAGTTTAGGTCTGATTTTGGAAAATGTCACAGACCATATATATGACTGGTCAGATGGAACTTCACTCTTCAGTTACGTCTATCAGAGAGGGTGCTGATGTCATGACGGGGACACTGGGCCATGACTTAGGACTGAATTGAGATGGAAATCTGCTCTCTGTGACTATGACTTCTCAACAGACTGGAGCCATCGAGGATGCTCTGGGATCATTTTAAACTGGTTAGGGTCATCCTAGAATCCCAGAGATGTATTTGAACCAGATATTTTTTTTCATCCTCTCCTTGTCTCTTCTATTTTTAAAGTTGTTAAATATATTTACACAGTGAAAGTTGAAAGAATATAAATACTTGCACTATCATCTAGCTTAATGATTAAAACATTGCTCATAATAGCTGAAGACCCCTTCGGTAGCACCTTTTTCCACTTGCCTTTCCTTACTGCCTTTTTCAAAGGTAACCATTGTCCCGCATTTGAGGTTTGTTTTTCACATGTCTTTATATTTTTATGGTATACCTAGGTACCCATAAACAATATCCCTACATAATGTTTAATTTCTAGAGAGGAGGGCCATGAGGAGATATCCCACATCCAAGGTCAGGAGCAGGGGGCTGTGAGGAGATACCCCATGTCCAAGGTGAGGAGCGGGGGGCCATGAGGAGATACTCCACGACCAAGGTCAGAGAAACCTCAGTAAGACAATAGGCACTGAGAGAGGGCATCAGAGGGCAGACAGACAGAAACCACAATCACAGACAACTAACCAATCTAATCACATTGACCACAGCCTGGTCTAACTCAATGAAACTATGAGCCATGCAGTGTAGGGCCACCCAAAACAGATGGGTCATGGTGGAGAGTTCTGACAAAGTATGGTCCACTGGAGAAGGGAATGGCAAACCACTTGAGTATTCTTGCCTTGAGAACCCCATGGACAGTATGAAAAGACAAAAAGATAGGTCACTGAAAGATGAACTGCCCAGGTCGGTAGGTGCCCAATTTGCTACTGAAGATTAGTGGAGAAATAACTCCAGGAAGAATGAAGCGATGGAGCCAAAGCAAAAACAACACCCAGTTGTGGATGTGACTGTTGATGGAAGCAAGGTCCAATGCTGTAAAGAGCAATATTGCATAGGAACCTAGAATGTTAGGTCCATGAATCAAGGCAAATTGGAAGTGGTCAAACAGGAGATGCTAACAGTGAATGTTGACATTTTAGGAATCAGTGAACTAAAATGGACTGGAATGGGTGAATTTAACTCAGGTGACCATTATATCTACTACTATGGGCAAGAATCTCTTAGAAGAAATGGAGTCCCGATCATAGCCAACAAGAGTCCGAAATGCAGTACTGGATGCAATCTCAAAAATGATAGAATGATCTCTGTTCGTTTTCAAGGCAAACCATTCAATATCACGGTAATCCAAGCCTATGCCCCAACCAGTAATGCTGAAGAAGCTGAAGTTGAATGGTTCTATGAAGACCTACAAGACCTTCTAAACTAACACCCAAAAAAGATGTCCTTTTCATTACAGGGGACTGGGATGCAAAAGTAGGAAGTCAAGAAACACCTGAACTAAAGGCAAATTTGGCCTTGAAGTACAGAATGAAGCCAGGCAAAGGCTAATAGAGTTTTGCCAAGAAAACACACTGATAATAGCAAACATCCTCTTCCAACAACACAAGAGCAGACTCTACACATGGATATCACCAAATGGTCAACACCAAAATCAGGTTGATTATATTCTTTGTAGCCAAAGATGGAGAAGCTCTATACAGTCAGCAAAACAACATCGGAGCTGACTGTGGCACAGATCATGAACCCCTTATTGCCAAATTCAGACTTAAATTGAAGAAAGTAGGGAAAACCACTAGACAATCCAGGTATGACCTAAATCAAATCCATTATGATTATACAGTGGAAGTGGGAAACAGCTTTAAGGGACTAGATCTGATAGACAGAGTGCCTGATGAACTATGGACAGAGGTTTGTGAGGAGGTACTGTATAGGAGACAGGGATCAAGGCCCTCCTTAAGAAAAAGAAATGCAAAAAAGCAAAATGGCTGTCTGAGGAGGCCTTACAAATAGCTGCGAAAAGAAGAGAAGCAAAAAGCAAAGGAGAAAACGATATTCCCATCTGAATGCAGAGTTCCAAAGAATAGCAAGGAGAGATAAGAAAGCCTTCCTCAATGGTCAGTGCAAAGATGGGCTCAATAAAGGAAAGAAACTGTATGGACCTAACAGAAGCAGATGATATTAAGAGGTGGCAAGAAGACACAGAAGAACTGCACAAAAAAGATCTTCATGACCCAGATGATCATGATGGTGTGATCACTCACTTAGAGCCAGACATCCTGGAATGTGAAGTCAAGTGGGCCTTAGGAAGCATCACTATGAACAAAGCCAGTGAAGGTGATGGAATTCAAGTAGAGCTATTCAAATCCTAAAAGGTGATGCTGTGAAAGTGCTTCACTCAATATACCAGCAAATTTGGAAAACTCAGCAGTGGCCACAGGACTGGAAAAGGTCAGTTTTCATTCCAATCCCAAAGAAAGGCAATGCCAAGATATGCTCAAACTACTGCACAATTGTACTCATCTCACATGCTAGTAAAGTAATTCTCAAAATTCTCCAAGCAAGGCTTCAACAGTACATGAATTGTGAGCTTCCAGATGTTCAAGCTGGTTTTAGAAAAGGCAGAGGATCCAGAGATGAAATTGCCAACATCCGCTGGATATCAAAAAAGCAAGAGTTCCAGAAAAACATCTATTTCTGCTTCATTGACTATGCCAAAGCCTTTGACTGTGTGGATCACCACAAACTGTGGAAAATCTTGAAAGAGATGGGAATACCAGACCACCTGACCTGCCTCTTGAGAGATTTGTATGCAGGTTAGGAAGCAACAGTTAGAACTGGACATGGAACAACAGACTGGTTCCAAATAGGAAAAGGAGTACGTCAAGGCTGTATATTGTCACCCTGCTTATTTAACTTATATGCAGAGTACATCATGAGAAACGCTGGGCTGGATGAAGCATAAGCTGGTATCAAGATTGCTGGGAAAAATATCAATAACCTCAGATATGCAGATGACACCACCTTTATGGCAGAAAGTTAAGAACTAAAGAGCCTCTTGATGAAAGTAAAAGAGGAGAGTGAAAAAGTGGGCTTAAGGCTCAACAGTCAGAAAACTAAGATCATGGCATCCGGTCCCATCACTTCATGGCAAATAGATGGGGAAACAGTGGAAGACTTTATTTATTTATTTATTTATTTGGCTCCAAAATCACTGTAGATGGTGACTGCAGCCATGAAATTAAAAGACACTCCTTGAAAGGAGAGTTATGATCAACCTAGACAGCATATTAAAAAGCAAGAGACATTACTTTGCCAACAAAGGTCCATCTAGTCAAAGCTATGGCTTTTCCAGTAGTCATGTATGGATGTGAAAGTTGGACTATAAAGAAAGCTGAATGCCCAAGAATTAATGCTTTTGAACTGTGTTATTGGAGAAGACTCTAGAGAGTCCCTTGGACTGCAAGGAGATCCATCAAGTCCATCCTAAAGAAAATCAGTCCTGAATGTTCATTGGAAGGATGGATGTTGAAGCTGAAACTCCCATACTTTGGTCACCTGATGCAAAGAACTGACTCATTGGAAAAGACCCTGATGCTGGGAAAGATTGAAGGCAGGAGGAGAAGTGGATGACAGAGGATGTATGGTTGAATGGCATCACTGACTCGATGGATATGCATTTAGGTAAACTCTGGGAGTTGGTGATAGACAGGGAGCCCTGGCGTGCTGCAGTGCACGGGGTTGCAAAGAGTTGGACATGACTGAGCAACTGACCTAAACTGAACTGTATATCCACCCAAGTATGTTTTTGCATATTTTAAACCTTTTAATAATGGTATACATATTAATACTCCATTATATTCCTCAAAATATATTTTTGATATCTATCTCTTGACTATATCATTATTTATTAAAGTCTATCCATTCTTTTTTTTTTTTTTATTTTATTTTATTTTATTTTATTTTATTTTTTTAATTATTGTTTTAGCCATACATTGTTATGATATCACCATGGGTTTACATATGCTTCCCCTCCGGGTCCCCCCTCCCTCCTCCCTCCCCCCCGGGAAATCTCGCTGCACCAGTCCCGAGCATCAATCCTGGGCTGGCGATTGATTAGACACATGACAATTAACATGCTTCAATGCCCTTCTCCCATCTCATCCCACCCTTACCCTCATCCACAAAGTCCACAAGTCTATTCTATACATCTGCGTTCCTTTTGTTGTCTCCCATGTTGGGTTCTCATTACTGTCTTTCTAAATTCCATATATATGTGTTAATATACTGTATTGTTGTTTTTGCTTCTGGCTTACTTCACTCTGGATAATGGGCTCCAGTTTCGTCCATCTGAGTAGAATTGCTTCAAATGAATTTTTTTTTTAATGCTGAGTAATATTCCATTGTGTATATATACCACAGCTTTCTTATCCATTCGTCAGTTGATGGGCATCTAGGTTGCTTCCATGTCCTGGCTATTGTAAACAATGCAGCGATGAACATTGGGGTACACGTGGCTCTTTCAATTCTGGTTTCCTCGGTGTATATGCCCAGCAGTGGGATTGCCGGGTCATATGGCAGGTCTATTTGCAGCTTTTTAAGGAACCTCCACACTGTTTTCCATAGTGGCTGTACTAGTTTGCATTCCCACCAACAGTGTAAGAGGGTTCCCTTTTCTCCACATCCTCTCCAGCATTTATTGCTTGTAGATAAAGTCTATCCATTCTTATGTTAAGGGACACTTGGATTCTTGGGAATTTTTGGTTATTAAAGAAAACTCTGCTATGAACCTCTTTTCATGGCCTTTGTGCACAGCTGGGAGAGTTTTTGTCAGGTATCTATCTACCTGACATAGAATTGTGGGCCATGTGCATCTTCAACTTTGTTAGCAATGGGAAATGGCTGACAAAATAGATCAAACTGGTTTACACTCCCCTCAGCAGTATATCAGAATTTTCATTGCTCCCCATGTGATACAATGCTTGCCATTCTCAGAGTTTTAATTTTCAATAATCTAATGGGTGTGATCATGGTTTTAATTTGCATTTCCCAGATTGCTTGTGAGAGTGAGCATCTTTTCATATGTTTATTGGCTATTTGGGTTTCCTCGTTAGTACCTCTCCTTTCCCCATTTTTCCTATATAGGTTAGTCATCTGTTTTTAAACACATTCACCATTTTCTGCCCACCTCCATTCTTGACCCAACATCTTTTGTAGGTTTGGGAGGCTACATGGAATAGCAAACATGACACAGAATAGAGAACCAAAGTCTTTGGACTGCTTCCCCACTTCATCACTAGCTATGTGACTTTCAAAACCAACTGAAGTCTTCTGTGACTCAGATTCTTCAGAAGTAATGAGGAACAATAATCGTAGCAACTTAGTGTGCTACGGGAAATAAGAAATGAGATCATAGAGGTGTAAGTGTTTGTAAGCTGCAAATTGTTATGCAAAGGATAATTGTTATTTCAGGAATTAATATCTGTCCTTGGTTACATCTGTTTATAGAATCAGGACAGTCCCACCAAGGTATTCCCACCACAGTCATAATTAAGGTGGATATGAATTTCTAAGTGGGCAAGCCAAAGGCAGGAGAGTAATAAATGCTATTCTCTAAGGCTCTCCCTAACTTTAATCACAGTTAAACTCCCCAGCCTCCACATTGCTTTCTTCTTCCCTCTACTATGCCAGAAAGTCACAGAAAAAAAGAACTAAGGTAATATTCTAAGCTCTCACGGTTCCCTGCCAGGTCTAAAGAGTAGTTACTTGAATTATAGTGATTAATGTTATCTATTTTTGAGTTTTAATGTGATCTTGCTATTTAGAAATAGAATGAGAACTACTTGTGGTTCTTAGTGAGACTGCCTTCTAAAATTTATAGATATTTTCCACTCAGAGCCATTTTTAAGTCATCAAGCAAAGCGAGTGCTAAAGAATCCTGAAACAATATCTTAATGGAGCTACCCAGAAGATTTCTAAATATAAAAGATTAGTGGTCAGCTATCACATCTAATAAACTGATACTACTTAACTGCTAATTTAAAACAGTAAATGGATGCCTAGATATGGTGTCACGTCAAAGCTGTTGTTGATGGAGATGTGTGTAAGCAAACACTTGCTTATTCAAATAGAACTGATTGGGTAGTATTTATAGATCATGCTGTATGAATGTAATTTACATGTTGCGAAATAAAAACATGAGACACTTGGTATGTGTCTTCTGACGGTGCCATGCTAAGTCCTGAGACAGACTGGGCTTATGAGCATAGGCATGGACATCATTAGGAAAACTGGCTCCAGATCTAACCCTGCTGGCCTACTTAGATGGGAGAACTGAAAAAGAGTCACTTGTTTGCTTCATCTCTCAATTCTTTTATAAAATGAGAATTAAAATATCTCCTTCATTTCCTCTTTTACAGGACTACTGTGAGAATGAGATCATGCTTGTGAAAATACTTTTAATTTTACCAAAGGAAAGTTCTCCATAAAAATACGATGGTGATTTCTTTTGCAAGCCAAGCACACATTTTCATCGCCATATTCCCTGCGAGGTTAACTGTTTTCTATGTGGCTAGTCACTTCAGGCCCTATTGAGGCCAGATGGTTTCAGGGTTATTGCCTTCAGGTCTGTCGGTTGAATTTGGTGTGACTAATGAACTTGGTGTCCCCAACAGGGCTAGTCTCATAATGTCCTGATTCCCAGATATGGGATTGCAAAGTGAAAGTTAAGGAGAGTGAGGATGATGAAGCGGGAAGTTTTAACTGCTGGCCTCTATGAGAAAATGTGCCAAGATAATTGGTTTCGTTCTTAGTCATGGAAATCAAAATACAATATTGGCACTCTCTTGGGTACTTCATCATTCTGGATAAAATAGGGCACTGTAAAGCACTGCTTAAAATGGAGATATTTTTATACCTCTTTGCTCTGCTCCCACATTCTTTGAGTCACTGTGGCTAAAGAATCTTCCTTTTCAGCTGCTCTCACTTACCACCTGGTGTCTATCTCCCTTAACCACCATCTTGGACCAGACTAGAATAACTCATGTCACACTCCATTCTCATCCTACAGCTTCCTCTATTAATTTCAAACTACTCAATCTTCAGACCAACTGCTTAACACTCTTTACCACTAGTCTTTTCGATTTATTTTTGTATTCACCCCACAGTGAATTACCTTTCTGGGGAAGCTGGGATCTTTACTGTTCACAATTCATAACTTGGTATGTTGTCTTTTAGTTGAATCCTGCTATTCTTCTACCCTTAAGTGCACACCTTTTCTCGGTATAATTTCATCCAGATAATTCATTTCTTTCCTGACTTTTTCAAAGAAATCCTTCATTATTCCTACAAAGATTTTTCCTGGGACTACAAACTCTTCTCAGACTTTATTCCTTTGCGAGAGTTTTCTACCTGTTCCAAGTTTTTTCCATAAAATATATAGAGTATCATTACTATACTGAGAACTCTTTAGGTATTCAATAAGAATAAAGGATAGAAAGACTTAAGAAAAAAACTGGAATGGATTTCATTCATTCATTGCCTTTAAGCGTTTCTAACTTGTTTTTTGCCCAGTAATATGAAAAAAGAAAGTGAAAGTCACTCAGTTGTGTCTGACTCTTTGTGACCCCATGGACTATGCAGTCCGTGGAATTCTCCAGGCCAGAATACTGGAGTGGGTAGCCTTTCCCTTTTCCAGGGGATGTTCCTGACCCAGGGATTGAACCCAGGTCTCCCAATTGCAGGCAGATTCTTTACCAACTGAGCCACAAGGGAAGTCCGAGAATACTGGAGTGGGTAGTCTTTCCCTTCTCCAGAGGATCTTCCCAACCCAGTAATCGAACCAGGGTCTCCTGCCCTGCAGGTGGATTCTTTACCACCTGAGCTATCAGGGAAGCCAAGTCATATAGATTTTTGTTAAAAGAAAAATAATTCTCACTGACTACTCCCATCCCACCAATTACATGTACTCTACATTGAAAAGTTACTGTTTTTTTGATTTTCTTTCCAGCTAATACAATTTGACTAATTTTTCTCCTTTCTGAAGCTTCTTTTAGTTTCTGTTTTTATAATAATAATATATAATTGTATTATATTAGGTAATTTTATTGTAATATTGAATATTCATTTTCCCTCTGTTCTACAACTCCCACAAAGATAATAAATTTTGACATGTATTTTTGGGAGTCTGTTACTCACCACTTTAATTAAATTGAAAATAACTGTTCTTGATAAAATGTATTCCCTTAAGTGAAGTACAGTGGTATGTCAGAGAGAAAAACAGAGTTGAAGCCAGGTCTCTGGGTTGCTCTTTGAAGAAGCAATTCATCAGTTTCCTCATCAACAAAATGGGAGAACAATAGCTGTTCTGCTTACCCTATAGCAAAGAGATGTCTGTGAAAGTGTTCTGTAAATTACCATGATACCACATATATAAATATACATATTAAAATTTTAAACAAATGACTGATAAAGATTGGAAATTAAGAATATCTTAAAAAGGGCAAAGAATAAATAGTTCATATCTTTAAAAATAAACTGCTGGATTTTATTAAATTATTTGGCAGTCTGCTTGCAGAAATCTGAGAGGACAGATATAGTTCATCTTTGTAGCTGAACCAGTGCCTCATGAAAGCATCCTGAGATTCCTCATTTCCTTCTAGAATGTAGGTACAATGTAGTTAGGGCAGAAGGGTCAGAAGGCACGTGTGAAGTGAGGCAGCAGGTGTGGTGGTGGTAGGTGGGACTTAGAACACCCACACTTCAGGGTCTTGAGATATTCTCAACTATGTCACAAAGTGAGAAGGGTCTGATGATAAGTATCCACCAAATAAATGATCTCTTGCCTTTCTTAGTTTTCTGGATGAATCTGTTACAGAGTTCTATGCCTCTTATTGCCTCACAGTTTTTCCTTACACCTAAATCTAATTTCTTTTGCTAAAGATCATTATTTCCTCAATTTCCATTCTCATAAAAGTGGAAGCATCATTGTTTCAGAATAATTTGAAATGGTTTCTGGAATTTCCAAACAGTGTCTTTAGGGTACTAGTTATAAAAACAGCCATGAACTGGAGGAGGTTCCATCTTAGATGTTCCAGAACTAACCATTGTCTATTGATTTTAAACATCTGTCTTGTAGACAGCATTATTGCAGACACCACCAAATTGTGCATAAATGCAAATACTTAAGTTATGGAAAGTTAAGAGACAGGACAAAAGCCTTCATCAGAAGAATCTGAATTTTGTTAATTCTTATGTGCTACCTTATAAATGACATTGTGAAGAAAACGAGGTGAATTGATCTATAGCAATAAAATAGGGTGTTTTAAATCTCCCTCTCTCTCTTTTTACTTTAAAAAACCAAGTGTGTCATAATGGAAAGAGCACTGATTTAGGAGTCAGAAAGTTTACATTCTTATGTCAGGTATGCCAATAATTTGTGGTATCAATCTCTGGGTCTCATCCCTCATTATTAATTTATGCAGCAAGTATTTATTATACTCAATAGCTACCATGAGTGAGGGACTATGACATAAACAGAGAAGACTGAACTGGATGATCTCTAAGGTATATTCTTCAGTCTGAAATTCTAACACAAAGTACCTTGGAGTCTACCTCTTAGCTGTCTCTGCAATTGTTCCATCACAGAGGTTGGGAACTTGCCTATTATATGGATTTATGCAACAGTCCCTTAGCTGGTTTTCCTCATATCATAGAAGGGAAGGAGGGAAAGAGGAAGGAGAGCCTAGCAAAGGGGATGACTCTGAATCTGTGGGATTGTGGGGTTCTAAAATCTCACTCCTTATGAATAGGATTACAAGGGATGGCTAGTAAGCCCCCTCTTCTAATCAAACTGGCTCAGGAGCCAGAAGAGTATAAATATTCTACAGGTCAAGGGCATTAGTTTCAGGAACTCCAAAGCACTGGGCACTGCCTTCTTTTGTCTGCCTCCCTGTCAACTCATTTTCATACCATATTCTCTGATGTCCTTTCTACTTAATGTCCTTTCAATGCCTGCTCAAAAGAGAACAGTCCAAGTTCTCTAGTTTAGCATACAAGGATCTCAGTCTACATTTTTACCATCTCCTAACTTTTCCTAACCCACTCTGTGCTTTAGTTGGGGTCAGCTCAGGCCTATGTCCTACACATGCTATGTTTTCCTATCCTCCCATTTCTCATGCTTTGTCCCTACTAACAAACTCCTAGTCACCCTTTCAGATCAACTTAACCTTTCTGATTATCTTTCTGGCCACCTCTGACCACCACACAGCTCAGTGTTATTACCTCTTCCTCTGTGTTACCCTTCATGACACCTTAATTCTTCAACCTTTCTAACCACATTAATCCCACCTAGAGTTTCTCTGAACATAGTGACTACCATTTTAATATATTTAATACTCATCTGACATTAGCAAATTCTGTTTTACTTAATCCTTAAAAATTCCTCTGAGATTATTACCACTGGACTTCATACATGTGGAAACTGAGCCTAAGAGAACTGAATCTTGGTAGTTTGGTTGAGATTCAGGAATTTAACCTAAGCTTTAATGCAAATGTTAAGAATTTCAAAGAGATGAGGACATATTTTGACTTGAGGACACTTTTGTGTCCCTCCAATTTTATCAGCAGGCGTGTTAGGTAAAATATCTTTAATTCCTGAATATGAAAATTGAGAGATGAACTGCAATATTCTTTTGATTAGCCAAGTTAATAGAGGGAAGCAATGAAGCAAATAATTGCAATGGGGGAATCTGCTGCAATATCCCAGTCCACTTTCTGCCATGCTCCAAAAGAATATGTTTGCAAGAGGACTCTGAAGAGGTGGAGGGTGGCACTGTAACACATAGAACTCTGTAGCCATCATAAGCTATAGTATAAATTATTTCAATAGTTCTGTGATTTGGGGCAAGAAATTTAACTGTGTTTGATCTAACCTTTTTTAATGCATGGAAAAGTCAGGAAAGGTAGTTTCTAAGGTACACTTTTAAAAGTTCCTACATCTGATGAGAATGTGAAAAGCTCTCCTACTTTACTCATAGAAGGCATTGGGAAATTTCAGTGGTGCAGTTAAACAGGTTAGTGACCAGCCTTTGTGGGCTTACCCCAAGGATCCCTGATTTTGGAAAAGCAGCCAGTGATGCTAACATTTTATCTACAGGCAAAAGTATACCAAGCATGGCCCCTTACTTCTCAAAAGAATGAAAGCTTTCTTAATCATATTTTATAATTGCATCTGTGTGACCTGGTGCAGATGCCTAATTAAAAGCTTGGTTAAAAAAATTATGTTTAATCAGCATGCATCCAACAATTACTCTGTGGCAGATGTGGATCAGCCTGATGGTATATTTACATTTCTTTTGTGTTTGGCACAGAGTGATAAGATATATTTAAATACTTGCATTTTACTTTGTTGGAAAGGAGGAAGAAAGAAATACATTCTGAGAGAATCTAAAGGCACTGATTATGTGCTGATCTGGCAGAGATGAAACAACACTTTAGATTAAAACTATAAGTAAAGCCACAAAGAGAAAGCATAAAAGACTGCTTTTTTAAACTTTTTTTCTTTAAAAAAATTTTTTTTTGCAAAGCTCCAAAGAGTAAACGCTTTCTAAATAGCTGGTTCACTTTAGTAATTCAATAGCATAAAAGGGTCAGTGAATCTATTTCCTTAAAAGAATGCAAAGAATTTTAAACAATGACAAGAAAAAGAGACAGATATGTCATCAGAAGGACTCTATAAAGTGAAAATAGGTTCCTGAATCTAAAGAGACCTTATAATTTCATTAGAAGAAAATAAAAACAAAATAATTAAAAAATATCTTAAAACCTTTGTAAGACATGAAAGTTTATGAGAGTGAGACAGAAATGCATTCCAGTTTTCCTTTGTGTATGGACACACATGTGAGCAGATGCATGACAGAAATACGTTCAGCTACTCACAACTCCGCACGAAACCCAAGCTACAGAAGTATCTTATAGGAAAAAGTCTCCATTTTACATGAACAGGGAGTGGTGCGCATGTTTATTTTCAAACAGCATTTACTGTATTCCTGAACAAGAATGATTCTTTTTAGCTTAAATGACTCTTAGGGGCCAGCATGACCCAATGCCATCTTCTGAACTAACTCCAACAGTGTATAGAGTGGCTGTAAAACCTCCTCTGAAGCGATGGGGGGACAGCTGGCCGAGGTGGAGCCAGGAACTGGGCACGGGCATGCTTTCCACAGTTTATTCTACTCTACCTGCAGCTGTCAGTTGTCAACCATCTGACCGAGCAAGAAAACTAAATAACAGGAGGAGAGAGAACAAGAGAAATGAAGCGGACTAGAGTACCCACTGTGTTTCAGACAGCGGGCTCCTACCACATGTGGGAAAGTGTGTGTAACTCTGTGTGTGTTTGTTATCTGATCTACACACCTACATGCACTTTTAAGACAGGAAGAAGTGATTTTTCAGTCAGAGGAAAGAAGAATTTAGTTTTTGATACTGTGAAATCGATATATAAAAGGGTGGAAAAAAAAAACCCTCTTTTTTTCCAAGGCTCCAGATAACATTCAGTGAAGTTATTTTCTTGAATTGCTTTTGAAAAATACATACCATTTGCTCTAACATGAGCTGGGGGCTGGTGTTGAGGATCCAGACTGGGGATGGAGGTGGGTCTGTTACTGGGGCTACATGGCCAAGGGAGCTCTCAGCCCTGGATGGCTGTTACCCTGTGTGATATTTCTGGAAAGTGTTTTGGCTAGTGCAAGCCAATCAACAATCCTTAACTGGTAGTGTAACATATTAGGTTATGTTGATCTACTTCTCTATTCCCTTCTTGTGAAAAATTACAGAGCCCCCACTACCTTACTGAAACGAGGGCTGCCAGGATATTTCTCCCATATGGATTTCTGAACTGCTGCAGCATTAAGTTGCTGAGCTTCATCAAATGGCCGGCAGAAAGAACAAATGTTCCATGCTAAAGATGTGTCTGTATGTTGCATACACACTGGTCCAAGGTTTGAGGAGAGAGCCCTTCTAACTTGTTAAGAGGGAAATAGACTTGGCAAATGTAACTCTTCACTGACAGATTTTGATCATTCAAATTTGGCTGCTTTTATTTCCAATTTCGGTTTCTGACAGAGCAATATTTTATACAAGTATCAAGAAGTCAGTATGCTCACTGGGCCATATACACCAAAGACTGCCAATTAAAAATCCCACAAACACATGGCAAAAGGAGAGAAAAAAAATTTTGTCCTGGATGCACTGAAATTTTGGAATCTAGAGAAAGTCTTTGGTTTACATGCAGAGAAAGGGAAATCAATATGTATCAGACACTCGGAACTTCCTTCAAAGGACGTATACCCTGCCACTACCCTATCTATGATCAACACTTTGCAATAATTCTACTGAGGATGATTAATATTACTAGGCTAGAAGTTTCAGGAAAATATGTAGCAACTTCCCTGCAGACAATGGGAGTTTATTCCATTAGATACAACAGACAATTGGCACAGAAAAAGCAATCTAATCTCCTGCTGTTCCTGATATTAAAAATTTTATACCATACTGAAGTCAACTGGAATATGTTACTAGAGAATCATCATCAAAGATTTTAAGTTGTCCTCTCCCTCCTCTACCACTAGAGACTATATATCTACATGAAAATATATGTAAATAGATCCACATGTGTATATGTCAATTTGCTTATCTAAGGGTTACAGCTTACATTCCAGTCAGATTTAGTTAATGACAGAGTCAGAAACAATAAACAACTCTTGCTTTTTTAAAATTAAATCTAGTAATAATTTTATAATTATAGTACTTGTACTTTATTTTTTCAAGTTCTCCAAATCACAGTAAAAAGGCAAGAACCATGATGATATAGTTTCAGATGAATCAATTGAAAGTTTTATACTAGATCTCGTCAATGAATTTGGTAATTGCAGTTACAAAATCAATGAGTAGAAATCTGTTGCATTACTATACACTAGCAACGAAAGATTAGAAAGAGAAATTTCACAACAATTCTCTTTACTATTGCATCAAAAAGAGTAAAATACCTAAGAATAAACCTACCTAAGGAGACAAGAGACCTGTATGCTGAAAACTATAAAGTGCTGATGAAAGAAACTGAAGAAAACATAAACAAATGGAAAGATATACTACGTTGGTGGATTGGAATAACCAATATTGGCAAAATGGCAATACTACCCAAGGCAATCCTACCCAAGGCAATCAACAGATTCAATGCAATCCTTATCAAATTGCCAGAATTTGGTATTTTTCACATAACTAGAACAACAACAACAAAAAAAATCTTAAAATCTCTAGGGAGACACAAAAGAGCCTGAATAGCCAGAGCAATCTTGACAAAGAAAAATGGAGCTGGAGGAACCAGGCTTCCTGTCTTCAAACTATACTACAAAGCTACAGTCATCAAAACAGTATGGCACCAACACAAAACTAGAAATACAGATCAATGGAATAGAATAGAAAACACAGAATTAAGCCCAGGTACCTAAGGATAACTAATCTACAACAAAGGAGGCATGTCTACACAATGTTGGAAAGACAGTCTCTTCAACAAATGATGCTGGAAAAACTGGATAGCTATGGGTTAAAAAAAAAAAAAAGAAAGAAATTAGGTCATTCTTTAACTTCAAACTCAAAAATAAGTTTAAAATGCATTAAAGGTCTGAATGTGACACCAGAAACTGTAAAACTGCTAGAGGAAAACATAGAAAACTTTCTGACATAAATTGCAGCAATATCTTTTTCAATCTGTCTCTCAGAATAATGGAAACAAAAACAAGTAAGTGGGACCTACTTAAAAGCATCTGCATAGAGAAAGAAACAATAAACAAAACAAAAAGACAACCTACAGATTGGGAGAAAATATTTTCAAATACTGTGACCAATAAGGGATTAGTCTCCAAAATTTACCATCACTCATGATGCTTAACAGCATCAAAACAAAGAACACACTTGAAAGAATGGGCAGCAGAGCTATATAGATGTTTCTCCAAAGAAGACATTGATGGCCAAGAGGCACATGAAAAGATGTTCAACATCACTAATTATTAGAGAACTGCAAGTCAAAATTACAATGAAATATCATCTCACGCCAGCCAGAATAGTTGTCATCAAAAAATTCACAAAGAATACATGCTGGAAAGGGTGTGGAGAGAAGAGGATCCTCCTACACTGTTGGTAGGAATGTAAACTGATACAGCCATTATGGAGAATAGTTTAAGTGGGTTCCTTAAAAAACTAAAAATAGAGCTACTCCACTCCTGGGCAAAAATCTGGAGAAAAGCATGATCTGAAAAGATATATGCACACCAGTGTTCACTGAAGCACTGTTTACAACAGCTAAGACATGGAAGCAACATAAATATCCATGGATGGAGGAATGGATAAAGAAGATGTGGTATATAAGTTCAATGGAATATTACTCAGTCATAAAAAGAATGAACGAATGCTATTTGCATTAACACAGATGAATGAATGTCACAGAGAGTAAAGTAAGTCAGACAGAGGAGAAATATCTCATGACATCTCTTATGTGTGGGATCTAGAAAGAAATGATACAAATGAACTTGCTTACAAAACAGACTTACAGACTTTGAGAACAAGCTTATGGTTGCCAGGGTAGAAGGGAAGGATTGAGGGAAGAGACAGTTAGGGAGTTTGGGATGGGCATGTACACGCTGCTATATTTAAAATGGATAACCAACAAGGACCTGCTGTATAGTACATGGAAATCTGCTCAACATTATGTGCCAGCCTGGATAGAGGGGGGTTTGGGAGAGAATGGATACGTGTATATGTATGGCCGAGTCCCCTCACTGTTCGCCTGAAACTATCACAACATTGTTTGTTAATCAGCTATCCCCAAATACAAAATAAAAAGTTTTTAAAAAAGAAAGTGAAAGTTTTACATAGTTTCTTGTTTTTTTTTTTTCTGGTTTAGATAATGCAAAACAGTCCATTAAATCTTTTCTACTGAATAGAAAACACTACTGGAGGCTACACTGGTGGTGCTTGTGTCTGACTCTTGCAACCCATGAACTGTGGTCTTCCAGGCTCCTCTGTCCATGGGATTCCCCAGGCAGGAATACTGGAGTGGGTTGCTATTTCCTTCTCCAGAGGATCTTCCCAATCCATGGATTGAACTTGGGTCTCCTGTACTGTATGCAGATTCTTTACTATTGAGGCATCACAGAAGCCCTGCTGAACGACTAGGGAAGCCCATTGGAAGTCACAACAATAGCTATTATTTATGTGCTAAGAGGGATAAAACTGTATGCCAAGAACTCTGCCAAGAACTTTAGAGACTTAACCTCTTTCTTTAGTCCTTAAAATAATCTGATGGAGAATAAACTGTTCCATTTTATAGAAGTGACTTAGAGAAGTCAAGTCATATTTACAGAGTAGCAGAGTTGTCTTATCTCTAGTGTGTTTGGGGTTACTTTTAGGCTTGTCTTCTAACTACATGGATGTTTGGTTATATAAGTTCATGAAATTTCAAGATTCATTTCATTTATTCACTTGGAACTTTTGAAGACACAGACTATAGTTTATTATTTGAAATTTTATTTACCCTAACTTCACATTTTTGACTACCTGAATTGAATAGGTATTTTGGCATAACGGAAACTTTCATGATATTTTACCGTGAGGTAACAATCTTGTTTTTACTCACAAGTTGTAGCCCACACAAAGAAATCACTCAGTAATAGAAAAATCTATATTTAAATAGACTTGTCAGCTTGCCCAAGTGTTAAAAGAAGCAAATCAAAACAGAGAAAATCACAAGCTACCAGAGAAGATCCCTTGGGATGCAACTTTGAGGTCATAAACATTTAGAAAGTGCAACAACAACAAAAAAGAATGAACATTAATTTAACGCATATTGTAAAATGTTTAAACTTTGAAAATCTGGCTTTCATGAATTCTAGAAGGCAGAAGAATCATTAGAAACAGGATTGGGTATCCCATTTAACTGAAATCAGAGTGGATATTTTTAATGGATTCAAATATGGAAGGCCAATTAGCTCATTAGCTAATTCTAAAAGGAATCAGTTTCTAGAACATTTAAAACAGTGGGGTAGTATCTTTTTTTTGCATGCTCTATTTCCAATATTAGTTACACACACATGCTAACTTTTCTACTTAAATAATCAGTGATGTGACTGTTACCTCTTCCATTATGAATTCTACTCATGAAACTGGCACAGAGAAAGCATAATGTCACATTTCACATTCCTAATTACTGGCCTATCGAAGCAAGAGATCTAAGGATTTAGTCAATAAATAATATAAAAATACAGCCAGCAGATTATAAATATTTATTAGTACATCAAAAGTTTGCTAGACAATTTTTCAACGATTCCTTCAGCATAAAATACTCGAGTTAGACTTAGCTCTGAAAGGACAGGAAATTGGAACTCTCTCAAATATTTTCTGCCATAAAATATCTTTATCTAATTTTTGTCTTAGTTTCTTTTTTTTCCATATAGATTTGATTGCAGGTTCTTATATTTATTCAAACTTACTGAACATACAATTATTTTAAATCTGAAAAGGCATCTACCTGTTTTGTGGAGAAAGCATTGGAATTGAGGCAGAATTTTGTGTTCTTTGGAAAAACAAAACTAAAATAAACTTCAGCATCTTTTTCACTTAATTTAAATATTTTTATTTGTTCAGCCAATTTTATTTCAGAAATTTTTCCTTCTTTTAAATGGAAAAGACACACTAATACTATTTTAGTACTATTTTTACTTGTAAATTTACTATGATTAATTGAATCAATCAATATATGCAAGAGATATCTGTAGTTACGACCTACCCTGTATATTCTATCCTTATTTTCAATATCAAGAAACATGTTAACCTCAATTACCTATGAAAATGATCATATTATTAGTGTGGGTGAAAATTTATGGTAGGAAAGAAGATAAATATTGATTTGTTCTTGGTAGATTCTAGTGAAAGGGACTTACAAACACAGAGGTGAGGGGCTAGAAATACTAAATTTGGAGTGATGAATATAGAGATCTAGGTTCTATGCTTTTGTTATTTCTCTATGGATTTTGTATTTAAAATGATTTTTCAATTTCAACTTTTTATTGAGAAGTAATGAATTAGTTGTATTTTCACTAACTACTAATCAAAGTAACTCACATTTGGTTGATATATTTTTACTCATAATACAATAATTCTGATGTCTTAATATTTATTCAATAGATATTTATAGGGTCCCTACCATGCACACTTGGAAGGGACCAGAAGATACAAAGAGTAAGATATAGTTCCTAAGCTCCAAATATTATGACCTATAACTTAAACTAACAAAGAAAACTAGTAGATATTTATCGTGGATAAATATATGATTCCTTTTCAGTATTTCAGTGAAATATTAAAAATAGCCAGTGCTCTTAAAAGCACATTACAAAACAAACAACTAAAAAACATAAAGTGTTTACCCCTTTTATTTGCAGTGCTATAGAAAATAGCTATTCTTATTTCTCATTTAGCTAGTTGGCATCTAGTATAGCAAAGGCACAGAGTAAGAGCTCATGAACATTCGTTGAATGTAGAAATTAGGAGTCATGCAACATTTTAAGAAAGCATGAACTGTCAAAGGGTGCAACAAGTTTTGGGAAATGGGTATTAGCTGGGAGGGGGTATGTTCAGGGAGGAGAAATCAGTGAAGGAGAAAGGAAGAGTGTGGATTGGCCATTGGTTTCACCAAGTGGGTGAACCCCAAAGACATTTCCAAGTTTTGTTTCAGTATGCTTTTGAGGGTAAAAATAATATAGGAAATTGGAGACAGAGGGGGTAGTGAGAAAATGGATATAGTGCTTGTCTACCTGCTACTAAGAAGTCTGGAGGTGAAAGGCAGGAAATACATAGCAAAGTAACCAAAAGAAGAAGCCAACCTGGAGGAAAAGATGAGGAAAAAGTGGGAAAGAGAAATTTAAGGTATTAGATAAGGATCAGAGGCTGCAAATTTGAAAGTTTAGCTAGAATTTTAGCTTCAGTATAAAGTAAGAACAAATATTCTCTTTTTCTCCTGACTCTAGACTGGAAAACAAGCATAACATGAGCAATAATAAAATTTTACCTTCATCTTCATTTATGAGGAAACCCATTATCTTTTCCTCATTTTTGAGGAAATTCATCATCTCAGCAAAGCAGGATGAGAGATGGTTATCCTGGGGAGCAGGGCAATGATACAAAATTATAGACTCCCTGAAAATACTACATTTAGAGATTTCTCTGTGTTCCATGCTGTCATCATGTAAATACCATTAATTAGCTGATTTCACAGCACTACTGATCCTCAAGGACAGGTTTGGTACTAGGAGAGAAACAATGTCTAGTGCATTGATGTTGGCTGGCTGCTCCACCAGTTCAGACAAGTAAAAGCTGGTCATTCAAATATTTCAACAATTGCCCAAAGTCCTCACCTTAGGTTATAGAGCTGGATCTACATGGTCTTAAGGAATACAAATTAAAGAAGAGATCACTATTCAAACATACATGTGAAATATTTTATTTTCATAAAGAAACTGATGATTAGTTTTAGTTTCACTTTGACTAGGCTATAATACTCAGTTATTCAATTAAACAGTAACCTTGGCATTACTGTGAAGGTATTTTGTAGATGGAATTAACATCTATAATCAGCTGACTTTAAGGAGATAATCCTTAAAAATTAGGGTGGACCTCATCTAATCAGCTGGAGGGCTTTAAGAACAAAACTGAGGTTTCCCCAAGAAGAAGAAGATATTCTGCCTCAAGACTGAAGCATTAGCTCCTGTCCCAGAGTTTCCAGCCTGCCCAACTGCCCTAATAATTTCCAATTTGTGAGGCCTCATGATTTTCATAAACCAATTCCTACTGATTCTGTTTCTCTGGAGAACACTGACTGATACAGAGACCAAAGCTCAAACTTTGCTGAAAAAGAGTAGCTCTGATCTCCTATTTCTGACTATCCAGTGTTATCTATCAAAACTAAGTTTCGTTTATTAAACTTACTGAAGGAAAATAAAGATTTGTTAAATATTAACCACTTATTGTGAGGTTTCCTAGGTGGTGATGTTCTGGGTGGGGAATATCCCCTGGAGGAGGATGTGTGGCAACTCACTCCAGTATTCTTGCCTGGAGAATCCCATGGACAGAGGAGCCCGGTGGGCTACAGAATATGGGGTTGCAAAGAGTTGGACATGACTGAGTATGCACACAAACGTTTATTGCATTGTGGTGTTGAGGAATTTATTTAACACTGGGTCAAGCACCTGGTTACTTTTAGGTGAAAGGCAGAAAAATAACAAAAATCACTCTTGAGTTTTTAGTATTGAGAAAGGATATAATTTTCATCAATTTCCCCTATTTATGTTCTACTAATATGAAGTAAATAGATAGGCACCGGCTTTCAAAATATCACTTTGAAATCTTTGGAGTTATTTTGCTGGAACAAATTTATTGTTTTTAGGCCGATTATAGAATCTACAAACTACAACAATAACCATTTTGGAATAGTCGTGCATACTATAAAAGACTCCAATCCATGATTTAATTGTTTATCTGAGTAAAACTCAAGATTTCATGGCTATTCTCTTCCATGCAATCTGGAATTCAAAATATTCTTTCAGAGAAGCACAAAATTGAAAGTCATTTATTATAGTCATGAAATGCTAATGAGAACATTTAAAAACAGTGGTCAGGCTACTCAGCCACCATGTACTTCATAATTTATAGGCATATTTTATTTATTCAGGTTAATAAAGGATGTGTTTGACATATTATCAGACTGACCTTGCTTCTTGGCAAATGCTATCTGAAAGTCTCTAGAGTTAATTCCGTTGCCAGCCATTCTTTTCAAGGACGGCTTGTTATTATTCTCTTGGAAACAATTAACAGACTGTTGTACAGAGTAACATGTACTTGGTCCTGAAATTCTTTATTGAAAAAGGCCCAGAAAACAAAGTGGTTTCAAACTTTGGCTCTTGAGACTCTTAATTTCAGATATTATGAAAACTATTATGAAAACATATTAGCTAGGAAAATTATTTTAAAAGGAAAGCCAGCACATGTCTTAAGTTAAAGCTGGGATTCAGCCTAACCTGCTTTATTATTTCCACTAATATCTTCTTTGCTAGACAATGTGATTTGATGCTCAGTTTGACATGAACATTAAATTATCATTAAAGATATGTTTTTATTTAAGATCTGGAACTTATTAAGGTTGAAAATCAAGCAGAAACATTATGCATTCTCCTTTCATGTTGATTTTTTAAAATCAATAAGATTTGAAATCAACAGGATTTTCTAGCTAAATATCCTAATCCAGCTTTATCAAATCATTTTGGACTATTTTAGAACAAGATTTCATTTAACAGGTGAGAAATCTTGTTAAAGGAATTATTTACAAATAGATTTACTTTCTACCTAATCAATCAAGCACAGAGCTGAATTAGGAATTGAGTTCAGAAATTATATATCTACCTTTTCTAAAGCTTATAGTCTAAGGCAGGGGTTAACAAACTTTTTCTGGAAAAGGCCATACAGTAAATATTTTTCGTTTTTATATGCTATATGTCTCTGTAGCAACTACTCAACTCTGCCACTGTAGCACAAAACTAGTCATAGACAATGTGGAAATGAATTCATCTGGCTGTCCCAAGAAAACTTTATTTACAAAAACAGGTAGTGGACCAGATTTGCACATGTGTCATAGTTTGCCAATCTTTGTTCCACAGGGAGTTCATGGCAAGATAAACAGCACTGCTTTCTTGGCTTTTGGAGAGAATGTGGCATCAAGGCTCCATGTGGTATCAGAACTAGGACAGAGGACATTAAAGTAAGAAAGCATCACCCACAAAATGAGTTTTACATGGCTAGGATGCTGATATTATAATTTTTTTCAAACATTATCAATAGTACTATACACAATTTATAATTTATATAATACTTCCCCACACACTAGTTCTTATCAGAAAGATGATTATGTCTATTGTACAGAATAGATGATTATTGCTCAAAATAATTATGCCCATAATTTAACTGTACTAGAGACACATCTTCTAATTCCAAGTATTCCAAGTTTACCCTTAAAAGAACTCACAGTGCAAATTCTTAAAAAATGAGGGTGAAGGGAAGAAATCTTGGAACATGAAAACCTGGCAGGTGGCCTATTTTTATACGGAGAAAATGTTTCTAGAAACTACAAACAGGTAAATAAGATTTATTACTCTTTCAATATAGTGTTAGAAAGTTTGTTCATGACCATTTTGAAAGGAAGTGAATAATTACTAGAAGTTAACATGAGATGAGCTAACGAAAACTAATCACTTAGCCAACTCTTTCCTCTATGCTATAAGGTTATCAGGATTTCCCAGGTGGCACTGGTAAAGAATCTGCCTGCAATACAGAAGATGCAGGTTCAATCCCTGGGTGGGGAAGATACCCTGGGATAGGAAATGGCAACCTGCTCTTGTCCAACCCTTGCCTGGAAAATTCCATGGACAGAGGAGCCTGGTAGGCTACAGTCCATGGGATTACAAAGAGCTGGACATGACTGAGTGAATGAGCTTGCACATATAAGCTTATTAGGACAGTTCCATAGACAGAGTATTTTGGGTTGAGTGAGACATTTAACAAAAAACTCTTGATGAAGATAAGTTAGAGAAGTATGATCTGGAAGACACCTCCCATGACTTACAGTTTTTCTTAAACTACTTTATTGAGATGTGATGATGTACACATTTAATGTATACAACTTGATGAGCTTGGAAATGTGTATACCCATGAAACCATCACCTTCATCACCATCAGCCATAAGACATATCTATCATCTCCAGAAATTTCCTCTTTGTATAGTATTCCTAAGTATAAAAATCATTCATTATTATTTTTGTGATAAAGACATTTACTATAAGTTCTACTCTTTTAGTGAATCTTAAAGGATTCAACACAGAATTGCTACCTACAGGCTCCATGCTCTACAGTAGATCTACAGGATTTATTCCTTTTGTATAACTGAAACTTTGTATGCTCTGACCAATACCACCCCTTTTCACTCTCCACCAGTTCCTGGCAACCACCATTTATAGTTTTTTTAAACAGCAGAACCCACATAAGTTGATAAATGGATTAATGTCACTATGCTGTTAGACTCTATGAGTAATTGGATTTAATGTTATGTGTTATATATATAGAATTAAAAAAAAATACCGGTAGGCCATACTTGAATGAATAATGAGAAAGCATGCCCATCAGATTTATAAATTATAAATCTGGGAGAAATGAATTCAGATTCAAAAGGATCTTAGACTGAAAATGAAAATACAGACTGAAATCAGCAGATTAAATCTAATAGGTATAAATGTTGAGTTTAGATGTTAAAAATGAAAAGGAATAGAAAAAAAATGACACCTGATGACTCATTGAAGGATGTCAGGAAGGAGATTCTGATTCAATTTAAGGAAGACCCTTGAAGACAATGGGCTTCAGAGATTTAGAGCATTGTTTCTCAACTTTAATGTGCCTATCACCTGTTAAAAACTGAGAGAAGGCAATCCCTGAACCAGTTAGTCTGCAGTGGGGCTTGAAGTTCTGCATTTCTAACAAGCTCCAGAGATGCTATTGCTGTGGCCCACGATTGTCCACAGGGTAGCCAGGCTTTAAGGAATGGACTTAGGAGTCCTATATATCTGGTTCTACCACTTACTGCTGGGTATCCTGGGATCTTAATGTCTCAGTCGAATCTTTCTAACCTGTTTAAATGGAGATAATAGTGCCTTCAGGCTTCCTGATGGCTCAGGAGTAAGGAATCCACCTGCCGATGCAGGAAACGTGGGTTCAATCTCTGGGTCGGGAAGATCCCCTGGGGAAGGAAATGGCAACCCGCACCAGTATCTTTGCCTAGGAAATCTCATGGACAGAAGGAGACTGGTCAGCTACACAGTCCACAGGGTCACAAAAGAGTCAGACATGACTTAAACAACACCACCTACATCTCATAGCACTCTTATGAGGGTTAAACAACATTTTATATGTTGGCACATTGCGAGCAGTAATAAATACACATTCCCTTTTGTCTTTCACTTTCTCATCATCAGATACATTTCAGCTGAGGTAGGATGGTCCTGTTAGGAATTCTGAAATAGAGATTCCTGCATTTTGCAGGTCTCTTATAGACAATATGTTACAAACTGGAAAAACTGAAGTCCAGGGGCTCTCCCCTGTTCTTTCCAGGCTTTAAAGTAGCTATATATCTATATATTTGGTGTATATATATATATATATATATATATATATATATATTTGGTATCTACCATTAACCACAACCTCCCTCAGTATCCACACATTTGTCTCTGTGAAGAGGGTATTTGCAGGTGGGCCACAGGGTAAAGGGCCTTGAGTTTAACTATATAAGGAATTTTCTTCTTCCCAAAGGACACAGCTGCTCCAAATCACAGTAACTCCCTACTCCTGCAGCATCACGGAGCTCTTCCAAACCTCCTGGAGCACTACCCTGGGCAGTATGACACTTTGCTCTACCCCAGAGAGCATTCTGCTTCCAGCTTAAATTCTCAGCTCTCCCAGAAACCACTCTGAAACCTGCAAACTCACCAATTTTCAGCTAATGTGTAGGACTACTGTTGGGTTTGATGACTCCTCCAGGTGTCCTATGTGAGGCGAGTGTTATGCTTTTGGTTTTTAATCTCCCTATTGAGAGCAGTTAAGCTTTGTCTCTTTCAGTTAATGATCGGTCCTGCCGTTGGAGACAATAGAGCAAGATTTTTTTTTTTTCTGCATTGTGTCTGTGCTCACTAAAACTGTAACCGTAGCACTGATGGAAGGGAACACTCGAGAAATGAGCACATGCGCGCGTGCACACACACACACACGCACGATTTTCTCCCCACTCAGAGGGATCGGCACAAGGAACCATGGGTCAGGCTCCTTTCTGTTGGCTCACGCCTATCAATTTAGGCTCACCGGTTCCTACTTGACTTCTCTCTTCTTCCTTTCCTAGCTTCAGCTAAGATGCCCTGAGGGTCATTTAATTTAGGATATAATTCACTTGAGTTTAACTAGAGAAGGAATTTTCTTCTCCCCAAAGGACGTGGCTGCTCCAAATCACAGTCACTCCCTATTCCTGCAGCATCATGGAGCTCTTCCAACGGTTGCTGCAGCTCTAAGCCTGATGTTCAGCCTGGACTCTCTTGCCAACTAAATGTACTTTTTAAGAGCCAGTTCCTAGTTCTTTTTTGACATCTTAAAACTGAAAAATAGCCAATTCTATTTTAAAATAGAGAACTGTGCAGTTTTATTCTTAAGTTACTATACCATCTAGGCTGCTCTATCCATGGGAACTTCTGACAAATATAACTGTTCATATGTCCACTTGCCTGTTTCCCTCCATCCCTGTTTGGGCCAAGGAAACTTTAGCTCATTTTATCCAGAGAATCCTTCATTTTCTGGAGAAGTTGGTCATGCTTATTTGGCCAGAAGTCAATGAAACATATTTATCAGGATCTACCTAATCTTCTAAAGTAGTGTATTCTCTTTATATATTCTTTGTGCAGTTGATTCAAATATGATTTTTCAGGCAAAAGGGAATAAAAAAAATCACTGATCTACGAGGTAGATCTACTTTCACTCCAATTGTGGTTTGGTCATCTGTAGAAATCTGGCTGCTTGTCATCAAATGGGAGCAGAATCAACCATCAGTATGTCCATTAATTAAGAGACCTTGATAATATGGTGAAGGGATCTTCCTAGCCCCCATCCCACCCTAAACTATCACTGGTTGAACAAATGGCCAAGCAGAATTCTCTGAGCAAAATGCTGCTCTCAATTAAATGTCCAAAAAAGAGGGGGGGCATAAAATAGATACTAAGATTAATATAATTTACAATTTTAAAAAGGGCACTGTATAGTTTAAATTCTGATAGATATGAACAGATGCTGGAGGATAAACAAGTTTTGGCTAACTGACTGTGAACTCTATAAATGGCTTAATGGCCTGCAAAAGTAACTCTGACAACTTCTAAGTTAGCTTTTATGAACCAGAGCAAAATGAGCCCACTGAAGCTGCTAGTTCAGTGCACAAATTTACAAAGAGATGTTTAGTGAAACTTGCACTCCACTAAGTACCAAAACTTTGCAAATTAGAGACTGTTAGCCATAGGAGAGACAGACTGGATTAGGCATCCAAAGAAATCCAGGTCTATTCTTAGAACCCCTTTATATTCTTAGATTTTTGGTAAACAAGTTATATAATTCAATGAGTTACCTTACCTCTCTGAGTCTCCATTTGAAAAAGTGAACAGCACAATTTTTGAATGCCTACTACTTGGGAGTCATTTTGTTGGCACTGAGAGTAATAATTGGGTAACACTTGGGCTTCCCAGGTGGTGCTAGTGGTAAAGAATCTGCCTGCCAATGCAGGAGATGTGGGAAGATTCCCTGGAGGAGGGCATGGCAACCCGCTCCAGTATTCCTACCTGGAGATCTCCATGAACAGAGGAGCCTAGTGGGCTGCAGTCCATGGGGTCACAAAGAGTCAGACACGACTGAGCATGTATCAAATTGCCATCCTGAGGATAATACAAATAAGTGATGCTTATTTCTTCCACGTTATGTGCCAGGCTATATGCCAGGCATGGTGAAAAACCTTTAATATGAATTATCTAATTTAATTCCCACAGGAACCCTATAGAGAGAATACTATCACCATTACTGAAAATAATACTCTTCCGTGCTTGTTTGGGAGATGGGGAAACCAAAGCAGGATGAAGTTAGTAACTTGTCCACAGTCACCACAGCCCACATTTTAAACTTATTTTTAACTGCTTCTGTGTCTTCTAAGATGAACAGTGCCTCCTAAACTTTAATGTGTTTACAAATCACCTGGTGAGTTTGTTAAAATACAATGTCTTTTCTTTTTTACATGGAAAAAACTGTTTATAATAGCTTTAGTATAATGCAGATTGAGACACAGTCATACGATAGAACATCATTCAGGAATATGAAATGATAAATCACTGATACTTATAATAATATAGATACATTTACATATTTATTATACATTCTGTTACTAGGAAGTCTGAGATCAAGCAAATCTAATCTATGGAGATCAATGAATAGGATTTGTCTCTGTGGGATGCAGACTGCCTACAAGGTGGCATGAGAACACTTTGGGAGGAGGAAAATATGAAATATCTTGGCTGTGGTGATCTCAAATGGGTATATATTTCTTTAGACAGATCAAACTGCTCACATTCAGGTTATGTGCATTTCACACTGTAAATTTTATCTCAATTTAAAAGTAAGTGGGATTCTAGCAAATAGAATCCAACAACACATCAAAAAGATCATACATCATGATCAAGTAGGCTTTATCCCAGGGATGCAAGGATTCTTCAATATTCGTAAATCGATCAATGTAATACACCACATTAACAAATTAAAAAATAAAAATCACATGATTATCTCAATAGATGCAGAGAAAGCCTTTGACAAAATTCAACATCCATTTATGATAAAAACCCTCCAAAAAGCAGGAATAGAAGGAACATACCTCAACATAATAAAAGCTATATATGACAAACCCACAGCAAACATTATCCTCAATGGTGAAAAACTGGAAGCATTCCCCCTGAAATCAGGGACAAGACAAGGGTGCCCACTCTCACCACTACTATTCAACATAGTTTTGGAAGTTTTGGCCACAGCAATCAGAGCAGATAAAGAAATCAAAGGAATCCAGATTGGAAAAGAAGAAGTAAAACTCTCTCTGTTTGCAGATGACATGATCCTCTATATTGAAAACCCTAAAGACTCTACGAGAAAATTACTAGAGCTAATCAGTGAATATAGCAAAGTTTCAGGATATAAAATCAACACACAGAAATCCCTGGCATTCCTATACACTAACAGTGAGAAATCAGAAAGAGAAATTAAGGAAACAATTCCATTCACCATCGAAACAAAAAGAATAAAATACTTAGGAGTATTTCTACCTAAAGAATCAAAAGACTTGTATATAGAAAACTATAGAACACTGATGAAAGAAATCAAGGAGGACACAAACAGATGGAGAAATGTACCGTGCTCATGGATTGGAAGAATCAATATAGTGAAAATGAGTATACTACCTAAAGCAATCTATAGATTCAATGCAATTCCTATCAAGCTACCAGAGGTCTTCTTCAAAGAATTAGAACAAATAATTTCTCAATTTGTATGGAAATACAAAAAACCTCGTATAGCCAAAGCAATCTTGAGAAAGAAGAATGGAACTGGCGGAATCAACCTACCTGACTTTAGGCTATACTACAAATCCACAGTCATTAAGACAGTATGGTACTGGCACAAAGACAGAAACATAGATCAATGGAACAGAATAGAAAGCCCAGAGATAAATCCACGCATCTATGGACACCTTATCTTTGACAAAGGAGGCAAGAATATACAATGGAGAAAAGACAACCTCTTTAACAAGTGGTGCTGGGAAAACTGGACAGCCACTTGTAAAAGAATGAAACTAGATCACTTTCTAACACCATACACAAAGATAAACTCAAAATGGATTAAAGATCTAAGCATAAGACCAGAAACTATAAAACTCCTAGAGGATAACATAGGCAAAACACTCTCTGCTATAATCCAAAGCGGGATACTCCATGACCCACCTCCCAGAATATTGGAAATAAAAACACGAATAAACAAATGGGACCTAATTAAAATTAAAAGCTTTTGCACAACAAAGGAAACTATAAGCAAGGTGAAAAGACAGCCTTCAGAATGGGAGAAAATAATAGCCAATGAAGCAACAGACAAACAATTAATCTCAAAAATTTACAAACAACTCCTGCAGCTCCATTCTAGAAAAATAAACAACCCAATTAAAAAGTGGGCCAAAGAACTTAACAGACATTTCTCCAAAGAAGATATAAAAATGGCTAACAAACACATGAAAAGATGCTCAACATCACTCATTATCAGAGAAATGCAAATCAAAACTACAATGAGGTACCACTTTACACCAGTCAGAATGGCTGCCATCCAAAAGTCTACAAGCAATAAATGCTGGAGAGGATGTGGAGAAAAGGGAACCCTCTTACACTGTTGGTGGGAATGCAAACTAGTACAGCCACTATGGAAAACAGTGTGGAGGTTCCTTAAAAAGCTGCAAATAGACCTGCCATATGACCCGGCAATCCCACTGCTGGGCATATACACCGAGGAAACCAGAATTGAAAGAGCCACGTGCACCCCAATGTTCATCGCTGCATTGTTTACAATAGCCAGGACATGGAAGCAACCTAGATGCCCATCAACTGATGAATGGATAAGAAAGCTGTGGTACATATACACAATGGAATATTACTCAGCATTAAAAAAAAATTCATTTGAAGCAATTCTACTCAGATGGACGAAACTGGAGCCCATTATCCAGAGTGAAGTAAGCCAGAAGCAAAAACAACAATACAGTATATTAACACATATATATGGAATTTAGAAAGACAGTAATGAGAACCCAACATGGGAGACAACAAAAGGAACTCAGATGTATAGAATAGACTTGTGGACTTTGTGGATGAGGGTAAGGGTGGGATGATATGGGAGAAGGGCATTGAAGCATGTTAACTGTCATGTGTCTAATCAATCGCCAGCCCAGGATTGATGCTCGGGACTGGTGCAGCAAGATTTCCCGGGGGGGAGGGAGGAGGGAGGGGGGACCCGGAGGGGAAGCATATGTAAACCCATGGTGATATCATGACAATGTATGGCAAAAACAATAATAATAAAAAAAAAAAAAGTAAGTGGGGAAAATGGTGAATTTTTAAAAGATGAAATATTTCCTCTTAAAATTTAAATTGTAACTACTATCAGCCAAAAATATATCAAGTTCTAAATAAGCTTTTTTCTTTTTATTGCCACATTGTCAAATCAAAAGCATGTTGTTTTCATGGTTAAAATATGCTCCATCTCCAGATTATCTACACTTTATTAAAATGTTGACCTTGAATTTCAAGAACTTTAAGAAATATTCTGGAAATTCTAAGCAATCAAAAACAAAGTGTTACTATGTGGGAGAGGATATGTTAATTAGCTTGACTGTAGCAATTCATAGTCCTATACATATATGAATATTTGTGTTTTACAGAACATTATATTGTACACCTTGAATATATAGTTTCAAGATAATTTTTTAAGATTTAAGATAAAATGCAGTTTCTTGCCATATGACCCAGCAATCCCACTGCTGGGCATACACACTGAGGAAACCATAATGGAAAGACATATGTACCCCAATGTCCATCGCAGCACTGTTTACAATAGCTAGGACATGGAAGCAACCTAGATGTCTATCTGCAGAGGAATTGATAAGGAAGTTGTAGTACATCTACACAATGGAATATTACTCAGCTATAAAAGAGAACACATTTGAGTCAGTTCTAATGAGGTGGATGAAACTGGAGCCGATTATAGAGTGAAGTAACTCAGAAGGAAAAACACCAAGACAGTATATTAATGAATATATATGGAATTTAGAAAGACAGTAACGATGACTGTATACACAAGACTACAAAAGAGATACAGATATAAAGAATAGACTTTTGAACTTTGTGGGAGAAGGCAAGGGTGGGATGACATGAGAGAATAGCATCGAATCATGTATATTCCCATATGTAAAACAGATGGTCAGTGCAAACTTGATGCGTGGAGCAGGGCACCCAAAGCTGATGCTCTAGGACAACTCAGAGGGATGGAGTGGGGAGGGCAGTGGGAGGGGGGCTCAGGATGGTGGGACACATGTACACCCATGGCTGATTCACAGTGATGTACAGCAACAACCGCCACTATATATATATTTAACAATATTGTAAAATTAGCCTCCAATTAAATAAATAAATTTTAAAATATAAATAAAATGCAGTTTCTGGTCAAGACATCTGGAGTGAAGTCCAAGAATCTGCATTTCCAACAAACTCTCAGTGATGGTGATGCCCCTGGGTCATAGGCTGAGTAGCAAGACTGCAGTCCTGCAGTTCACATCTTAGTTTGCAGATTAGAGATGCTTTGGACAGCTATTAAAACATTTCTAAGTCCAAGCCACATTTCATGTCAGTTAAGGTTCTGGGCTGGAACTCAGACATGGAATCATTTTTTAAAGACCCCCAAGTAATTTCAATACAGTGCTGCTCTCAAAGTCAATTTTGTAGTCAATATTGATACTAAAAACAATAGAATACAGAGCACTGCATACTTTTTATATTAGTTTATGTGTGTGTCTATTTATGTCTGTGAGAGTGTATTGAGTTCTTGCTGTAAAATGTATTCCTCATTGTGGGTGAAGGTTTAAAAATAAGAAAGCTATTCCATGTGCTAGAAGGAATACAATTTCTTTTTTTTTCTCCTTCTCTCTACCTCTCTGTTCCCAAACTTTAAAAGGATTTAAAGGAAATTTCAGACGAGTTTGGGCACGTTCAGGGAGGTATGAGCGTAGACTAAAGCATATTTCAAACATCTATGCGTCATTACAATACTATCCTTGTCCACATAAGTTAACATCTACTAGAGAGCCAGATATTTTACAATAGGGCTATGTGCTATATGGAATATATGATGAGATGTCCTGAGCAAATAGGGAAGGTTGTGAATTACTATCTAAAGAATTCAGGGAAGATGTCATAGTAGAACTGACACAGTATCTTTGTCATGAATGGGAATCTGGCAGAAGGAAAGGAATTCTGAGGAAAGGCATTCCTTCTATCTTGTGCAAAGTTAAGTCATGGTCTGGATTTCACCTGCATGCTGAGTGTCAATCTGGAGATGATGACTGCTATGAAAATCTGTGTTGAGGTGAATTATCCTGAAGAATTCTCTTAGCCAAAACTGAGAATTCAGGAAGCAGAGAAGTTGTGAAGAGGGGCAGGCTAAGTGTATGGTGTTTGTGAGGTACAGAGTCTAGTCAGCATGTGGCAGAAATACTCGGTCTGATGGAGGAGAAGCACATCAAGTAGACCAAGAAAGAATGAAGGAACTTGAACAGACAACCTCTAGGACTTGAGGCAAGCCTACTATCTTCTATAGGCTACATGACAGGGTGTGGTTAAAACAGCAATAAGAAGTTTGAGCTTTCAAAAATTTATATTTCTCAGTCATAAAGGGAGTCTGCATAGGTGATTAGTAACAAATTAAAGCAATTCTCAAAAGTCACTTGAATAAATTTTCAGCAATTCCCTCAGGATATAAGGCAGGATTGTAATGTAGACTACAGCTATATAGTTTCTTCCTGTTATTCATACAGGCTAGAATAGTAATTTTGGTTTCATAGCAGTCATTTAAAAGTGTTATTTTAATTTTTACAGATAATGTTTTATATGTGTGTGTGGGCTGCGGTGTGTATGTGTGTGTGATATGTTTTGTTATATAACATAGAAGCCAATCTATTTTAAGTAGAGTGACTACTAAGTGATAGCTTTGATAAATTCAGCATCAAAAAGCATTGGTAATCTACAATATTTTCAAAATTTGTGGATTTGAGGTTAACTGTTTAAAACATCTTCCCATCAGGATGTGCTTCAGGCTTAACAAAGGTATCTAAAATATCATTTAGAAAAGAGAAAGAGAAGAAACTATTATAAATATTAATACTGTCATCTTCCTTTCCTTAAACATGGAAGATAAATCCAAGTGGTCGAATTTTCAGTGGGGGTTTATTGTCCCAAAAGAATGAAGCCACTAAATAAACAGAAGAGGAGACAGTGCCAGGACTGTAAAATCCAGCAATGCATTGCTCGTTTTATGAGATGGAATAATTTCAGAGGGAATTCTACCATGAGACAGGCAAATTCAATACATAAATTTAACCTGACAATGTAATAATAGGCTACATGAAAAATAATGTTTAAATAATAAAAGCATGCCTTGCTCCAAACTGAATCCATTATTCATATGTTCCCATTAAACATTAACATAAACAGAATAATGATATTAATTCAAAATTAACTATATACTATTTAAGTTATATGTGATAATATACACATCTCTGTTTTAAATGCTTACTCTTTCCCCAGGTTCTTTGTTTTAATTCTCTAGGCAATATTTGCCATTTTCTCTATGTTTTATTATTGGTATGTTGTGAATATTTCAATTATGTGTCATTCTTACCACACTGTCCTTTAATACTTGTGTTTCCCTCACTAGACTGTAAACTTCCAGGGCTGAGGGGTAGATTCTGTGCCATTATTGCTGAATCAACCAATAGAACCAGCATAGTACCTTGGACAAAGAGTTTTACAAGAAAGGATATTAGAGAAAGGAGGGAGGTATCAAAACAGTCATCAAGGAAGAAACAGGAACATTGTTAGGTGTTCTCATCCTAGTTCCCTTATCTAGCATGATTTGCCTTTTGATTTTCATAGGAGCACCATCATCTTCAATGCCTAGAAACTCTAAAGTTCTTAAATTCTGTCCTGTGTTTCTTATTCATTTTCATGAAATTTCATGACTTTCATACCAGGGTCTAACACTATAAGGTACCTTAAATGTCTGTTGGATGAATAAACTTTCACATCTGAAAATACTTTTCTCTGAAGGCAGAAGATCTTAGGACAAGTTTGGAAACACTTAACAAATACAGTTGTTCTCTTTTTAACTTAGTGTATACTGAAATCTCGCCACAATGTTAACAATCAGCTAATCGGCCAAGCAGCCAGCCAGTCAACCAAACAACCAACCAACAAAAAAGTATTTATTGAGCCTCTACTATGTACCCAGTACCATGCTAAGCATTAGAAGGTGTACAGCATGGTTCCCCTAATTAAGGTACTGACCACTCTTTGGTTATATGATAATCAAACTTAAAAGGCTGAGCTGAATTTAATGACGTTCTTTTGGTACTTTAATTAAATATACCAATGGATGAATATTTTGTTCCAAATACTGCACTATAATAAACAAAGTTCTGGGATAATATTTCTGCATTTGACACATGCATTTTCAACCATTCTAGCTCACTAGAATAGAAAATATTATTTTTAAAGAAGGCAGTCACCCATTCTGCTGAATATCTTTTGTTAATGACAAAATAATAAACCTCATGTTACCTTGCCTTTCCACCTATACCTTTTCCCTCTCTGTGACTTTTAATTTTTGTACAATGCTTTAATATTTATGTAAGTATAGATGATTATGCTATTTAATAATGTAACAACTGCTTCAGGGATGGTATCCATGCTGCTGATTAGATAAAGAGTATCAGAAAGATCATGTTCATAAATCTGACTTTATTATTTATTTTTCCAGCTATTTCCATTTTTGATCTGTATATCCTTGTGTATTTTAACTACAATCATAAGATCAACTAGACTGTGAATACATACATCCCTATGTGTGCCTCTATTTGTGTTGAGCCAATGTAGGAAAGCAAACTATAAATCTGGTGTCTGAATGTCCATCCATTGAAGACAAGATAGCCTCTTTTCAAGTTAAGAGAATCTTGTACGACCACTGAAGGTGTGAGATCTTATTCAACTTCTTTCATCATCTCATACGGTTGATCACTATCTCGATTAAGCAATTTCTTTGCTTGGTTTCCAGGACATGATCTTCTCCTGGCTTTCAATCTTGCTGTTTTTTTCAGTGTTTTCTTCTATGCCTTTTTTGGGAACTGTTTCACTTCTCTATTATCTTTTACATGAACTCATCCAATCTTATGGATTTCAACATCACCTATATGTCAATTACTCTCCTCCAAATCAATATCTCCAGGCACAATTTCTCCTCTAAACTTCAGGTTCAATTATTTATTCAATGCCAGGAGGTCCCATAAGTCATCTCAAACTTAATATATATAAAACTGCTTATCCCTGAGTCTTCCATTCTCAGTACCTGAAACCACCATTCAAGAAAAAAAACTTCAGAACCTCCTTTGATCTCTTTTCCTTTATTAATCTCAGTGTTTAAAAATCTATCTTGTCATGACTACCTCCAAAATATATACTTAACCTACTCTCTTCTCTCCACCACCACCCTACTCCCAGGTATCATGAGCTCTCTCCTGGACTACTCTAATCATGTCCTAACTGGTCAGAGAGAAGCAGAGAACTTCTCCCTTTTCTGCTGATAGTCTCTTCTCAACACAGGAGCCAGATTAACTTTTTAAAAAATATATAAATCTTATTGTTCTATTCCTCTGCTAAATGGTTATTTACCATGTTCAGAACAAAATCCAGGAGCTTTTCTGCAGCCCACAAGGTCCTCCGTGATCAGCCTCTGGTATCTTCCCAGCTCCATAATTCTATTTTATGCCCCCTAGCTACATCGACCTCCTTGCTGTTCCTCATCGGAACAAGCACAGTGCAGCTGAAGGTCCTTAGATGCTTCTGTTCCTTCTGCCTGGCACGTCTTGCCTCATATAACTGAGGTCTCTGTTCAAATGTCTTGTCCTCAGCCATTTCGTGAGTGTTCTATTCTCTAATTCTGCTTTAGTTGTCTTCCTAGCATCTTTCTGACATACTACTAAGAACAGATTTATCTCCTTACATTCTGTCTCTCCCAGTAAAATATTTCATGAAGAAGGGACTTAATTTACTGGGATAAACTTAATGCCTAGGATAGTGTTTTAAATACAATTTTTTTTTTCTCTCAGTCAATAAACCGAGATAAGCAGAATAGCATTTATCAGGGCAGGAAGCAGTTCAGTCTTTTTTGTCTGGCTCATCCTCCCAAACTGAATGGCTTCTGGTGGTTTTGGAATACTTGCTTAGACATCAGAGGGAACTCGGTATTTGCAAGTGAACAAGTGACAGCTGTAGAATGAATACCTTTCTCCCCAGATAGGGTAATATAGGAGCTGCTGCTGAGCAGCCCCAAACAGCATGGTCACCCTGCGAAAGGCTCACCCGCCTCAGCACAGAGAAATAAGGATCACTTTTCTACCAGTGTGGGGCAGGAGAAGAAAGCTCTAGCAGTAATAAGCACAGAAGGCTAGGTAGCTTGGGCTAGTTCCTTCATCTCTCTAAGTCTAGTTTTCTTATCCTTTAAAGGAAGCTGTGACAAATCTTCTATGCAGAAGAATTACAAATAACAAATGTATCTGTGTAGGTGGTGAAGTATAACTCTCTCCTTGGTGAGTGTGGGCTATAGAAAATGACTTTTTTTGAAGGACTATAGTATGAGAAGAAGGCGGGGGTGGGGGAGAGAAATCAAGGGGGGGTAATAATTTTACAGTGGAGAAATATGACAAACAGGACATTAGCCAGGTGATAAAGATTCATATCAGGTGATGTCACACTGATGATGCACACTTTAGATATGATGTGTTAAGAGTGGAGCTTTACTCCTGTAGTTTTCCTCCAAAAAATCCACAGCCCCAGTATAACCATGGGACAAACCTCACACAAATCTCAGCCAAGGAAGATTCTACACAATACCTGATCAGCATTCCTCAAAACTGTCAAGGTCCTCAAAAGCAAGGAAAGTCTATAAACTGCCACAGCCAAGAGGAGCCCAAGGAGGCAGGACATGATGAGTAAATATAATGTGGTGTCCTGGGACAGCAAAAAAGACATTAGGCAAAACCTAAGGAAATTTGAATAAAGTATACACTTTAATAATAATACTGTATCAATACTGGATTATAAAATATACCAAATGTGCCATATTCATGTTAGATGTTAATAGGAAGAGAAATTGGGTACTATCTTCACAATTTTCCTTAAGTCTAAAACTATTCCAAAAATATTATTTTAAAAAGAGAAGGCTTATTGGGATGATTAAAGTTAAATAATAGATGGTAGGTTCTAAACCTTTAATACATATCATGACTTTTAACTGGTTGCTCACTTATGGGAATTAGTCATACTTAAATTCATCATGTAGAAAGTTTAAGTAGCACCCATTATGAAATAATGTTGTTCGTAGTAGCAAAAACATTGCTATTTGGTAGGAAGGGTACAGCTAAGTGAGATAAGTATCACAGTCATGAAAACTATGGCTGTAAACACTGTAAGACCATATGGAAAATGCTCATGATACAATGCTTAATTTAAGTAGACACAAAATTACATGCACAGTATGATGATGGCAATTACAAAATAATTAGAAAGAAGCACATGAAAAATGCTAGCAGAAAATATGTTAGGTGAGTATATTACAGGTGATTCCTCTAATTCTTTCTCTTTTCCTATTTTAAATGGTGAAAATAAATTTAATACAATTCAAGGTATAAAACAGAATAATTAATGAAAAAGAGTAACAACTTTGGATTTTAGTATATTACTCACAAAGTGACTAATTTTTTTCTTTTACCTCTGGGATATTTATCAGAGAAGTCTATGAACTTGGATGAGAAATAATTTTTTCATCTTTATTTTCATTTACTTCTAAGGGAAATACAGTATTTTCTTTAAAATATATATTTTCTACAAACAACAGTAGCATAGCAGAAAGTATGACTCTGTTATCCATATAAATCATAGAGAATTTCATATTTTATTTTATGCATTTAGAAATATTATTCCAAGAAGGATTCACAGGCTTCACCATACTGCCAAAGACAACCAAGGCTCAAAAATTTAGGGACTTCTCATTGAAAAAGTGCTGAAAATACCAGCATAAATAACTTGAAATTTTATGTTGTATCTATCTATGAATTTTTATGTAAGTAATAAGAGAGCTTAGGAGACATCTGCTAGAGTCCATGGAGGCAAAGGTAGTTAATATCAAGCTTGTAGGTAGAAATCAATTCAATACTATACTGATCACAGACATCAAAAATTGGGAAGGGAGGAGTTGATTTGAGTAAGCTATTTTCTATACTTTCCACATTTAAACAAGGGTGCATTTAGAGCTATGATTTAGCATCATGGGAGGAATTAATTACCCAGGGAATACTGCAAAATATTTTACATGTAAATGTAACAAACCTGAGAGCAACTGCCTTACAAACCTATCTTTCGCTATGCATTTATAGGATTTCTTCACTAAAAGTATATTATCTAAAGTCATTTGGAAAACAATACCAAAATTTAACTCCCTGTTTTTTGAATGGGTTTTTGCCTGAGCTCACTTGGGAAGTGTGTGCTTGTCACAAATACCTAAAGATGATGATGATGATGAGAGCTAAAATGTATTGTGTCAAGCTCTAAACTAATCACTTCATGTGTATTGATTCTCATTAATTCATGTAAGATGGGAATTAGCCTCTCAGCAAGTTTGACACTATTATACAATGCTGTTGTCTATATTCACCATGCTTGTATTAGAGCTTAAGGGTTTACTTACTAATCATTGCAAGTTTGTACCCTTAAACATCTGTTCTAAGTAACTCAGTAAACAGAGCACCAGTCATTTTAAATGTGAAGGCTCAAGGTTCAAGTCATCAAGGCATTAACTTCAGGTCTGTGTGGTTATACAGTGTTGAGCACAACTGCCTTCCATTTTATACCCAGATGCTAACATCTAGGGAAATTAATATGGTCACCATGTCTTTCAGTATGGTGAATATTTCACATTTTTATGTCTCAGTCAGGTGACCTGAAAAATGCTTCATACAGAACAGATGTCACTTGAGATCAAGCTGTAGTTGCCTTTAATGTTACTTCCTGCTCTCTCCATTCTGGGCTCCACAAAACTACACTGGTTTTGTTCACAATGTAAACAGCTTCAGTTGGGTACTCATTGCTGTGATCCATCCATCCATCCATACAAGCGTCTAATACATCTCAGGCACTGTCCAATATTCAGAGGACACAAGCATGAAAGGTAAAATCCTTCTCTTCAAGGAACTCAGCAGGATACAAACAAATAAGCAGGCAATCCAAGTGTGTGATAGAAGTGGCAATGAGACTGGAAAAGTCCTGACTCAGACCAAGGAGGCTGGGAGGGGAGATTTTCTGGCAGAAGTAATGCTTGAGCTGAGTCGTGAAGGATAAATAGGGCTTGGCTTTGGCAAAGAGCATCGTTCTCCTCCTACATCATCTGGACATTCTTGAAGCAACAAAAAGTCACCATGTTCAAAATAATAGTTATCATTATCTCTCTTCATGCCCCATCTCCACCCTTACATATTTATAGTTCCTTCAAATGAAGGAAATGGAACTGTCTGTAACAACCTCATCCTCCAAATTCAATCATCTGTAAAGCACTGTGTAGTCAGCATTCTCTCTCCTATTACTCTTGTCTTTCAATCACTCTTCTTCGTCAAGTCCATTTTAGATTTGCAGTATTAATTCCTGCAGCTTTCTGGTTGATGTAGAAGTGCTTGATAAATGGTAAAACATCATACAAATGTTAGTGGGTTTTGGTCCAGTTAATTTTCTTGATGATCTGATCTACCTCCGTGGTTTTAAATACCATTTATACACTGATAAATCTCAAATTTATATTTCTAGTTGTAACCTTTCTTTTGAGATTCAGACTAAAAATCCCACTGCCTACTCAGTATCTCTGCTTGGATATCTAAAAGGCATTTCAAATTCTTCAGCTTAAACACTAACTCTCAATTTCTGATCTTCCTCCTTTTACCCAATCTGCTCCTTTCACAGTCTTCCCCATCTCAGTTGAAGACAATTCCATCTATACAGTCTAAATCCAAACCACATCCATCTATTCTATTAGCAAATCCTGCTAACTCTAGCTTCAAAGCCATCTGGAATCTTACATCTTCACTGCTCTCAGGGCAGTCTAAACGGCTTGGTACTGCCTTCCTTCCTATCTATCTCTTTCTGCTTTACTATGGTCCATTCTCCACATCGTAGCCTGATGTTTTTACAGAAGTAAGTCAAATTGTGTCACCGCTTTGCTAAAACTAAGCAAAACAAAATCCTCTGTAGTTTACTCTTTTACTTAGAATAAAATCCAGGTCATTCGCAGGCCTCATGATATCTTTCTGACACATTCTCTCACTCTCCTATTTAGCTTCTTCCATTCCAGCCAAGGATGCTCCTACCTTGGCCCCTGCTGTTCCCTCTGCCTGGTGAACTCTTTTCTCACATAGTTATGTGACTCCCTCCTTCCTTTTTTTCAGGCTTTTTATTCAAATAATAACCTTAGAGCAGTCCTCCCCAGGCTCCCAATAAAACACCAGTACTTCATTCATGTAACCACCTCAACCTTAGTTTATTTTCCATTATTAATTAATTAATTCATTTCATACTGCAAACATCTCTTGAGTGTGTTAGGTACTGTCCTAGGTGCTGAGAGTACATCTCTAAACTAAATACACAAAAACCTCTTTCTTTCATGGTGCTTACTTACCACTGGGCACAGAGTCAATAAATTAAAGAATATGCCAGATGAAAATAGGTTCTATGAAACCTAATAGGTTCTGTGAAAATCAAAGCAGGGATGTGATGGCAGAGAGTAGCAGTTGCTGCTTAATAATGAAGTCTTCCCTGATAAAGGACTATTTGGATAGAGGTCTGAAGGACGTGAGGGAAGAGAACCTTCTGAATGTCTTGAAGATGTATGTTTTGGGTATACAGAATGGCAAATGCAAAGCCCTGAAGTGAGATCTTGCTTGATGAGTTCCAGCAGAACATCAGTAAGGAGAACAAGGTGGTTTGAAGAGGGCATCATTCTCATGCCTCACTTCCATTACATTATAGATTTATTTTTTTCTATAGCTTATTTCTTTTCTTTAGAATGTTAGTTCCATTAGTGCATCAGCCAACATTTTGTTTTTAACTGCTTTATCCCAAGAGTCCGAGACTGAACATTCTTTAAGGAACAGACTCAGTAAATATTTATTGAGTGACCTGTCATTCCCTATAGACAAACCCAGGCATTCCCAATCCTTTAACATTCTCCATGCTTTTTAGCCTTTCTTGTTTATTTCCTCTATCTAGACTGCATCTCTGCTTTTTAAAACAGTATCCTTTAAGACACAACTCCAAGGATACTGCTTTAATGAAACACTGCCTGGTCTGCCATCAGCTAAATGTCATTTTCCCTGCTTCTGATGATTGTTTGTATTGTCATCACTGTTGAACAGAAAGCTCCAATGGGCAGTGAGCCCGACTTTGAGTCTTCAGGATAGAGCACCATGTATAGCCTGGTGTCTAATTGTATGTGCCAGGTGCTCAGTAATAATAAGATAAAATAGTATCTTTTGAAGGAAGTGAGTTACTTCACAATCAACTTATCCAGTTAAAATTGCTCTTATGTTCTAGACTAGTTTACAAAGTAATTTAAGAACCTTAGAAGTTGGTCAGTATCACAGCATCTGAACCTCCTTTTTCAAATAACAAAGTAACCGTAAGCTCCAACCTTCTTTATAAGGGGGAACAAGAGATAAGGCAATCCTTCTGACCCCTGCCTCCTTTGCATTCTCCATGGCAATGTATACATGGGAGAGTAATCCGATCTTTTTCTTTGCCATTCAGTCCATGGTTTCCTCCCCCATTCCCTCTATTTTTAAGCATTCCAGATTGGCAGTGCTGTTATTTCAAAACTAAGAGAATAATGAGTTTTAGGCTAAAACACTGTTTTAAATCTGTAATACATTCCTGATTACTTACAAATATATGTGATATAAAGAAAGAACCAATACTTTGGCGACTTGATATGAAGAACCGACTCACTGGAAAAGACCCTGATGCTGGGAAAGATTGAAGGTAGGATAAGAAGAGGGTGACAAAGGATGAGATGGTTGGATGGCATCACCGACTCAATGCACATTTTGAGTTTGAGCACACTCTGGAAGATAATGAAGGACAGGAAAGTCTGGCATGCTGCAGTCAAAAGGGGACGCAAAGAGTCACACACAACTTAGCAACTAAGCAACAAAAGGGAAAAAAAATGTTGGTATCAGAAACAATATGGCACAACCTTTGCTAACCATCCATAACCTTAAATGGCCTGGCTTTTCTGAGAACTGACAATTCAAGCAGAAAAATCACATTTAGGACATATTGAATCAGGAAGTGTAAAATATCTATTGCAAATGGACTGATGTGGTAACAAAGACCGTACATGTTTGCTGAACAGAGTGGAAGTGGATGTGCTAATGCAGCCTACCAAAGACTTGAAAGGCTTCTCCTTAGTTAATTGAAAAGTCAGTTAGGAGGTCTTTCTAAGGGCACATAAGCCCAGGTAAGACTTTTCTTTATTTCCTCATCCAAACACTTCTTTCCCACTAGTCATTAGTAATGTAATGTGATGATGAACTCAAGCAAAGTGTGTCTTTTGGTAGAATAAGGGTTGCATTATCTATTTTTCCTTCAGGGTGGCATTTAAAATAACAGCACTTTGATAAGCTCATTGTCTCTCCAATTTAGATCCATTTTTAACTTGGCTACTGCTTCACTAGTTGACACTGATTTCTTATCCACATTCCAACTGTGGGTATAAAATACAATGTTATCTAGAGTGTTCTTGTCTTAGAAACTGTCATCAAGTCATTTAAATAAAAGAGATACTGCCAAATATTAATGAAGCTTATTAGAAAAATGTTATGATGTAGAAGATCCCTGGGGTATAAAATTATGGTTTTACACACAAATTTCAATACCAAATGACTGTCTTTCTTTTACTGAAATACTCAATGATACTCTAAATATTGCAAATTCTGAGAAAGTAGAATGAGTGAGCTGTCCATCTGCTACATAATCACATGCTCACAATGGCCTTTTCTATTGGTCATTGAGACCTGTTCAATCTTGAATCAATAATTCAGTTCAGGTTCCTGAAAATCATGGTATAGTTTTAAGAAAAATGTTTATATTAAGACAACAATTTAATAGTCAATTCCAAGTAAACTGTAACTGAAAAATTTTTGAATAATTTCACAAAAGAGTTTTAAATCCTATTTAAAATAGTCAAATGAATGGAGAAATATATTTGTCCAATTCAGGTTCAAATGTTTTAACCATTGTTAGTATTCTTTCCAGAGCATAAAGCATATAAAGGAAAATTAAGTTTTGCTTCATCTTCATAATTTATCTAATCAAGAGGTAATGCCAACTGAGCTATCTTAACATTATTCCCACGTAAAGGGAGTATTTATACTTAAAAGTCAGTCATAGGTTCACCTTTGTCAATTTTATACTTTTAGACCAGTCTGAATTCAAAGGACAGCATTTGTAAAATAAAGGGTAATGCTATTTATGCTTGTAGAAGGATTTTATATATTTTCACCTATGTTACTATTATGTAAGCTGTTAATTATGAAGACAGTTATTAAAAATTGAGATGTCTTCTGATTCTTTGGGTAATGAATTTAAGTATAGACAGATAATTTTTAGCACTAAAGTGATAATATTATTTATTTATTTCTAGACACAATACTCCTTTTTTGCCAAGCTCATAAGGACGGTTTAGATGTCTAGGTTATCTATTGTGAAAAAAAAGACATAAAATTTCTTTTTTGATATACAGAAGCAGGCACGCTTATGTTGGTGCAAAAACAGAAAAGTCAAGAGGAAATCAGTGGAAGACAAAAGTGTTCATGTTTGTGAATTATCATGTGGCCAGTTGGTCATGGTTTGCTTACTTTTCTGCATTTAAGACTGTATCCATGTATGTTAAGCAAGACTTTTTTCAGACATAAAAGGAATCATATGCTTATTTGCCATTGTGTTGATTTAAATACCCCTGATACTACAATGCCTTTTTGAGAATGACTTTAAAAATTATTGCACTTATGATTAAAAACTTCAGAGAGAAACTTATGGGACTAGGAGCTCTGGAAACATGAATTAGCATGGAGACAGGAGTCAATCTATGCTAGGTTAACTCATGCTAAGATGCTGTTTACTTTGAAAGGCTTCTCCTCCATTTACCTTAGAAACGTTAATCAAACTTAATGTTTCTATACTGTTTATCATGTAGCTGAAGGCTTGGTGCAAGATACATAGAGCAAAGATAGACTGATTTTATAATTGATTCCTCTTCAAATAATACTGTAATGAACCCACATAGCCTTAAATGGCATTAGTCCAGTAAAAGTCTTTAATAGTAGCTTAGGAGCCACCTATGGCTTCCCTGGAAGCTCAGCTGATAAAGAATTTGCTTGCAGTGCAGGAGATCCTGGTTTGCTTCCTGGGTCGGGAAGGTCTCCTGGAGAAGGGATAGGCTACTCACTCCAGTATTCTTGGGTGGGCTTGCCTGGTGGCTCACATGGTAAAGAATCTGCCTGCCACGTGGGAGAGCTGGGTTCGATCCCTGGGTTGAGAAGATCCCCTGGAGGAGGGCATAGGAACCTACTCTAGTATTTTGCCTGGAGAATCCCCATGGACAGAGGAACCTAGCAGGATATAGCCCACGAGGTCACAAAGAGTTGGACATTAATGAGCAATTAAGCATGGCGCAGCACAGGAGCCACCTACTATGTTCTCAGAATGAACACTATTGCTATGTACGTTTTGTTAGATACCTTGCATTTTACAGTGACATATTAATAGGATGCAATGAAGATTAAGTATTTATAATGCCTCTTTGTTGCTTTTTCAAGACTTCCATAAAGACAATACCTTATAGTTCCCTGGAAAAGGTTAACAGAAAGAAGTTATATTATGAAATTAAGATGGCAGACTAACATAGCATGTTCTATAAAAGTAGCTTATGTCTTTGCCTTGGTACAGGACTTACCTATCAAAATCAGAAGTATCTTGGAAATAGCAGCTCTGATATTTCTTATAAATTTGTGCAGTGGTGATGGGAGACAGAAGAGGCAGAAAGGACAGAGAAGAAGGTGGCACTTTATAGGACAGAGAACTTGCTGGGAATTATTATACTCTCAAGAAGGGAAGAGGTGAGGCTCAAAATCCTTCAAGCTAGGCTTCAACAGTATGTGAACTGAGAACTTCCAGATGTACAAGTTAGTTTTAGAAAAGACAGGGGAACCATAGATCAAATCACCAACAACCCACTGGATCATAGAAAAAGCAAGAAAATCCCAGAAAAAAAAATCTGCTTATGCTTCATTGACCACTCTAAAGCCTTCGACTGTGTGGATCACAACAAAATGTGGAAAATTCTTCAAGAGATGGGAATACCAGGCCATTTTACCTGCCTGCTTGAAAAACCTGTATGCAGGTCAAGAAGCAACAGTTAGAATCAGACATAGAAAAATGGACTGATTCAAAATTGGGAAAGGAGCACATCAAGGATGTACATTGTCACCTTGCTTACTTATATGATGAGATAGTTGGATGGCATCATCGACTCAACGGACATGAGCTTGAGCAAACTCTGGGAGATAGTGAAGATAGGGAAGCCTGGTGTGTTGTGGTCCACGGGGTTGCAAAGAGTCAGAAATGAATGAGTGACTGAACAACAATAACAAAAGAGTACATCATGGAAAATACTAGGCTAGATGAACCACAAGCTGGAATCAAGACACCCAGGAGAAATATCAATAATCTCAGAAATGCAGATGATACCACCCTAATGGCAGAAAGCAAAGAGGAACTAAAGAGCCTCTTGATGAAGGTGAAAGAAGAGAGTGAAAAATCTGGCTTAAAACTCAATATTCAAAAAACTAAAATCATGCATCTACTCCCATTACTTCATGGCAAATAGATGAGGAAAAATGGAAGCAGTGGCAGATTTTGTTTTCTTGGGACTCCCAATCACTGCAGATGGGGACTGTAGTCATGAAATTAAAAGATACTTGCTCCTTAGAAGAAAAGCTATGACAAACCTAGACAGCATCACTTTGCTGCAAAGGTCTGTATAGGCAAAGCTATGGTTTTTCCAGTAGTCATGTATGGATGTAAGAGTTGGACCATAAAGAAGACAGAGCGCTGAAGAACTGATGCTTTCCAACTATGATGCTGGAAAAGACTCTTGAGAGTCCTTTGGACTGCAAGGAGATTAAATCATTCAAGCCTAAAGGAAATCAGTCCTGAATATTCATTAGAAGGACTGATGCTGAAGTAGAAACTCCAATATTGTGGTCACCTGATGTGAAGAGCTAACTCATTGGAAAAGACCCTGATGCTGGGAAAGATTGAAGGCAGGAGGAGAAGGGGGCAACAGAGTACGAGATGGTTGGATGGCATCACTGACTCAATGGACATGAGTTTAAGCAAATTCCGGGAGATAGTGAAGGTGAGGGAAGCATGACATGCTATAGTCCATGGGGTTGCAAAGAGGAGGACACAACTTAGTGACTGAACAAAAAAAGGAAGAGGGCACAGAAGAAGTAGGCTGAGTATCAAGATGAATATCAGTTATAATACAAATTACTCACAGCTAACCCTGGGCAGCATGCTCTATAACTTTGTAAGTGTGGCTCCATCATTAATGGTTTATCAGTGTTAACAAGGGGCACGTCCACATGAGGCTTTCTGGCCTCTGAGTTGACTGTTTTTCAGTGTATTGCCTTTTGCTTGCTAACTTTAACCATCTTTCTTTCCTCAGTCAATTATAGTGACAGTGTAGTGTGCCCAAGTCATGCTCCAGGACAATGGAATGCTCAATGCTATTGTTTTTAAGTTATGTAATTTCTTCTGTATATATTTATTCAAAACTATAAAATTAGCTGATTGTGCCTTTGGTGGTATTTATGTTTTGATTCTATTAGACTATATTCAACTTCTTGTGGTTATTTCTGTTGGAGGAATCAGTATTGATTCCCAGAGTTCATTGCTGGGCATACCCCTCTATCATAAACGAACTTTATCCAGTTTACTGATTTGGGCATTGTATCTAAAGGCCACAGTTTTATACTATTACTAGACCAGTGTTTGTCACTGTGTGGCTCACAATCAGTCAGCTGGAGAGGACCTATGAACTAATCTGATTTACTATCATATTTTTGGGCAGAGGATACTGAGGCAAGAAAGGAAGAAATGATTTTCCCAAGTTTCCAGGCTAACTGTTCTGTATTGTCTCCCACTTGGAATTAAGAGTTTGTATTTTTACTTCACACAATTAAGTGAAACCATTAAATAACATGACCTAGTATTAAGTGAGAAACCTCATCTGGACATTTGTAGATGGTTAACGCACATCCAAAATGATTCACACTAACTAGCATACACTTGACAGGGCTACATATTCTGCCATTTTTCCAGAAAGAAGAGTTGATGATAGAGTGCACATACCCTGCTATTCATTTTATTTCTTACAAGCACTGCTGTCTATAGAATTTAGTCATGCTATCCACACTGGGTTCTTCCTTGGAAAGTTTCAAACACTGATCAGGGGTATTATTACTAGTCCACTGAGCCCAACTGAATCACATATTTCCTTGCTCACATACACACATCAATAATTATAGGCCTAGAGAAGACTGGACATGATGCCAGAAGCTTGTTTTAAAGGATATTATCATTCTCAGCCAACTAGCTCAGATTCTATTATATTCAGAATTGCAAACTATTCAAATAAAGATTAAGTGTACATTGAGATGCTAAGAAATTAAAAAATCAAAACTTTTTTTTTCCGGTCCTCTACTTCATTTCTGCTCCATTTCATTTTATTTTAGTAGGTTTTAAACTTTAGAATTAGCTTGCATATATACAAGCATGTTCTTCATTTCCTGGAAGAAGTTATGGTCATCTTTCTCTCCCTATCTCTTTGTTCCTCTCTTATTTCTCAGTTTTGGTTTTGCTTTGTTTCAGCAATGTCTTACTTTCCTTGGCTCACTTCAAAACATCTATTAAATCTTTTCATGATGGAAGCATTGCAGTTTCCACAATCAGTCAGAGATGTTTCACTGCATCAAAAGTCTTTGAGTTCGGCACTTTCACCAGTATGTCTCATGATGCCCACTGGGAAGTTTCTTGGGTGCCCATCTGTGTCATAAGTGATGGAGGATTATCTATAATACTTTGCTATTTTTCTTTTTTTAGTTTTCAAAATAAATATTTTTATGAATTTTTTACAGCTGTGCTAATAAGTATAGATATATAATTTTTAAGCACATAAGATTTCACTAGCATATTTAACTGCATTTAAAATATACCCAGAAACTAACAGTAAACTAAAATTATATTTCATGTTCATATTCTAACAGATGATCTCTTTTACAAAGTGTTCCTTCATCCCCTAGAGCTGTCACAATGGATGGAAACTTACAAACTTTCAGATACAAAGTTGTCTCTATTCTCTTGTTTTCCAAGGTGTACTGCAAGCAATGAATAAAAGCTTATGTTTTCCTTTCTCTTTCATTAAATTTTAGCCCAGTAATGAAATTGGGTACTTCAAAATAAAAATTCATCTTTTACCTTGAATTTCAGCGTTGATGCAGACGCAATTATTTCCTACCCTTCTTCCTATTTACAATGAGGGGATTAGAGAAGAAGCTCTTTGAACATTTTGAGATCCTTAAGTTGGTTTCTATGAACTCCGAGTAGTGTTAATAGCATTTTCAGAAAGGAAGCTTTACTTAACTAGCTTAGAAGAAAAAGAACTTTGTAACCCTTTGAAAAGAGATTTGCTAAAAGAGTTTTCTATTATTAACCTATCAAACTCTTACAGAATCAATGGGAAGTGGGCAATTTTGTTTTCCCTGTCTTTGCCTCAGCAGATACTGTCAGTTAAGCCAAATAAAGCTCCAGAAGAAGTGGTGGTAAAGTTGGTTGCAAATTGAGAGGGATTCAATTCTAAAGAAGAAACCGTGAAACTCTTTAGATTAAGAATTTGAGCAGAACTTAAATTTTAACCTTAGAGTCAGTGGATACTGCTAAATATCTACAGATTTTACAAACTATATTGAACAGCAGATGAGCAGTCTGGGATGCTGGCTGCAAAACTGATGAACTCTGAATCCTGGAGCTTTGTTATATGTTTTTTTTTCTTCAATTATAAACTAGATAAATTAGTACTTTCCCTACTCTTGTTTCACTCATTATTCTCCACGGAAAACTGAGTTTAGCTTTCCTAGTTCTGAGACACTCATAAAAGTTCCACATATGAATTATTTGCTTTGCTTTTTTCTGCAAATAGAATAACACATTTCTTTTTTTCCCCCTCTACAAACTGTCAGCTCTTTTGGAATTGAACTGTGCTGCATAAAACAACTACTACATATTTTTTCCTTTTACATCTATTCAGGCTGATTTTTCATCCTATAGCTTAGTGACTTAGCTATCACACTCTATTAAAAAGAACTCTTTGAGTGTTGAATGAAAATCCACTTGCCCTTCTTGCTTTCTTCTCACCCTCTGCAGGGAAATTTTCACTCCAGTGAGCTCTGAGAAGATGTATTGTTACACCCTGCTGAGCCAGAACAGAAGACTATGGATGAATAAATACCAACACAGTGTATCATTTCTGTACTAAACACAGAATTAGCCACTGGCCTCCATCTAATGAGTCTATAATCTAACTAGACAGGTTGACAACACCCAGAAGGGAAAAGATAAGCACACACATCAATGCAGTGAATTAAAATGGAAAAAGTGGCATATTAAGATGTTTGTGAATGTAAAATCACCATGACACTAACTTATAACTGAAGTGCTGTTTTGCAGTTTTCAAAATACTTTTATAGTCACTGTCTTACCTATCTTATACTACGATGCCAGTGGTTTGCTGGGCAAGGATATCAGATACATACTTGGGTTTCAGATAATAATGAACAGGGTATGATGCAAATTCTCAGTATTGAACTGTAATGATCCTCTTCCTCTAAGTGATTTTTCTCTGAGGACCTCATTCCCCACTTCAACATCTCAGCCTTGTGAGCAAAGGGCATTCAGACTTTTTCCTTGGAGCAAAAGAGACATCATATGTTTGAACTGATGTATTACTAAAAAAAAAAAAAAAGAAAAAAAGATGTTTCTACATCCTACGGAAAAGTGAATTCTCTTGGGATCATGTCTCAACTAGCAGTACAGTCTTTCTTGTTCCCCAGGTTTGACACTGAACCAGGAGGTAGTTTGGAATTAGGAGCCTCAGAGACCTGTCCTGAAATCCTACTTCATTACATCTTAGTCTAAGTAGTTCAGCCAGTTTTCCCTATTTACAGGTTTCTTTTCACAGACGATAGTTTCACCAAAACTGCAATGATCATGAGAAATCTCAGAGCTCTAAGTTCTGTGCTTAGATAACCTGTCTATCTAAGTGACATACTTGAAAAATATTACTTCACAGGTCTTGTTCCAAGAAGTTCTGAAATACCTTTAATTCAATACTTCTTAATATTAAAAGATATCATTTCCTGGTGAAACATGTGAAATGACATGTTTCATTTATATATTTCAGATATTTATATGCTGGCTTTCTCCCAGAAAAACATTCAGGCATATGGCAAGGAAAAACATTCTATCATAAAGTATCATGATTTCTGTGAACTGACCTTGAAGTTTTCTTTTTAGCCAGCCAGATAGAGGTATATTGGATATGCAGACAGTTATATAGGTTTATTGAAAAGGGAACGGATTTATTTTCTAACGTTCCCTAAATATCTTTTCCCATTAAGAAAAGATATGGAATTTGTTTAACAGAATAAATTCAACGCATACGTACACAAAACACATATAATGTATATAAAGTCAACAGCCTGTGGGGTGGTGGTGAAAGTGAGAGAGTGCAGCAAGAGGAGGACCACATGATACTACACCCGAGAGAGGATGACTTTATGAGCCATACAGCTCAGCCTCCAGCCAGAGCAGACACACCTGAGAAGTGCTTATTCAGACTCTGATTAAACTTCCAATTCTGGGGAGTGAGGGGCTGACTATTCTCCCAGTAGGCAGTAGTACACTGGTCAATGGTCAATAAACGAGTTGAATCTCAGCCTTACTCTGTACTGATGATGTGAGCTTGGGCTAGTTTCTTAACTTTTCTGGACTTAAGTTAGAATAATTAGAATTAGAATAAAATTGGAATAATGGTATCTACACTGTAGGGTTATTGTAAAGATTAAATGAGATATTATGTTTTAAGAGTTTGGCAGAGTGCAGTGAATGAATGGATATTATTATTAGTTAGACAACTCATTCCATTGCACAGTAGCTTTGTCATTAAGCTATTTTTAAAATAAATCAAAAACCCCTCTCTGTATAACACTCATTTGTGGTTGTTCTCCCATCTGGAAAAACCTAGAATTTGATGGAAAACAAGGCTGCTCCTTCTTCCTCTTGGCAGCTAGTCAGTGTCTGAAGCACTATGCATTCTCTGTGCTGTAGGCTTTGGCACGTAAACCCTCCCCTCTCCCATCCCACTGAGTTGTTAACAGTATAGATTTTGCTGGCAATATAAAATGAATCCTACTGCTACCACTTCTTCCTGAGAAGAAACCAAAATGGGAATCATAAAACACTCAACAAAGAAAATGGAAATTGTGGAACTGAGAACCTCATTGTCTTTGATGAGAGTTTACAGATACTGAACTTAATGGATGTAAGTTAAAGTGAAAGTCACTCGGTTGTGTCTGACTCTTTGTGACTCCGTGACTGTAGCCTTCCGAGCTCCTCTGTCCATAGAATTCTCCAGGCCAGAATACTGGAATGGGTAGCTCTTCCCTTCTTCAGGGGATCTTCCCAACCCAGGGATCGAACCCAGGTCTCCCATACTGCAGGCAGATTCTTTACTGTCTGAGCCACCAGAGAAGCGCTCAATAGACATAAATCTTATACATATAAGCTTTGTTTACATATTTTCCAACTTAGCCTTATTCCTCATGCCTTAAGAATCATTAAAACAATAAAACTCTCCAAACTTGTTTCTCTTTCAGTATTAAAGGTACCACAGTCCCCCTAGTTGCTCAAATGTGAAAGCCAAACTCTCAAACACACTTGACTCTTCACTCTCTCATCCACTCAGACAAGAACACTGATTCTATTGTCCAGATACTTGCCATTTTGTCTTTTTTCTCCTCCCACGGTCATTAGAGCTGAGACTTCCAAAAAGATGGATAATCAGCACACAACAGCATATCAGCAAAGGACCCAAGGCACTAAATGCCAGAACTTCATTCTCTGACGGCCAGCTGCCTCTTCCCACTCACCAGCTGAGCGCTCTAGGGCAAGGAAGCCTGCTGGTGGAGTCCATGAAGGAAACCAGAGGAGGTGAGTTTGGAGTGGCAAATGGAAGAGCTTGCGCACATTTTGTAACCTCTCTTCTGACTCCTATTTTTCTATAATTCATACTTTATACAGACTCCAGTGTTAACTTTCTAAAAATGCACATTTGATCAGGTTGCTCCCTTGCTTACAACCCCTCCATGTCTCCTAAGCAAGTTTTATAGTTTCCTTCCACATGAAGCTCTCTGTAGCCTTCTGCTCCGTCTTCCTTCTCTGCTGCCCCCTAGATTTAAGGCATAACAAATCGTCCAGGGTTTTGCATGTTCCTGATATTTGAGTTTATAAACTGGGGTAGTATCTGGCACAACTCTGGACTCATAGTAAGAGCTCCCATATGCGCCTGATGAATGGGAGCACACCATACTCCCCGTATCGGGCATGGCCGATACATTCATAATCTCCCTTCAGGTCTCTAAATGACATTTCCTCTGTGAAGTCTTCCCTGGCTTCTCCCCATATGCCCTCCTCCTGTGGTAGACTCATTCCTCTGTCCTTCCTCAGCAGTCAGTACATGTTCTTTTTAGTATTTATCTCCAGGTGCCACTTGAAATTGCTCACATACTTCCGCTACTTTACCAGACACGTGTCCTTATTGGCAGAGGCTTATTCATCCACGGGCCCTCAGGATGAAAGCATGGCTGATGCATGGTGGGAACACAGCCTGTTTATTAAACAGTATCATCTAGCACATGGGGTGGGGGCGGGAATAAACATCTGAAGTAATTTTTTTCAGTGGTTACTATTTTCATGTCCCTTTCCCACTCCTTGATAATAGCTTGGGAAAATTCTTAACTTTTAAGTCACTTTTGGCTATTGCATGCCCGATCCTGTTAACGCCTCAACTTGATTTAAATCTCTTCCCCTCCCACCATCTGCCTGGGCTTGTACTGGGACCCTGATAGCTTTGAGGTGGGGGAGACATGGTCTGCCTCTGGGCATCACCTCTTCCTTCCTTTATTCTTCAAGGTCTAATTCTTCCAGTGTGTGTTATATGCAGAGAGGAGGGATTTTTTAATTTAGTTAGCTGTGATGGTATTCTTTTTTGGTGCTAGTTGCAGCCGTTTGTCTAGTGAATGGTAACTGGTCACTGAAATGGCAGGTAATCAGTGGCTGGCTCTCTCATGGGGTCAATCTGTGGATTCATCCTAGGGTCACTGCACTATTTAGCTCAAGCTTGACCTCCTTCATCTCCATGGTACCCAGCCTGCACTGCCTAGCCTGGTGATACCAGGTTTCCTTGACTGGTAGCAGCTCTCTTGAGTGGCATGTAAAAGCTGGGTTTGGTCAAGGTCTCTTCTTCATGATCACCTCAACCACAGAAAACCTGCACACTCTTGCCATGCCAGATTCTAGGCTGCAGTGGTTTCCCTGTGTTTTCTCTATCTTTATCCTGCCAGCTCCCGATTCACTTCTTTCTCCTTCTGATTGGCAAATGAAGCAAGTCCATTGACCCAGAGCAGATGTTCGATTTGGGATCAAACCATCAACTCTCCTCCTTTCAAGCAACTCCAGTTTCAATGAATGATGCCCTCAGGGCATTCCCTTCACTAGGATTGAGATGGGGACAGGATACACCCCTCTCTTGTGGAGATCATGGGATTACCTCTAAACACAAACACTGACTCTCACATAAAGACAACTATTCTGGAGGCTCTCTTTTCCCCCCTCCAGCTTCTCTTTACACAGACTAGAATGAGAGTGGAGTGATTGACTGTGGTGGGGTCGTTTCATAGCAGCCCCAAGGGAGGCTGATAGGCCCCAGCGGCAACTTTATAAAGAGTATCCCTCAACATCCCATTATAAAGCTCACTGAATAAATGAATGAGCAAGTGGATATATCTGTTTTGAATAATTATTAATAGAAGGGAATACTGTTGCTGTGCAATGTGTTGCTAGGTGAACTGTGAAACAGAACAAGATGTGTCAGTGATAGAAATCAGGGAGAGGAGTGCCATGGAAATCCCCGGACTTCCATCTCTGGGCTCAGTTGCCAGCCTGCCATCTTTGTACAACCCCTGCTTGTCTCAGCACACTGTGTGTTCATAACATTAATTAGTAATGCTGCTGCACACATCAATAAAAGACTGGGAGCATTACTATCAAAAAATTAGACTTGTACTTTTTAGAATTTGCAACAGTGAACAGGGAGGAAAATGTCATTTCTGCCAGAGGCGCAGCATCTTGCCCTGCTCTTATGTAAACTCACTGTCAGGCAGTCCCAGAAACTGCATGCACTTGCCTCTGGGCAAAATGTCTCCTTTTCATAGAAAAATGTCACCTTTTCTCTAGGAAATGGCAGGTAGTTATTTATTTTTTTTTTCCGAAGGAAAAATGACCTTTGCATTTTGTTAAAAAAATTCTCAAAGATTCAGCTTTGATGAAAAACATGGAAAACAATTTCCTATCTTTTAATTTATACATGAGGTTTTACTTTGTAAATTCTGAGATTATACCTGTCACCACTGATATAACCTGTGGGCAAATGTCAATGACCAGAAAGTCCCCGGACCTTGTTTTCCAGGAATGTTCCCTCTGTACAGGTTGAATGCCTGTAACCCGGGCTTTTGGCTTTTGCTGCATCTAAGTCCCTCCCCTCTACCCATACACATGCACACACACATACACACCATACCACACCACACAAACACCCCTCCACATACACACTTTAAGCTCATTACTGTAACATTTTAAAGCTTTTATGTGCTAATCCATCATCACAATTTCATACAAACCTACGAGAAACTCCTCCGAGAAAATGCCAGTGCTGCAATATACTGACTGTTTGTCTATCATTATCGTCTAGTCAAGGCCGGTAGTCACGTATGGATGTGAGAGTTGGACAGTGAAAAAGGCTGAGTGCCGAAGAATTGATGCTTTTGAACTGTGGTGTTGGAGAAGACTCTTGAGAGTCCCTTGGACTGCAAGGAGATCCAACCAGTCCATCCTAAAGGAGATCAGTCCTGGGTGTTCATTGGAAGGACTGATGTTGAAGCTGAAACTCCAACACTATGGCCACCTCATGCGAAGAGCTGACTTAATGGAAAAGACCCTGATGCTGGGAAGGATTGGGGGCAGGAGGAGAAGGGGAAGACAAGAGGATGAGATGGCTGAATGGCATCACCGACTCGATGGACGTGGGTTTGGGTGGACTCCAGGAGTTGGTGATGGACAGGGAGGCCTGGTGTGCTGCGGTTCATGAGGTCGCAAAGAGTCGGACACGATTGAGCGACTGAACTGATCCTGATACTGATGGTTAAAAGTATATTTACATATACACACTACTTTATATAAGATAGATAATCAACAAGGACCTACTGCATAGCACAGGGAACTCTATTCAATATTCTGTAATAACCCATATGGGAAAAGTATCAGGAAAAGAATGGATGTATGTATAACTGAATCACTTTGCTGTATACCTGAAGTTAACACAATATTGTAAATTAACTATACTCCAATACAAAATAATAAAAACTAATTTAAGAAGAATATTAAGTGCTTCTTAATAAATTTAGAGATGGAACAATCTAAGTCTTTTCTTTCCATGGAAAAAATTTTCATTCTAAGAAAATGGAAGAAAATATATCCAGTATTCTCTTTTTCAGGTGAAAAAATAGGGAAAAAAAAGAAAGAAAGAAAGAAGTGAAAGTTTCAAGACCCAACACTTCAAATCAAAGAGAGGAGAAATATACGAAGGTGTTGATATGAATAAAGCCATTTCCAGGTTATTAACCTTAGTTTCCCAAAACAAAGTTCCCACTTCTTTTGTCAATATCGCATATATGTGGTGAAATGTTTTCCTCTGACAATAATTTTCACCCTTAAGAAATGCAAAATTCACCTTACAGAGTTGGATATTTCAAAGTAGTAAATTAGATGATGAAACAAGATTTACTGTGTGTGCTCTTGTCAGTTCATGCAAATCCTCAGCTGGAGCATGCTAGAGGCACACTAATTACACTGGATACAGGAACAATGTTTCTGCAGCTGTAGCACTTTTGATATTTGCAGACTCCAGCACACTCCATCTCTAATTTCACTGGCAGCTTGCAAAAACCAGAAGAAATACACTTATAAACAAAGGTCTGCATGGTAATTTATCTCCTGTTGACTTCAGTAAAGTCTTCTGGCTTAGAATGCTAAGAGATTTATAATTATGAACTTAGATCTAAGCTGATGAAACAATGAAAGACATATCTATTACTCCTTTTTCTCACTTTCATTGCACATATATCTGTAGATGATGATATATATGTGTGTGTATCTACAATCAAACTCTTCATTGAACACTTACAAGCCCATGTGACAATCTGTAGGGATATATACCATCACCCTATTTAATTCAGGTGTATTATTCTCTCAACAGAAATATTTACATCTTGCCTCGTACACTTTTCAACTACCTTACCCTTCCTAGGCTTTTCTTTTTATTTGCTGTGATTCAAGATTGACATGCTTTTGTTTTTGAAGGGGTTATATAATATATAAAAAATAAGGAACCATCATTAAACAAATGAAGATTAGGTTACTGATGCTCCTAAAATATGTCTAGCAGATGTGTTAGAATCCTCATTGCTGTTGTTTGGTTGCTAAGTCAGGTGTGACTCTTTTAAGAGCCCATGGACTATAGCCCACCAGGCTCCTCTGTTCATGGGATTTCCCAGGCAAGAACACTGGAGCAGATTGCCATTTTCTTCTCCAGGGATCTTCCTGACACAGAGAACACACCTGCATTTCCTGCATTGGCAGGCAGATTCTTTACTACTGAGCCACCAGGGAATCCTATGGCATACCCAAACGGTACACAGCCTCATTTTCAGTTGTGTGTGTACACATAGGAGGTTGACTATAGTATTTCAGTTGCCAGTCTATCAACAGAATAAAGGTTGTCAACATGGCACCACAATTCTGAAAATTTTGGTTATTTTCTGTAAATCAAAAACTACTTAAAGAAGCAAGAGTTGTTTTGTCATATATTCAAGGCAGAATCATTTTAGTTTCTGGGTACAAAGGGGGAACAGTCTAAGCTGTTCACAGATCTTTTCATATATCTATCATGCCCAGAATGCTAAGGTTTCTTTCAACTTTGCAGAAAATAGTTCTAAAAATAAATTAACAATTACTACTAATTTTGAGCAATTCCATATGTTGTGTCCTATTTTAAGTACTTTAAATATAGATAATTCATCTAATGGAATGTTTGGTTAAACTAAAAAAGAAAAGCTTTAGATAACTAGCTAAAAGAAACATAAATAATCACAGAGGAATCTATGATACTTCAGCAAATCACATGCTTCCACAGTAGTTCACGTAAGCACATCAGTGCCACATAGACTCATTCCACTGTCCCACCAAGTTGAATATTTGCTGTATATCTGGTAGTGAAACAAACCTGGGGATTGATTAATGATCAAGTCAGACACAGTCCCTGACCTCAGAGAGCTTATAGTTGGATAGGGGTAAGGGTAGTAAATAGCAAGAGATTACAATTCATCTGCTGGATGGGTAAGATAAAAATAAGCACCTTTTATAAAAGCAGATTGCTTCCTGATGAACCAAAGGCACAGTTCAATTAGTGAAGGGAGAGAGAGTAGCAGGAACTGGAAAAACTGACATTGTTTGTAAGAACACATCTACCAATCCAGATTTCAGAATCTGGTAAATCTCTGTTATCTATCTGGATCCTTTTAGTTCACTTATATGCAAGAGGATTGGCTATCTTAGCCTCAGATCTAAAAAGATAAAACTTCTTAACTGCATTTATATAATACCTTTATTTCAAATGCATCTAACTTAGGCTGAACATCTTTGACTAATAAATATACTGACAACCAACAACTTCCTCCACAGAGCAAGTATAAAAAATGTTAACCCTATAGTCTCCAGTACTTTTCTGTTAAATGTAAATAACAAACTTTCCAGCTTTTAAAATGCCAATTTTGTATCCAATAAGAGTACTCTAAACAACATCCCTGGTATAAGGATTATCTAGTACTATGCTGAGCTCTGCTCTCAGGCCGAGTGGAGACTCTTTCTACTTTCTCCTTGAGCTCCTAGTGGGCCAGTGAACCTGTACTGCAAATTCATATAAAGTTTTGATGAAGAATAGCTAACAAATAATATGTGACAAAGTACACTTAACTGCATTGACTATCACGATGTTAGTAGACACAATGGTCATGAATGTGGTCATGAATATCATAATTACTGTATGACATCCAAATGGATCTCAGTACTGAAGCTAGAAAAAAAAAATTTAAAGTAGCAAACTTTGCTACACCTTTGTCAAAATGAGAATCAAGTTCTTAATCCTGGGGCACAGATGAGAACTAGGACAGGACTTGTACAGTAGTTATCCCTTCTCAGGTGAGTTTTTATCTAAACTATGATTTTATATGAAGACAGTATAAATAGCACTGTACAGGCATTCATAATGAGAGAAAAGATAGAAGTGTGTAAAAAACACAAAAGAAATACTGCAATGGCATTTATTTGGGTTACAAATTCCTGCTTTTTTAAAAAAAGAAAAAAAAACTAAAGGAGTTATTGAAACATAGTGTGATTTTGAGAATTGGTGCAATAAATTTTTTTCAGTCCTTTCAAGTGGTTTGGTTTGTAGCCAAGATCAAGTATTTTATCAACTATGACATCTGTATCAATATAAAAGAAGAATAGTGGATAGAAAGTGTGCAGTGTGGCTCCAACCCTTGCTGTGAGATGTCCTGTTATTGATCTGAAGGATATATCACTAGCAGTGGAAATATTAGGATTTCAACAAAATGAAGTGAGGTTCTGAAACTCAGGTGTGCTTAGAAAGAACCAAGAGTAAACATATTGTGACAAAAAAACAAGCACAGTTTTTTTCTTCTCTGCTGGAGATATTAGTATTGTCTAGAAATTGGCTAGAAAATTGGCTAGAAATTGGTTGGCTAGAAATTCAACTTCACTTTCTAGGTTTACTTGGGTACAAGATTCTTTGGAAGCATCTAAAGCTCATAAATGTCTAAAAAAGGCAACAATGATGTTAATATCAAGGGGTCATTTAGAAACTTATCTAAATTGGATCTGAGTGGAGGAGAGAAACTAAGATGGCGGAGGAATAGGACGGGGAGAACACTCTCTCCCCAACAAATATACCAAAAGAACTTTTAAAGGCCGAGCAAACTCCAAAAAACAGGAACTGAATGCTGGCAGAGGACATTGGGCATCTGGAGAGGCGACCCATTGCCGACGTGAGGAGTAACAGTGAGGAAACCTAGACTCACCCACCAGAAAACCACACAAGCCTTTCCATCCAGGAAACTTCGACAAACCACGCATCCAACCCCTCCCATAGAGAGGAATCCCCACAATAAAGGGACAACACAGCAAGATAAACAAGATGAAAAGGCAGAGAAATACCCAGCAAGTAAAGGAACAGGATAAATACCCCCTAGACCAAACAAAAGACGAAGAGATAGGAAGCCTACCTGACAAAGAATTCCGAATAATGATAGTGAAAATGATCCAAAACCTGGAAAATAAGTTGGAGTTGCAGCTCAATAACCTGCAGGCAAGGATTGAGAAGATGCAGGTAAGCTTTAACAAGGACTTAGAAGAAATGAAAAAGAGACAAAATACAATGAATAATTCAATAAATGAGATCAAAAACACCCTGGAGGGAACCAACAGTAGAATAACAGAGATAGAAGACAGAATAAGTGAGGTAGAAGACAGAATGGCAGAAATAAATGAAACAGAAAGGAAAAATGAAAAAAGAATTAAAAGAAATGAAGACAATCTTAGAGACCTCTGGGACAATATTAAACGCACCAATATTCGAATCATAGGAGTCCCAGAAGAAGAAGACAAAAAGAAAGACCATCAGAAAATTCTTGAAGAGATAACTGTAGAACACTTCCCTAAATTGGGGAAGCAAATAGCCACTCAGGTCCAAGAAACACAGAGAATCCCAAATAGAATGAACCCCAAGCGGGACACCCCAAGACACATATTAATCAAATTGGCAAATATCAAATACAAAGACCAAATATTAAAAGCAGCAAGGGAGAAGCAAAAGATAACTCACAAGGGGAATCCCATAAGGATAACAGCTGATCTCTCAACAGAAACGCTTCAGGCCAGAAGGGAATGGCAAAACATACTTAAAGTCATGGAAGAAAACAATCTACAACCCCGACTACTGTACCCAGCAAGGATCTCATTCAAATTTGAAGGAGAATTCAAAATTTTCTCAGACAAGCAGAAACTGAGAGAATTCAGCAACACCAAACCAGCCCTCCAACGAATGCTAAAGGAACTTGCCTAGATAGGAAACACCGATGGGATAGATAATCTGGAACCCAAAACAATAAAATAAATGGCAGCGAGATCATACTTATCAATAATTACCTTAAATGTAAACGGGCTGAATGCCCCAACCAAAAGACAAAGATTGGCCGATTGGATACAGAAACAAGACCCCTATATATGTTGTCTACAAGAGACCCACCTCAAACCTAGGGACACATATAGACTGAAAGTTAAAGGCTGGAAAAAGATATTCCATGCAAATAAAGACCAAAAGAAAGCAGGAGTGGCAATACTCATATCTGATAAAGTAGACTTTAAAATAAAGGCAGTGAAAAGAAATAAAGATGGACATTACATAATGATCAAAGGATCAATCGAGGAAGAAGAAATAACAATTATAAATATTTATGCACCTAACATAGGAGCTCCACAATATGTAAGGCAAATGCTAACAAATATGAAAGGGGAAATCAACAACAACACAATGATAGTGGGAGACTTTAATACACCACTCACACCAATGGATAGATCAACTAGACAGAAAAGTAACAAGGAAATTCAAACTTTAAATGAAACAATAGACCAACTAGACCTAATTGATATCTATAGGTCATTCCACCCCAAAACAAGGAATTTCACCTTTTTCTCAAGCGCACACGGGACCTTCTCCAGGATAGATCACATCCTGGGCCATAAATCTAACCTTGATAAATTCAAAAATATTGAAATCATCCCAAGCATCTTTTCTGACCACAATGCAGTGAGATTAGATATCAACTACAGGAGAAAACCTCTCAAAACTTCCAACATATGGAGGGTCAACAACACACTGCTGAATAACCAACAAATCGCAGAAGAAATTAAAAATGAAATTCAGTTATGCATGGAAACGAATGAAAATGAAAACACAACAGCCCAAAACCTATGGGACACTGTGAAAGCAATGCTAAGGGGAAAGTTCATAGCAATACAAGCTCACCTCAGGAAACAAGAAAAAAATCAAATAAATGACCTTACTTTACACCTAAAGCAACTAGAAAGGGAAGAGATGCAGAAGCCCAGGTCTAGTAGAAGGAAAGAAATCTTAAAGATCAGGGCAGAAATAAATGCAAAGGAAACAAAAGTGACCATAGCAAAAATCAACCAAGCCAAAAGCTGGTTCTTTGAGAAGATAAATAAAATTGACAAACC